>CM062293.1:257951876-258551876 GCA_031216915.1 Pictodentalium vernedei
CGAAATCACAATCGACAATAAAAACATCGCGATTGTTTGTTATTATAACGACCCAAGCAAAATTGTCTCTGACACTGTATTTGAATTCTTTACGAGGAAATACAAACACTGCATCTTCCTCGGCGACTTCAATGCCAAACACCTGTACTTTGGCTGCAACAAAACCAGCCCCAACGGCGAAGCCCTCCTCGAAATCACAAAAACCATAACCTTCATGTAGTTATGAACGACAACTCAGCAACTTACATCAGTAACAACCCACTATTCCCATCTGAAATCCTCGATCTAATTATCGCCAGCGACTCCCTGATAAAACACATCGATGACCACTGGGTCGCCGATGGCGACTTAAGCAGCGACCACCTCCCGGCCCATGCCTCGCTCCAACTAGGCAATGGTCCACTCAGGTCCCCCCCCCCCCCCCCCCCACCCCACTCTCCGCAGGAATTTTAGAAAAACGAATTGGAACCTCGACCGCGACATCAGCGATGTCAAACTCACAAACACCCACCATCAAATGCAACTGAACTCGAAACCCAATGCGAGGGCATAGAGAAAATCATTAACTCAATTCTAAACGAAATATGCCCAAAAGAAGAAGTGCGCCTCTGGAGAAATACTATCTCGGGCGACACACTCTCACTAATCAAAACCAAACGGAAAGCTCTTCGAGCTCTTAAAACCGAAACTGACCCCAGTAAGAAAGCTGACCTCAAAAAACATACAACCGCCTTCATGGCGAGGTTAAGAATGCCCTCCAAGCTGAAAAACAAGCGAACTGGGATAAGGCAACAGCCAACCTAAACGGGGTCCAGGATGCTAAAAAATTCTGGGACTCTTTCAAAACCCTAACTGAGCAAAAAAAAACAAAGGCCGCAAAGCCGCAGCCAAGCCTCTTAAAAGGGAAGACGGTTCCTTCACGCGCACAGACAAAGACGAGGCCGACACCTTTGCCGACCTCCTTAGAAAAACGCACCGCCCGTATCAAGGTCCGGGAAACGGTGACACCATCATAAATGTCATTGATGACTTCATCAATGAACACCCGGATATCTACCGTGACCCCAAATTTCGATAACGAGCCAGAAGACGGGGATGATGACGACCTCGTCACCCCCATCACCAATGACGAAATCATCAATGTCATAAAAAAGTGCAGAAATTCCTCTTCACCCGGCGAGAATGAAGTGAGTACAAAATTCTAAAACAAAGCCCAAACTCCCTAATCGAAAAACTGTACAATGCATGCCTCACCCATGGCTGCTTTCCAAAATGTTGGGAAAAAAAGCCATTGGTGTCATGATTCCAAAACGAGACAAAGACCCTTCCGATCCGGCCAGCTACCGCCCAATCAGCTTTCTCAGTTGCAAGATGGGCGGTAGCTGGCCGGATAAGCCAGGGGCGAATGAGCCGGAGGGTTGAATAAGCCAGGGGGCGAATGGGCCAAGGGGCTTTCAACCGGAAGAGTCTAAACAAAAATGCCCGTAGTGGATTCCATACAGTGGTTTTGTGTCGCACACGCTACCAAAGAATCACTCTGAGTCTCAAAGATAGTTATCTTGGCTTCTCCAATAACGTGTTCCATATACTATCAATAATTCCACAAAGTCGTTTCATCTTAGCGAGTCAGATGGGAAGTGAGAAAAGAAATGGTGATCACGTGAATTGAAAAGGTCTACCATATCTCTCCAAATTTGGTCAGGATGCATTATGGAAATTTTTGGGTTCTAATGTGTCGAGTGATGCCCCTGTGATTTATATAATATTACCCTTTACGCAATGAATGTCAGTGTTATCGTACAGTGTCACCCTCGAAGCAGGCACCCCCAAGGGTCCGTCCTCGTCCCCCTGTTGTACATCATTTATGTAAACGATCTTGATTTCTCCGAGGATCGCGTTCATGTCTCCCAATTCGCGGACGATTAGGGCCTCTAATAATACTGCCAATCCACTCCAAAAACCTCTGCGACGCGCTCTCGAAGACCTAGAAAACTGGTGTTCCAAATGGAGAATAAAGCTGAACGAATCCTTACCAATCGACTCAGGTGGCACCTTGAAGATAACGAGTTTTTTTTAATAAATGGCAAAGCGCCTATAGAAACCGTAAAGAAGGCATCGAGCATGTCTACCGCCTAGTCACTCAAATGAAAACCGCGATTGACAATCAACAAATAGGCGCAGCAGTCCTGTTAGACGTCGAAAAAGCTTTCGACTCTGTATGGCACAATGGAATGCGCCTCAAATTATCTAAAATGAAACTCCCCATGAAACTTCTTAGATTACTCTCCTCCTTCCTAAACGATCGCGAAATTAAAGTCAGAGTTAACAATGAAATGTCCGACAGTATCCCCCTCGAAGCAGGCACCCCAAGGGTCCGTCCTCAGCCCCTTGTTGTACATCGTTTATGTAAACGATCTCAATTTCTTCGAGGATCGCGTTCAATTCTCCCAATTCGCGGACGATTAAGAAAAATAGGGAATGAGAAGGTGTGCTAACAGGCAGATTAACAGCTTAGCTGTGGCCTTCTACCAGAAAGGGCTGTCTTCACCGACTCAACTAAAATTACATCATATTTAAAGACTGTATAAAACTAAATATGCTATGTTTATTTTTTTTCTCTAATGAAAACTAATTCTGCCTTCTTCTTTTATCAGGTACACAGAAGATGCTTTTTGACCAATAACCGCTATGGAAACTATAACCGTTATGGAAACTGGAACCCCCAAAGTTCCTGAACAACCTCCACTCCATCCCTAGAAGTGGTCGACCACTTCAAGGGAGGCGAGCGTTGGCCCTGCGTCCCGCCTCTGCCCCTTTTTGTAAGCGTCTACATTTCGCATCCTTTGACCCAGCCAAATAGGATCATAATGCAGGCCTGCCCCCGAACCAGGGAAGTTCGGGTCTTCTTACTGGTCGTCCCCAAAAGGGGTCGTTGTTGTTTTCTTTCCAAAGACCTCCTATCACGAACCTGAATCACGACTAAGACATCCTGAGGCAGACTATACTTGCCAATGATGGTCCGCTATCGACATCATCTCCGAAGTGGCAGATTATACTTGCCCTAAAATAAAACACCACAGCACCCATCGGGGAGAGGTAGTACCTTTGTGAGAGGACCCAACCTCGCACACTGGTCCTCACACGAGGGTTGTTTCCACATCAGTCAACGAAGCCTACCCTACACCAGTGACACCTGAGCCAGAGAATCTTCCGAGTACCTGAACCTTTTCCTCCTTCAACACGCCTTGACATCAATCCAAAAGATCATAAACAGTCAACGAGGGTCGAAAGGGGCTTGCCCCGTAGCGTCCCAGCGCGCCGTCGGCGCGCAAAAAACATTCCGTCCCCTCAATCATCGCACGTTATTCTGTAAACAAACAACGTGGTGTCACGTTTCGGAAATTTTTGTAAACGAACGTTTGTCGAAGAAAATAGAAATAAAAACACAGACCACAAAACCAAAGGACACTTTACTCTTTTATATGAATTTTAGAATGAACTCCATTATGAGTGGAGAGAGTTGAATCAAATTTCCATTGACAAGGTATGCAAATACATTGCGAATTCATAATATGAGGTCATCAGAATGTGTCAGTGTTCATTTCGCTACAAATCGTTAAGCCGTGTTTTGCCGGCGTTGGTATTTAATTTTGATTTTGTGGTATAAACTTCTAGTGTATACAGAACTGTTGTGCGCTCATTCCGATAAGCAAATCATTTTTTTTAGAAACTGACAACAAATTTGCTCGGTACACCTGCACGTGCCCCTAAATTATTTTTGATGACGGGGTGTGGGGGGGGGGGGGGGAATCTCATACTCGGGATAAGATATTTGGTCTAGACACTCGGCAAGTCTCGTGTCTGCCCCAAATATCTTGCCCTCGGGTGAGATTTCCCCACCTCACCCATCGGTGATTATTATTATCCTTGATGGGTTTGGGTGTGGCATTTTAGTGTAAGATGAGGTGTAATTTACTCCTATGTGTCAGACTCAAACTCTGTGACCAAAACTTCGAGTGCTCTTGTCAAAGAAATAGCCTAATAAAATCACATACCAGGGATTATTATTATCCCTGGTGGATGAGGGCGTGAAATGGGAAAATCTCACCCGAGGGAAAGATACATAGTCCTTTACCTAACATGAAACGCAGACGACACTTGCAAACAATATTCTTGAATAACTACATTTTTTCATTTTTTGTCTCAAAAACATAAGTTATGACCCCTCTTTGGAACGAGCTCGTCGAGCTCGTTCCAAAGAGGGGTCATAACCTATGTTTTTCAGACAAAAAATGAAAATTAACTGACGATTTTTGTGAATAGCGCTGGCCGGTTTTGGTCGTTACTTTGGGTAAAAGGTTAAACTAGACTCGAGGCTTGTCGAGTGTCTGGACCAAATATCTTGTTCCGAGAGTGAGACTTTCCCATCTCACACTCATCCCATCAGGGATAATTTCTCCCCCACCAAAACACCCTGATTTCATCAAAAGTAAAGCGCCCATTCAGCTATATCGAACAATTTTGGAGTCCATTTCTGGAAGAAAAATTGATTTGCTTATCGGAAAGAGCGCGCAAAAGTTCTGAATATACCACAGGTATATACCACGAACTTATATCCCAACGCGGACAAGACAGGTATTTAGGATTTGCGAAATGAACATTGACACATTCGGCTGACGTCACGTTATGAATTCTGAAATGTATCTGCATAAACATTCGACGGGTTTTTCGTGCAACTCTCCACTCATGACGGCGTTTACAAAAACTCATATAAATGAGTCAAGTGTCCTTATGTTTTAGCTGTCTGTGTTTTTGTGCCTATTTTCTTCGACAAAATTCATCTGCTAATACTTCCGAAACATGACACTATGTTGTCTGTTTACTGCAGATTCTTCAGATTCTTTATTTCAATCTCCGTATATCATTTTATGATGTCGGAGTCCATTAAAAATTTAAACAGTCGGTCGGATTTGGACAGTCAGTAAAATATTACAGAAATAAATATTTCAATTTGGAGGATTTCAGTCATTTGCTGTTTGTTTACATCTACGTACGCCTATATCACACCAAAGAAATCAATGCGACCACGCCCAGATACTTCATACTTGGGTGCAATAAAATCTTATTTATCACATACAGTGTCCCCCACTCAACATGGTTTCTAATTTTATCTTTTCATTCCCATTTCACACCAATGTATCTCCCATAGCTCTCGTTGGAATGTGCCACGGTCGGAATAGGAACAGTCTGCGCAGGAATGGAAACGGTCGGTGCAACATTAGCACCGTCCAGCGGGAGATATGCGAGATATTTCTAGCAGAAAGGAAGAATTAAATTTTGCAATACACCTATAAACATTTACTACTATTCAAAACCTGTATGTGGTCGTATGAAATTCAGGGACACGTCACTTTCTTTCAGTGACCCCCACCCAACATGGTTTCTAATTTTATCTTTTCATTCCCATTTCACACCAGTGTATCTCCCATAGCTCTCGCTGGAATGTGCCAATTAAGCACCGTCCAGCGAGAGATATGCGAGATAGTCCTAGCAGAAAGGAAGAATGAAATTTTGCAATACACCTATAAACATTTACTGCTATTCAAAACCTGTATGTAGTCGTTTGAAATTCAGAAGTACGTGCGATGATCGAACGAGCGAATGGAATGGTTTAACGCGCCGAAGGCGCGCAGGGACGGTATGGGAGCAAGCCCCTTTCGAACCTCATTGGCTGTAAATGATTAATTTCCACATGTCTACTCGTGTTGAAGGAGGAACAGGTTCAGGTACTCGGCAGGTGTCACCGGTTGCGGCGTGAAGGTCACTTTGACTGATGTCGGTTGAACCCTCGGGTGAGGACCAGTGTGGGAGGTTGGGTCCTCTCACAAAGGTACTACCTCTCCCCGAGGGTGCAGTCTATCTAGATTTTCGGGCAAGTATAGTCTGCCACTTCGGAGATGATTTTAAGCGATGATCGACTAGTCCGATGCTCATTAAATATGCTAATACGCCGGTCACGTGGGTCATGTGAGATAGATATCTATCTCACATGGTCTTCTCACATGAGATGGGGGCGCGGTTACTCAGTAGGTAGAGGTGCGGACTGACAGCCGAAAGGTCCCCAGTTCGAATCCCACCTGCGGCAATCGCGTTGTGTCCTTGGGCAAGACACTTCACCCCATTGCCCACGTGGGGGGCACGGTGACGCTGTGTACTAAGACGTACTGCACGTCGATGGTGCACCTTCATTCTACCAATGCTAACCCTGCTTGTGTGGAGTTAGTATGTTGGGGAGCTGACAGTTGCTCGCCGTTGCTCGGCGGTTCTCTCCGGGTACTCCGGCTTCCTCCACCCGTAAAACTGTCGAGGTCATGTTTAGCCATTGTGCAGAAATATGTGACCTTAAAACACCAATAAATAAATAAATAACTCACATGAGACACAGATATCTTGCTTAGGAAGTTGGCGGACGTCTTTCCGTGTAGACAACGTGTCTGGGGAAGAGACGATATCACGTAGTAACGGAAAACGAGACTGCGGTCAAAATTAAAGTGGGCCCGTATCATGAATCTGTTATATCGGTGGAAAACTCTTTGCTAGAAGGGATAGCTATTCTAAAAAAAATGTTGCTCAGCATTGTGAATGTTTTAATGTCTTCAACCTCGAATATTCATTAACTTGGTTATCTAACTCATAACACTAATTACATTTTCCAAATCCACTAAAAACATACAAGACTCTCTGATTAAGTAGAAATAAATCTGGATGTGGGTGATGTAATTTATTGTCTAATGCAATGCTTCAACCTGAATACTTGCATTAAAAATGTCGAAACCAGTCATTTTCAGCCACCTAGCGGCCTCAAAGGCTGAGTTTTTTCCACGACCCCATACTTCCCCACCCCTGGAGCATTTCACCTCCTGTTTCCAAAACATGAAAACATGAGGTGCGCATCCGAGACCACCGAGATGCAAGCGTCGAGTTGTGGTAGTAATCGGAAAGTGTTGCATGTCTATAACCCGGTTCTCGGTCATGTCGGTTATCAAATCGGAGAACATTTGTTCACGTTATTGCGCTAACGAACTCAAAATTCGTAAAAATTGATCTAATTAAGGCCCATGACTCTGTAAAAAAACGGACTGCGCCAGTTTTCGGGCTTGCTTGTGATATTACTGCAAATGGCCTGTATGGCAAATATTAGTCAAATCGGAGAACATTTGTTCAATTTACTGCGCTATTACGAGCTCAAAATTCGTAAAAAAAGTACGAATTAAGGCTTAAAACTACGTAACAAAAATCGGGCCGCTCCAGTTTTCGAGCTTGCTTGAGATATTACTGCAAACGACCTGTATGGCAAATATTAGCCAAATCGAGAACGTTTGTTAAGTTATTGCGCTAACAGTGTAAGGACGTCCGCTCGGACGCACCCCGACATTCGCCAAACCATTGATCTCGGTTGTTAACCCTTTACCTAACATGAAAAGCAGACGACACTTGAAAAAAAAATTCTTGAACAACTACTTTTTTTCATTTTTTGTCTCAAAAACATAGGTTATGACCCCCTCATTGGAACGAGCTCGACGAGCTCGTTCCAATGAGGGGTCATAACCTATGTTTTTGTGACAAAAAAATGAAAAAATAATGAAAATTAACTGACGATTTTTGAGAATAGCGCTGGCCGGTTTTGGCCGTTACGTTGGGTAAAGGATTAACAAAACTCGATCCCCAAAATGATATGTTTCCGTCTCATTTTTACATACCTGGTAACAACTGACATTTTTAAACGTAGGTAATTTTCGAAGTCACTGTTTCCCATAATTCCTCTGGTAATTTCCACAATGTATCAAACTCCAGCTTTGTGACCAAAACTTCAAGTGCCCTTGTCCAACAAATATCTGATAATTCGAATACATCTCCAAATTACATGGTATTAGTTTTAGCAGATGCCCTTTGTTTAGAATTTAAACCTGTGCAATTGTGCGAAACTGTAGAACGGAACGTCAGGGTTTCATAGAACGTTACCACTACACAGGACTCGTCAGTCGTCATCACGATACATACCATTCCACAAGTCATGTCAAACTTGTAAGGCCCGTTATTCTTACGAAAGTTCGCTAACTGGGCACCAGACTAACTGAGCACGATTAGAACGTAAAATGTAGTGTCTGGGTTGCTCGTTGCAGCGAGACAAACAAAACGAGTATATGCGAGGTAAACTCCAGTATCAGCAAAATACTGGTATACTGACTGTAATTTCAGTTTTAGGTTGCGCTCGAGTTTGGCCAAAAATAAGAAATTGAAATGACATTCGCGCAATACTGAAAAATACATTACAGCCCCACGTCTCGCTTGGATTAACAGAAACAAAGCCGTCTGTTTAATGAGCGTTATTTGGCAGGAAGTCGGATAGCAGTGGTCAGTCTTGCTCATTCCAAGTTTATTTTCATGATGTTCGTTTTATACAATGTTTTTTTTTTTTATCTATACACGCTTTATTTTAGGTAACACAGCCAACAGAAAGAATGATGAATATCTTAACGGTGTGTTTACAACGTGATCCAACAGTTTTTAAACCAACGCGGCGCTCATCCTTCATCCCGCCCAAGTGGAAGAAATTACACTTCTGGTATGTCCAGTGGTGATTTCGACCTCTGCCCCCTGGTTCTTGTCTTTTTAACATTTTCGCAATTCCCGCATGTATATATATATTATCAATATATATGCCCAGTGGTCAGCCCGGTGCTTGGTTTAACTGAATTTGTTTTTTAAAGTCACAACACGTATGTTTAGTTGAGTTTTTATATCTGAGAAACCCACCTGCGGCAACCTCATTGCCCACGTGGGGGCGCTGTGTACTGAGGCGTACTGCAAGTCAGTGTGCACTTGTCTTCAATCAATGCTAACTCTGCTTGTGTGGAGTTATTATATTAAAGAGCCCGACAGTGGGTCGCCGGTTCTCTCTGGGTACTCTGGCTTCGTCCATCCGTAAAAGTGCCCAACGCGAGGTGACACTGGCTGTTGAAAGCGTCGTTACTCCTCAGTAAATAAAAAAATAAATAAATCTAAGAAAAGCATTGGCAACTCCAACCCTAATCTTCTCTATGGCGTACGAACAGGTTCGAAAGTAATTATTGAAGTACATACTATATTATTTGAGGTTCATTCTATATTATTTCAGGTTCATCCTATATTATTTCAGGTTCATCCTATATTATTACCACTTCACAGGGCGTTCTCTAGTGTTTTAAAGTAATTTTACCTTTACGTTAAATATGTTAACTGGATAACGGCCCGCTAGTTTTTTTTTCCCATGATAATGGGAGTGGTAATAATAGTAATAACAAGATTTTCTCGGGCTTTTATGGGTTTTTAACGGCCCTCGAGAAATGTTTAACAGCCCTCGGGCTGATAAAGGCCCTCGACTTCGTCTCGGGCCTCTATAGAGCCCTTGGGCTGTTAAACATTTCTCTCAGGGCCGTTAAAAACCCATAAAGCCCTCGAAAATCATGTTATTGTTATATTATTTCAGGTTCATCCTATATTATTTCAGGTTTATCCTAAAATAATATTTATGACCCTCTCGTACGCGATCAATAATTTGTCCGACCCTGGATGGACTATAATTATTGTTTCATGTTGAACCAGGTTCGACATAAATATTTCAGGTTCATCCTATATTAATTGAGGATGAACCTAAAATAATTTGTCCGACCCTGGATCGACCATAATTATTGTTTCATGTTGAACCAGGTTCGACATCAATATTTGAGGTTCATCCTATATTAATTGAGGGTGAACCTGAAATAATTTGTCCGACCCTGGATCGACCATAATTATTGTTTCATGTTGAACCAGGTTCGACATTAATGTTTCAGGTTCATCCTATATTAATTGAGGATGAACCTGAAATAATTTGTCCGACCCTGGATGGACCATAATTATTGTTTCATATTGAACAGGTTCGACATCAATATTTGAGGTTCATCCTATATTAATTGAGGATGAACCTGAAATAACAGGCCCGTCGGAACCGGGGGGGGGGAGGGCTGCAGCCCCCCCCCCCCCCCCCCCCCCAATAATTTGCTCATATTTCGTCGTTAGTTTATCCATGATGGGAGCAACCGATGTAATCTGAATAAAACTGAACATTACATTATTTAACTCAGATTAGAACAGTGGCACACACACACCCACCCCACCCCCACAAATTTGTCAAAAGTAGGCTTTACTGGGCTGGGTTGGTGGTTTCTCCACACGGGATGCCCACTGGTTACCATATTCCGACATTGCTGTTAATGATTACTGGATTGAGTGGGTTCCATGTGAGCTTTCTTCCACCAATAAAATTGACAGTCGTGTTTTCGCCTAATTGTGGAAAGCGATGTTAAACCCCAACCAACCACAGGGTAATTCATTGCATGTTCACTATTCCTGTCATTCTGCTCGGAAATCATGCTGAATTGATCAGAGAGCTGACGTATTTCCTTATTGACGATGTATTTGCTCAGGATCACTCAGAATGCATATTTGTACATCTTAAATTAAAAAAATTTCCCGGACCCCCACCAACGAAACGGGGAGGTACCCCCACTCGTGCTCACCCCCACTAGCCTCTTCGCGGTTCGGATGACGCTTCGCGTCATAGGAATATACGATTTATTTGCTCAGAATCAACCAGAATGCATGTTTTTACATCTTAAATTCGAAAATTTCCCCCACCAACGAGACGGAGGATACCCCCTCTCGTGTTCACCCCCACTCGCCGCTCGGATGACGCGTCGCATCATCGGAATATAGGTCCTACCCTACTCCCCCCCCCCCCCCCAAATAAAATTAGCTTACTACGCCCCTGGATTAGAATTATGAACGTATCACTGAATGTATAACATGCACCTGCATATGTTGATGTGCAAACGTTTTGAGCAATTCCTTTGGCAGCTTAGAAGACCACGACAACCGTTGGCGTAATGATAAAACTAATGAATCCACCATAAGGCCTGACTGTTTTTTAGCATGACGGAATACGGCCACGGCCTGCAGGTGAGCCCGGTGTGAGAACCGTCCCCAAATGTTATGGGGTTCTATTGGGATTTTTGAAACATTTTGTTAAAAAACAACTTTTGCCGTTTAAAAAAAATCAAGAGGTTTTTGCTTCAAAAGCTACCAGAATGCTTCCTTTGATTGCCCTTTTCAAACAAATTTCTGGAGGAGTACCCCCCTCCCCTCCCCCCCCCCCCCCCCACAAAAAAGCTTGTGCCTTCAGCACTTGCGCCAGATGCCTTCGGCATCTGGATACCCCATAGCCATTTAGTATCAGCCAGTTCACCCAAATTAGCAATATCAGCCCCCACCCCCCCCCCACCCCCAATATAAATATAAATTTCGTTCCGACGGGTCTGAATAATTTGTCCGACCCTGGATGGACCAAAATTATTCAGGATGATGCTAAAATCCCACGATGCAATACGCTCCACGAGCCAATCAGTTGAGTCGTTACAAACGCGAACAATGGGACATAACTGGGGGAAAAAAGCAAGATAAACTTGATGCAGGCACACAGCTTCAGACAAAGAATCCCACTGAGAGATTGTTTTGTATGCGCTTCACACGATTTTTTTTCGCCCCTTTGTAATCACGCAAAATAAATAAGATTTTTTCCCATGAAAATGTCAAATGGGCAGTGTTGATTGTTTACTGTACTGTTACAAACAAGTTGTGTTTTAATATTGAAATATGACTCGCTAACCAATAGTGTTGCGGACCGGACCGCAAACAAACGGTCCGGTACCGGTCCAGGCGTGGTCCGCGGTACGGTCCGATGAGGACCGGGCCGCCCCTGCTGTACCTGTACACAGGCACGCTGGACAGGTCCGGGGCGGTCCAAGGGACCGGTCCAGGGAGACGCAAAGAGAAGTTTTGCACTCTCCCAAGTGATACAAAAACTGATAATTTCATCTTGATAGACGGTGGATACATTGAAGTCGAGTAAGTTTGAAGTAACTGTCAACTATATTGAGCCAATCTGTCACCAATCAACCACCTGCATCCCGTGATTCCTGTCACGGGTGTCGGGTGAAGGTATCAGCGATGAGTGGTTCTACAAAAAAGTTCCCAAAATAGCGAACGCTCAAATTCGGTGACAAGAAGCTGTCATTCAATTCCTTTGTCGCGACCGTGCTCGCCGAATTAGGAAGATCTACAGTTCTAATAGTTTGTCAAGAACGCGCCCACTACCCAGTTGGAATTTCGAGGGCTCTCACCCCCCCCCCCCCACCCCACCCCACCCCCCATTAAAGGGCTCTAGCGACGGCCCTACAGCTGAGGCATTATCGCGTGATTTGTTCAAAACAGTCACCTGCTTCCATGAACATAACACCGTGACATGCCCCACAATGACACCGAAAACTTGCTGACCCAGCAGCCCCCCTCCCCTGCAGTCGAAAACGACAGCGATCTGCAGAATAAGTGGTATCAGGACAACTCGTACCCACGGCAACTCGTACCAGTCAAGTCGTACCCAAAATTAGACGACTCGTACCCATTTTCGGCTGGACAACTCGTACCCATAGTTGGACAACTCGTACCCAAGGTTGGACAACTCGTACCCACAGTTGCTCAACATGTACCTGATCTTTAATTGTATGGGCGAAGGTGAATATTGGCTGAAGGACTTGAGACGATGAGTGTCTGCTTTCAATGGGTGTGCATAAAGGCAAAAACTTTCCATTTTTAGCATTTATCTCAGCAGAACAGTCTGAACAGACTTCGCCGAAAGTCAATTTCGCCGGTGTGAACATTTCATCAAGAGAGCAATTCGAAGGAAACAGGAAATATTTAAATTATATATTAATACAGTGGTGTAGATACGGGAGACGACTCCCCCCCCCCCCCCCCCCCAGAAAAAATCGGGTAATCTTTGGCTCTTCTTTAATCTTCTGGGGGCTTTTCTTCGTAATATTTTGTTGTACTGGAATCAGATGCGATCGGGGCTCATTCCCCCACCCTACCCCACCCCTTCATTGGTTCAAGGATTAACGCTATGTCGGACGCGATCGGGGCCATCAGAAGTCCCTTTCCTGATCAAATTACATCTATATAGACCTGTGCCAATTTTTGTTTCGATCGGTCGAGGCACGAGAGTCAGTTGCCTAGAGAGAGAGAGAGAGAGAGAGAGAGAGAGAGAAGAGAGAGAGAGAGAGAGAGAGAGAGAGAGAGAGAGAGAGATTCACTTTTATTCAATTAATTGCAAACCTTACAAAAATGCTAATTATTGTTAAATTTTCATGATTGTCATGGAAGATAACTGTTAGAAAAACACACCTCCCAACTGGAAGATTAACTTAATTGGCGATAATAATATGCACAGATAATTGGAAGAAAATTAAACACCAATCGACTATAAGGTAATTGATGATAGAAAATAATTCTTCATGATCTCACACCTGTCACTGCCGGGTAAGTCTAAATTATAAATCATACTAAAATGCATATGGGATAGTTTTGTGAAAGTTTGGTAACATATGTGTCGAAAATGATCGATAAAACAAACATCCCCCTGCGCTCGATCTTTTCAGTGTCTTTCAACCGGAAGTGTCCAAACACGCCACCACGATTTATCGAGAGGTACCGGTAGGTACCGAGAGGTACGGAAAAAAGGCTTTTTAGAAATTATTTTCACAATAAATTAAATGCAAACGATATATTTCATGCATTTATGCATTTATTTCTGGAAATGTAGCCATTAATGATGCATTTTTTCGCGATAATCATAGTTCGGAGTTATTTGTTGAGTAGCGCGATTGACCTCTCGGTAAATCGTGTTTTTTCGGTTTGACAGCAGGCACCGAGAGGTACGCGAAAAAAGCTTCTTGAAAATTATTTTCACAATAAATTAAATGCAAACGGTATATTTAATGCATTTTATGCATTTATTTCGGGAGATTTGGTCATTAATGATGCAATTTGTCGCGATAATCATAGTTTGGAGTTATTTATTGAGTAGCGCGATTGACCCCTCGGTAAATCGTGTTTTCTCGGTTTGACAGCTGGCACCGAGAGGTACGCAAAAAAGCTTCTTGAAAATTATTTTCACAATAAATTGAATGCAAACGGTATATTTCATGCATTTTATGCATTTATTTCGGGGATTTGGTCATTATTGTTGCAATTTGACGTTATAATCACAAAAAGCTTTTTATAAATTATTTTCACAATAATTTTAAATTGAATGCAAACGGTATATAACAAATAACGTAAAATAAAATTATCAAAGTTTGTTTTTATTCTACATGGGTAATAAAGACAACTTTCAGAATTATTTCAGTACTTATTTACTTTATTTATTATAATTATTTACTGGTGTGAGAATGTGTGTATATTCTTGAATTTTGTGGTTACCTCTGGCTGACAATTTCGCTAATTAATTAGATGTGCCTATCTGCCGACTCAGCCTACTGTCTTGTCGCCTACATAATAATAATAACTCTTTGGCCAGCCGCTGATTTGTCGCGGTCCTCATAAGAGAAGGCCATTATTCCCCCTGCACCCCACCCCCTCTTCCCCTCCTCTCCTCCCAGCATTCAGATATAAACTGCTTAATAGTGTCCCTCACTTCCTCTTTTTCAATTTCTTCAATAAGCATTCCTACCCTCTCCCTCGTGTCCCCCTTCAGCCATCTATCCTTTGTTTCTTCACCCCACTTCTGCATTATTCTTCCAGTAAATTTTATTCTATGAGGTATATACTGTGGGCATTCCAAGAGAAAATGTTCCAGGGTCTCCACTACTCCAGAGTGGCACATTTGGCATCCCTTTTCCCCATCTCTCCCAATTTTTCCCCGAAGCTCCAGTGATCTTGATCTCAGTTTGAACAGCAGTGACCCTCGAAAGGTGCCATCTAGGTACTTCTCAAAAGCTGGCTTTTCTTTATATTGTAACCCCTGCAGTGATCTTTTCACGCTAACCCCTGCTCGCCAGTTTCGATTGCAATCTTCCATGACTCTCTCTTTGACAAACCTTTTGCCTTCTTTCATTCCTACTTCTATGTTTGTGACCTCTATAGAGTAATTGTCCATTAGTTCCCTCACATGTTTTGACCACCCCGTTTCTATATTAGAATTCCAAATGGTATCGAGTATCAATTTGCACCACCGGTTGTCAGGCAGGTTTCTCAAGTAGTTAAAGTAACACAGTTTTCCCAAATCTACCCTGTCCTTGATTTTCATCCACCCAAGCTCCCCCCTTACTGTTTCCAAAGCTGCAGCATTACTCGACCCTGTTATCCATCTGCCGGCATCATTCTGAGTACTTTCCAACTTCTTAATAACGGTTTGGTTTAATGGAATCACGTCCGTGCCATACGTTATACTTGGTAAACCCACCCTCTCCCACAGTGTTTTCCCCACAAAGACCTTATTGAAACTATTTTTCCCTAAAAGTTTTAGTTGGTTCAGAATTCTTTTCCCCTTCAGAATCAGTTTGGCTGAGTAATTTCTGTACACCCCTCTTCCCGTTATATTTATGCTTACCCCTAGATACTCATACTCTCCCGTTTCTCCTACAGTGATTTGTTTGCTTTCCCCTTCGGGGATTGAGAACTCCCCCACTCTCCATCTCTTCGTCATATCTACCTTGCGTCCAACGGGTATTACCTTGCTTTTATTTTCATTTAGTTCGAGCCGCCAAGTGTTCCCATATCTACCAACAATTTCCAGCAGTTTCTCTAGCCCCTGTTCAGTTCTAGACATTAACACCATGTCGTCTGCAAAGAATAAGCCTGGTATCTTTATGTCTCCAACATTTACCCCCTCCGCACTCTGAATTAGTTCGTCCCCTAAATCTTTAACATACAATGCAAACAAAATCGGTGAAAAGATACACCCCTGCTTGAGGCCTATATCCATAGGGACTCGTTTTGTAGTGATACTCCCTAGACTGAGTTGGCTATGCACATCTGTATACAGTGCTTTCATGATTCCCACAAAGTCACCCCCCAGTCCGATGCCCTCGAGCTTTCGCCACATACCTTCCCTCCACACTCGGTCGTACGCTTTTTTCACATCTAGAAATGCCAGAAACACCTTTTTCTTTTCAGCCTTTGTTGATTCTATCAGTTGGGTGAGTGTAAATAGGTGATCAGTGACTCTTCGTCCTTTCCTGAAACCATTTTGAATTTCTCCTAAAAAACCTTTCTCTTCAATAACTTCCTCTAGTCTACCGTATATGACCTTACAGAATACTTTTCCGATGTTACCACTAACTGATATCCCCCTATAGTTATCTAGAACTTTCTTATCCCCCTTTTTGTGTATGAACGACACCTTACTTTCCCTCCACTCTCTGGGGACCTCTTGCTTTCGCAGAGCCAGGTTGAAAAGGTTTGTCAGGACTTCAATAAGTGCCTCCCCTCCATTTTTGAGGAATTCTTTCGGAATTTCATCAGTCCCTCCCGCTTTACCATTTTTTAATTTCGAGACCACGTTCCGCACTTCTTCTGTCGTTATTTCGCTACATACACGATTGGATACGTTCTCCTCCACCAGTGTATTTCTTTTTGGTGGGGACCCACTGCCCCATCGCCTATCGTTTATCTTTTCCCAGTGCTTGACTAGCTCTGAAGCGATACGGCCTTTATCTTCTGTACTTTCCCCATCCACTTTGATACTCTGCACACTACTTTTCCACCGTTTATTTACCCAGTTCCAAAATACGTTTGAGCTCGAACCCCCCGTTTTCTTTATTGTTCTGGCAAGACTGCAGTTGCGCTCCTTCCTATTATTATTCTTTATCTCATTCACCTTTCTCCGTGCCAGTTCATATTCTCCTTTCATTAGTCTCGTGTCATTGTTATCCACCCCTTTAAGCTTCCTACTTCTTCTGTAGGCAGCGCATGTTACCTTCCTTTCTTTTATAGCTTTTTCAGTCCCTCGTTAACCCTGTATCCAAGCTCTCTCGTTGGGACCCTCACCCTTCCTATACAATCCTTCCCTGCCTCTGTTAGGCTATTTACTATGCCATCTGAAATACTCTGGACATTTGCATCCCTAGGTATACATTCAAGATTTGGTTTTAGTTTTTCCCGAAACTGCTTCCAGTCGGCTCCCTGTTTTAGTCCCCAAACTTCCTTGAAGGTATTTCTGTCTCTATTCGTCTTTTTGCCCATAATCTTAACTGTTATCAGGTTGTGATCACTACCCAAGTCATTTTTTCCCTCGTCATCTATTTCTACATCTATAACCTCCCTCCATACGCTAATGTCAGTGAGTATATAATCAATTATTGTTTTCTTATCGTTCCTCTCCCAGGTCCATTTACGCTTACATTTCGCATCCCTGTTCAGGATCTTTAAACCAAGCTATTTTGATAGGTCCAACATCTTCCTCCCATTCGTGTTAATTTTCCTATCACCTCCCTGTATGCCCTCCTCCTTATCCCCGATGTGCCCATTGAAGTCCCCCATTAGGACAATACTGAACCCTCTGCTTCCAAGCTCTGTGATATTCGATCTAAGAGTTGTATATATATTGAATCATTCCACTCGGGCTTACTTCCCTCCACTGCTAAGTATACAACACCAACGGCAACACTCCTGCTTCCTAACTTGATTTTTGCCCAGACTATTTCGTTGGATACTGGAATCTGAGTCCTTGCTTCTGTGAGATCTGTAATCAATGAGGGCTGTAATTCCTCTTTAGCGTAGATGCCAACACCCCCACCCCGTTTCTGACCCTCAGTTCGCCCAGCTCCTATCCACACGCAACCCTTCATCTGATCAACCCGCTCATCCCGTCGTATCCACGTCTCACTTAGACCCATTATATCGAAGTCTCCTTCGTCCATCATTGTTGATATTTCGCTTACTTTCTTGTGCAGATCCTGGATGTTGCAGTACCCAAACTTAATGAATCTTTGTTTTTTTGTCATCACTGGCACATTATTATAACCCTGGTATGTCCCAGTATTGTGCATGTTTGTTGTTCTTCCTATGTTCCCAACATTTGTGCCCCTCTGGGTTATCGGCTGTGGTCCCCTACCCCCCTTTTCTCCAAAAAAGGCCCAGTCACCTGTAAAAATTTTTGGCCCAACAGGTCTGTACCCATCCTACTTAAATGCAATCCGTCTCGCCCATACAACTCTCCTTGTCCCCAGAATGAATCCCAGTGGTCAATGAAATGTATTCCCAAGTCTTTGCAGTGCTCTTCCAGCTCCTCGTTTAGTGCCATAATCCGCGAGTTCCTCTCATTCCCACCACCCATAACGGGGAGCACCCCTGAAACGATGATCCGAGCATTCCTGCTAAGTAGTTACTAATTAGGTCCTTGTATGTGTCCACCAAACGAACTGATTTCCTCTCCCTGATGTTATTGGACCCCACATGTAATACCACTACCGCATCAGGCCCCGACCCAGCTACAATACCGTCCACTCTATCCCTCAGGTCCTCCACTTTAGCCCCCGGAAAGCACAGAACTGTTCTATTTTTTACTGTCCGGACCACAGACAACCTTGTCGATCCCCCGAACTATGCTACTTCCCGCAACCACCAACTTACTTTTGGCCCTCGCCCTATTTATCTCCTCTAGTCTCCTATTGTTTACAGCGTCCTCTTCCTCTCCAACAGCCCCACTCGGAATCAATATCGGTATCGGTATCTTTGACCTAGGATTACTCCTATCCTTGTCCCTCCGTCTCTTTCCAGGCCCTGAACTACCTGGACTACTCCCCTGGTCTTCTCCCGGATCCCTCCTCCTTTTTCTTGGCCTAGACCCCAAGCTACTATCTGTTGCAACTACCTCCATCTCCCCCTCTGTCTCTTCCGAATCGAGCACATCAAATCTGTTTCTGGTGCTGCACTCCCCACTGCCTTTGGACTTTACACCCCTATCTACCTGCTTCTCTGGCCCCCCTTTCCTACCACTTTTGATAGTCCACGCCAAACGCTTTACAGCATTGCTCCGGCCTGGGCCCCCCTCATCTGTCCTACGTACTTTTCTAGCAGCCCCCGCCTCATCACCTACCTCATTCACATCAAAGGTTCTACCCCCATGTTTCCTCTTGGAACCACCGACAACCTTCCATCCTTCTCGGAAAGCTACTTTCACAGGCGTAACTCCAGACAGCCCCGCCCTACCAAGTTTTCCCTTCAGCTCAGCAATCTCCCCCCTCAAACTTAACAATTGTCTCAAGTAGGCGGAGGATTTCCTGACAGTTTGCACATACCTCTCCATATCCCATCGAGCGACAGTCCCCATACATCATAGAACACTGTTTACAAACTTAAAGCCCAATATCGCCATCGGTGGCCCCACCAACCCGGCTCTGACCGACACCCCCAGTGACCTCTGTCTGCACACCAATACTTACCCCGTTGACCTGGACCGCGATATTACACGTATTAGATGAGAGACTACTTTCATCCACATCGACGGCTACCAGAAAGAGTAGTAGCCAGGTGTGTTGCTCTTTTGTAAAAACAAAACTGCGACTTTTAAGTTTACTACAAACACACTACTCTCAACGTCGGGTCACCAATGAAAATGATTTGGCTTGGGTACACAGTAAGATAAACACTCAATAGGATATAAACTTGGATTTGAATTTTATTCCCCATTTTGTTACATCAGGATTAAATATTGTTATAGAACTAAATAAATAGGGAACGAGAAGGTGAATAAAAAGGCAGAAAACAGCTTAACTGTGGCCTTCTACCAGAAAGGGCTGCCTTAACCGACTCACTAAAATTACATCACGATTGGATATTGTACAGTCCAACCGTTGCAGAAACGGTAACCCCCATGGTTCCTGTACATCCTCCACTCCATCCCTAAAAGTGGTCGACCACTTTAAGGGAGGCGAGCGTTGGTCCTGCGTCCTGCCTCGGCCCCTTTTTGTAAGCGCATTGTGCATCTTTTTGTCCCAACCCATTAGGATTACAATGCAGGCCTGCCCCCGAACCAGGGAAGTTCGGGTCTTCTTCTTGGTGGTCCCCGAAAGGGGTCGTTGTTGTTTCCTTCAAAGACATCATATCAAATAGAGACAGCCTGAGGCAGATTATACTTGCCAGTGATGGCCATCACTCAGTATCATCTCCGAAGTGGCAGACTATACTTGCCTGAAAATCCAGATCGACTGCACCCTCGGGGAGAGGTAATACCTTTGTGAGAGGACCCAACCCCTCACACTGGTCCTCACCCGAAGGTTCAACCGACATCAGTCAAAGAGACCATCACGCCACAACCGGTGACACCTGCCGAGTACCTGAACCAGTTCCTCCTTCAACACGAGTAGACATGTGGAAATTAGTCATTTACAGTCACTGAGGGTCGAAAGGGGCTTGTTCCCCATACCGTCCCTGCGCGCCTTCGGCGCGTTAAACCATTCCATTCGTTCCCCAGTCTGATCATTGACTTAACTATCATCATGTCACCTGTGCTTTATCCATGCGGCGTTTGTGGCGAAGAATGTCACCAGATAAAAAACATTTATTGTGAGAAATGCGCTCACTGGTTTCATCCTGCGTGTGAAAAACTTCAGAAGCAACATTTCAGTTTTTTTTTGTAAGTCAAACTTAGATTACTACCGTAATTCATGTCTCAATGTTCATGCAGACTTCAATTGGGATTTATCTCAGAGGAGACTGATGGCTGCAGAAAGGGAGGGTAAACTACAAGAGGTCGCAAAAAGAGAATGGCTGGTAGAGTTTAATCCCCATAAAACAGAGAGTATGTTGATATCGCGCAAAAACATCCCTGTTGCCTACCCACCACTATTCTTTAGTAAAACACCGATATCTGAAGTAGAAAAACACAAACACTTAGGAGTCATATTAAACAGTTCTTGTACGTGGGACGATCACATTGACCACATCTGCTCCAAAGCTTGGGTTCGTTTAGACTTATTAAAGGAAGCGTCGCGAACTCGGTCGTAGATGTTTGCATACCTACCATTGTGGTGTTTGGTCGTCTAAAAGTATTTCCGTTAATAAGACATATCATTTGAGGACTGGGGCTAGTCTGTTGTATGTCGAAAAAAAGATGGAATAATTGGTCGCAGGGTTAAAAAAAACAAATCTTTCATTCCTCTTGACCCTCAACCAGATGCTTCCAACATTCTGGAAGTAACGCGAAAATATTCGTCTCTGCAGCGGCAACCTGGGTATAAAAGAAGAATAACATGTTTTTCAAATAATTCAAATGCGGTGGTAGAATCCATTGGCACTTTCCCCGAAAATCAAAGTATCCACGGCAATGCAAAACAAACCGAAAGTTCTTATAGTCGGTTAACATCTGACCAATCAAATATCATAAACGATGGTTTACTGCAGGGCTGGAAACCCAGGGAAATTAAACGCGCTGTTACTAAAGAGTGCCCCGAGGACAAAATATGTTTGAAGCAGATACACGATATGACTTATAGACATAAAAAAGCAATGAGACAAACTGGCGATTACCGTCAAAATACTGCCGATGATATAATATCAATGATCAATAAAGCAACATAAATAAAATAAATAAATTAATTAAAAACAATTTTAAACCAGCCAACTTCAGTTGCCAAGTCTCCGACTTGCAGGTCCAAAGCCCTGGTAAATGGTGACTGGAATTGTTTGGGGTTTTTTCAACCTATAAATTATTTATTTTCAAACGACAGTAGAAATGAATAAATAAATAAATAAATAAATTAATTAATTAAAAACAATTTTAAACCAGCCAAGTCTCTGACTTGCAGGTCCAAAGCCCTGGTAAATGGTGATGGGAATTGTTTGTTTTTTTTTTCAACTTAGGGCAATGTCAAGCCGAGAGGACATGATTTACCGAGAGGTCAATCGCGGTACTCAATAAATAACACCAAGCTGTGATTATCGCGACAAATTGCTCATTAATGACCAAATCCCCGAAATAAATGCATAAAATATACCGTTTGCATTTAATTTATAGTGAAAATAATTTATAAAAAGCTTTTTCCCGTACCTCTCGGTACTTCGATCTTGTCAAACCGAGAAAACACGATTTACCGAGAGGTCATTCGCGATACTCAATAAATAACACCAGCTGTGATTATCGCGACAAATTGCATCATTAATGACCATATCCCCCGAAATAAATACATAAAATGCATGAAATATACCGTTTGCATTTAATTTATTGTGAAAATAATTTTCAAGAAGCTTTTTTTGCGTACCTCTCGGTGCCTGCTGCCAAACCGAGAAAACACGATTTACCGAGAGGTCAAACGCGCTACTCAATAAATAACTCCAAACTATGATTATCGCCACAAATTGCACCATTAATGGCCACATTTCCAGAAATAAATGCATAAAATGCATTAAATATATCGTTTGCATTCAATTTATTGTGAAAATAAATTTTAAAAAGCTTTTTTTCCGTACCTCTCGGTACCTACCGGTACCTCTCGGTAAATCGTGGTGGCCTCTAAACAAAAGTTTATTCGATACAGAGAAAACCGACAAATATCCCCCGTAAACTCTGACAGGGAACGTTCCCTGACTCTGAGCTGTTTTTCTCTGACCGAAGCCTGGTCTATTTGCGCCACTTCCTATTTGCATCAGTGGATTTGCACCGCACCGCACGGTCAAGATTTGCATCATTAGAAAAGTCGATTAGCACCATCGAAAAAGTCGGTTTGCACCATAAAAGCGGTCGATTTAGATCACTCGTAAGTCGATATACACCACTAAAAATTAAGAGTATTGACCTTTTTTCTACATAAATATTTAATCCCGCAAATAAACTTTCTGTTATTTAAAACAATTTTTTTTTAGTTTTGACATAAAATATGCTATATATTTTCAGTTTTTTTTTACCTCAGTAATGTGATGTATTATTTTTGTTTTATTTTAAAAATATATATATAAATATTTCGTAAATATCTGAAAATTAACGGTGCTCTCAAATATCACCGTCTATCAGATGTATTATTTTCAAAACATTGATTGACTGATCGACTGACTAACTGTCCACCACCAATTTGTTTTTACACTAATCATATATTATTCTTAGTACTACACTACACTGTATACTCTGTAAAAACAAACATTACCAGTGTGTATTATTACTCTCTAGATGCCGACTTGGTAAATTCAGCTGTACTATTTCGGAGTTTATTATCAAGTTAAGCTATGGCTGCCGGGGGAGCCATGACTTAACTTGAAAACACACTCCAAATAATACAGACTGTCTATATTAATGCCTGTGGCTGTGTCAGTGGGTTTTTTTGCCCAAGAGGTAATCTTGCGTCAAAACCGAGCCTAAGACCCCTCACTGGAACGAGCTGAATATGCTCGTTCCAATGAGATATAAGCTATGTTTTGTGATAGAAAATGAAAAAGTGATGAAAATTTAATGGTGGATTTTGTGAATAACGCTGGCCGGTTTTTTATATTAAGTTGGGTAAAGGGTTAATACAAAGCACACGCAACAAAGTTTGTGTGATTGTGTACATTTAGGTAATCTCTAAAAATAAGAATATCTTGGATGAGATGGCATAACAGGGTCGGAGTCGTACGTGAATCATAGCTGATTGAGTCACCAGAAGTGGTATTATTCATTTTGACTTTATGTGCATGTCATACTAGGTTGTCATGAGACAAATGACCAAAATAAGTAAAGGAAATCACCGTCTGCGTGAGTGGGGTTTTTTTTAAAGCACAAAAACTCTTCTGTGTATTTTTTCTACTCTCCAGCCAACATCTACCCCTGCCTCGACACTTGTTTGATTGGAATTCAGTCAGGTTTTACATCAAAATAAGAGTGAAAACTGTTCACAATGTCTCATAACAGTTCATAATGGTCACTGGGTCTAATTTATACATTATTCTAGGCTTACTCTTGGACTCAAACCTAGAAACAAAATTACATGATTTCAGACAACACACATTTGACAGGTATACTACCCACCCAACGCCAGTCCAGGTTGTGTATGTGCAACATGGGTGGGGTGAACGACTCCTAGGGGCCAGAACTCGTGTTGGAATTTCCCTATCGGCCTTCAGATTCGTGAGGATCTGGGTCAAATAGCAAACCATGGACGCATGGATAAAATATAACTCAACTCCCGAGGTAGAGTAAACATAAAATTATGAGTTGTGGTCTGGATTAACACACAATAAAATAGAAACAACAGTTTATACGTGGTTTATTAAGAAGCCAAAATTTAGTATAACATGGAATGGACAAGAATATGAATGATAGATCAAAAACCATGGGTCCACTACACTTTCACCCACAAGAGGTTTAAATTCCACCCAACATATGCTGAGTAAATGTGGATGGTTCCCACACAACTCGAACCTGGTGAGAATCACTATCAGAAACGTTGATTCTCTCCAGGGCAAAGTGGAACGGATCCAAAAATAAATGCTGGTGCTTTTGCCATCCGGCGATTTCGCCACCCGGCCATTTCGTCACCGAGTGTTTTCGCCACCGAGCGATTTCGCCGCCCATGATATACTAGAAGGTGGAGGTACAACAGAAAAAAAATAAAAAGAGAATAAATTTACATTAAATTATGTTCACCACTGCTAAGTGTTTAGCATAATTGAATGTAAATTTATTCTCTTTTTTTATTTTTGAAAAAAATAAGTACAAATATATATATATTCAGTCTCAGTGGAATAATGAACAGATATAAGATACATTTTATTTACAGTTATTATGGTTAAAATAAATTAACTAATTAAATTAATTTAAATTTTAAATATCTGTTGGAAAGAGTCCTTTGGGGGGGGGGGGGGGGGGGGGGCAAAAATCTTAGCACATCCACACAGGAAAGAGCTTGTTGAAAGCAATCTCTTATAATATATTTTCATGTGTACCCATGCTATTTATGGTACACATAATGTCGGCATCCGGTGTGGCCCTCCGTCATTCGTCCATCCTTTGTCCGTCCGTCTGTCTGTCTGTCTGTCTGTCTGGCGTTCGTAACCATTTCTTTGGCATTCGATAATTGGGAGTAAATCTGATAATTTGATCCTGAGATATTAACCCTTTATCCTTCAAATTGAGAATTCCTCCAATCGGCATGAGATAACTCAAAAAATATCAATCCGATTGTCATGTTGCTTTATCTATTTGTTCAGGTTACTTATGTTCCGAGCTGTATAGTGTTTGGTGTAAATATGATAATTTGATCCTGTGATATTAATCCTTTATCCTTCAAATTGAGATCCCATCCAATCCATTTCTTCGGCATGCGATAACTCAAAAAGTATTAATCCGGTTATCAGGTTACTTTATATATGTATTCAGGTTACTGATGTGCTGTGCTGTACTGTAAAGTTTTTTATGTAGATCTAATAATTTGATCCGGAGATATTAACCCTTTATCCATCAAATTAGGCATACCTCCAATCCATTTCTGTATGTACCCATACCATGTATGGTGTACATAATGTCGGCATCCGGGGTAGCCCTTCGTCATTCATAGTCCTATTAGCAGAAACCATGGCTCTGCTGCCTATACTAAAAACAACATCTTCAAATCACCAGTTTTCAAGTCATTCAGAATACCAAGGAACTAGAACTGTTATCTTTAACACTTCCTGGGGACACCCAGTGTATACATTAGTGTATACGGAGCCCCAAATCTGACATTCAGAGGTTATTTACTGTTCTCGGTGACATTTTCAAAGACATACATCAAAGCCAAAAGATTATACTCATATGTGACTTTAATACAGATTAGGATTTGGAAATGCAGAGAGACACAAGTCAGAAAATATATTCTGCTTACAATTTGTCTCAGGTGATTCATACCTACACCGCAGGCTATAGAACAACAACTATTGATCATCTTTACACCAACATCTCACAAGAGAGCCTCCAAACTGGTGTCTATGAAATAGACTTTAGTGACCACAAAGCAATATGGATAACATTTTCCATCAAAGGTAACCTGTCATGAAGTGGACCAAATCTGACATTCAGAAGTTTTATTTACTGTTCTGGATGACATCTTCAAAGATATACATCAAAGCTAAAGATTTTTTTATATACTCATCGGTGACTTATATACAGATCAGAATTTGGAAATCCAGAGAGACACAAGCCAGAAAATATGTTCTGCTTACAATTTGTCTCGAGGTATTCATACCTACACCACAGACTATATAACAACAATTGATCGTCTTTACATCAACGTTTCACAAGAGAACCTTCAAACTGGTGTCTATGAAACACACTTTAGTGACCACAAAGCAATATGGATAACATTTCCCATCAGAAGTAACCTGTCATGAACTGGACAAATTCCCTGGTGAAAATTTCTCTGGTGAGTTCATTTCCAGAAATTTGGTTTAAATCTGAAATATATCACCACCCGAGGGCAACAAAGTACCATCTGCAATGAGCTAGCATTTCAGAAGGCCTCTTGCTGCACTCAAGAGGTGATATTATCATTTAACCCTTTACCCAACATAGCAGTAAAAATGGCCAGAAAATAACCCCATATTGGTATCCCAAAGCACAAAGTAACTTTTTACTGCCTCAATAAAACCATACAAACATGAATATCATTTTTTCATTCCTGATATACTTACACTTCTACCCAATTAAAAATTTCTCCTGTGGCATATAATGATGGAAAAATATTCATCCGGTTTGGAACACATAATGTCAACATGTAGAGGTTATTTTCCATTGATGGGCCCTTGTTTGACCATCCATTCATCAATCTGTCTGTCCATCTGTTTGGCAGTTGTACCCTTTTTAGTAATTGTTAATTAAAAAAATGTCTTTTTGGTTATAATATTTTCATAAATACTTTCAGATAACAAAGAGGGTGTGCTGACAAAATGCCCTCACATGGATTTTACCCGTCCACAAGAATGGTCCCGAGAGAATAACAGCTTTCTACTAGTTGCGCGTATGGGTACACATCTGACGATTTAATCGGCATATTTTTTATTTCTGCTGCTATGGATGACCCCCGCTCCCGTGTGAGGTATTAAATTCCAAGGTTCTCCGGCGACCCTAACTGAACTTTCTTCGATGGTGCTGAATTCAATTTCAAATTGCTCAACTGTTGAATGTTCTAATGCATTCTCTGTGGATGGTATTCTTTTGTTTTCTATTTGGGACAGGTCTGCTCCTTTCTTAACGCCTTAACATCCTCTCTATATATAGATACGTTGTCTGTGTAATGCCCGTCTAACATGTCCGATGCTGCCACCGTCCACATCCAGTACACTGTTACGCTTGCTAGCATGGTCTTACTTCACCCCACAGTGTTTGCATGTATTATTCGAAGACATGATGTCAGTGGTAAAAAGTTCACTGAACTGCATGCCTCATTTATCGAATATGACTTGAAACTGTTAAAACACAATATACAAATATACAAAACAAACTCAATCAACCAGCGAATAGTTCTTCAGAACACTCCGCAGTGAAAGGAATAGTGTCACACATAGTCAGCAGAGTTTAATACACTAGGGGTGGAAGTTATATTCATTTATAAATGTGATGTTTAATATAATAATTTAATAATTTGTTTATGCAAGGAATATTACTTCGGGTGACAAAAAGCCAAATGGAGAAATTGCCGGTGGCGAAAGGGCCGAGTGGCAAAATCGTCGGGCAGCGAAAACGCCGGATAACCCCCAAAATGGTTAACCTTTTTACGGATTAAAAAGTGTCCTCATAATTAACCTAGTGTATAGGTTTAAGTTTGACCAGCAAGATCAAAGCTTTATTGCCAGACATAAAGTTGACGACGAATTATGAGCGAAACCGCTCTTATATACGATAATTTCGTATATTGATCCCTCGCTTTCATCTCGACGAACGAAACAACATCAAAATGCACTACGGCGTGAACCAAAAAGGCCTCACATAGATTAAAAGCCAAGATGGCAGTTTCGAAAAAAGGCTTATAAGGAACATTGAGTCATTTTGAACATGGAAATGACTGTAAGCCAACAAAAATGACATAAACTTCTGTTTTGAGCAGAGGAATAATAACAGAGTGATTTAGAACTTTTGTTGTATTTTATTTCAACTGCTGTTTCCAAATCCGTTACATAGGCAAACCCCCCCCCCCCCCCCACCACCAAAAAAAAACAAAACAAAAAAAAAAAACAAACAAAAAACACAAAAATACAGGCATGCTTGAATTTGATGACTTGCAAAAGTGCAATGACCTGGGAATCTCCTGTGATTTGTTGAAGTTGGTTACACCTCGTTGACTTCTGTGCTCGGTGGGTGGAAACTTGCGAACGAGATTCTCCAAATCGCCATTGACAGTACTGTGCGTTCATCAACATGTCCGTTGTCACAAGAAGCTTACCACTGAGAAGGGTTTTCGCCGTTGGGGTAGGAATGACTAAGGTGAGGCTTATTTATAAATCAATAAACGTATGCTGAAAATATGGCCTAAAGCGGTCCTACAAAATACCGACCATTTTAGCATTCGGTCATCTTCACTCCTGGGTCCAAAAAGCCCGCGTTTTGTACAGCTGAAAGCAGAAAAAGCTAAATCTTTCGACTCCGTGTTCTCAATTTGTTTTTTAACCTGCTTCAGTGATTTTGTTGACTGGTGATACCCGTCATTTTGACACCAGCCACACTACTGTGTTGCAATTAGTTCAAAAGTTACGGGCCAAAACAAGTGTTTTGAAGAATTTTTATCCCCTAGCTTTGTTCTTGGATATGTAAAGCACATTTGGCCACAAGTTGTTTTCGTGAAATATTATTAAATTATCAGTTCTGGTGCGAATACGGTAGCAGACTTCCAGGAACCAGTGGTGTCTACAGTCGACTCTATGAGTTGATTACACATGTGTTTCGTGTTCTTTTCATCCCAACCTTCATTTTGATGTATAATTTGTGTATATTTAATCTGAATTTAAGGAATATGAGAGGTGAGAATTTCAAAATAAACAAAATTCCATTACTTATATAGGCCCTTACAGCTGATGTTATCTTTTCACCCCCCCCCCCCCCCTCTCGGGTAGGGCTCATCCACGGGCAATGGACGCATGGGACTTCGCGTACAACGTGATACGGTATTACGGTATGGCGAAAGGACGCAATTTCTAACTTTAAAATAAAAAAGTTAAAAGTATTGACAATGATGAATGAAAATTCAGGTCGAATTCCAAAGTACAGGTGACAGGATTTTCAAATGTTTATTTCCAATTTCCAGGTGTGGTATCACGTCCTCACATGATGCATCTGAAAATAAGGCCCATGACTATTAAAGTGATTCCAGCTGCACTTTCTTGGTTACACCTGTTTTAAATGCTGCAGGTAATTCCCCCTTCCCACTCAACCCATTGCCCACCCACCCGTAGAGTAGAAGTTTACAAAACGAGCTGCCATTTATTCTTCCAAGTTGAAAGAAAATATACAAAAGAAAGAACTAGGAATTCAAACGTTCAGTAATATAATATTTTTTCAACTTATTCATATATACATGTGAAGACTGTGGCGGCGCCAGGGGGGGGGGGGGGCTAGGGGCGTGTCCCCACTTTTCCACCCCCACTTTCCTTCTCCCCCCCCCCCCCGATCAAACTTCAAATTGCTATCTGACCGTGGTTTTTCCACCAATATCACACCCGCAAACGGCATAAAACAAGACACATCATGTGAGGTGTTGTAGAAATGTTCAGATATCGCTCCCTGGGCGTCCATATATAAAACTCTTTTATCGGGAGATTCCCCAGACCGCCACACACGCGAAGGGGACACCCCCTCCCCTCCTCCAGCTAAGGCATTTGGGAGATGCCTTCGGCATCTCGACCTTGAACCCTCTACCCCACATCTTACTTAGCCACCCCCCCCCCCCCCCCCACACACACACACACCTCCCTAAATTTAAATCCTGGCGGCGCCCCGGTGTGAAGAACAGGTATTAAAATATCAATTTGACATTAACCGATTCGATAAAAATGAATGTAAAGTCTGTGTTTTGCAGAAATGATACATACAAACATGAAGATTGTGATGTATATATTTTGGACAGGAATAATATATGCATCCAACTCACTGATTTGACAGCAGGCATCAGTGCTTGTTTCTTGGAATTCTGCTACCGTATCCGTTCCAGAACTTATCAATAACAAGAAAACGTTTTTGTGCAAGCACAGGCGCACAAGAAAATAAAAACGCCCATGAAACAGTCTTATTTTGTGCATATATCCAATCTTTTCGAATAAGAACACAGACAAGAAACATTCTGTGAACAAAGTTGAATCCCTCTCACTAAAAGTTGAATACTACATCTCAGTGCATTGTAACTGTTGATTTACAAGAAACTAGTTTAAAATAATTTCAAGTTTATGGAACAGGGTTCCAGTCTTTGGGGTTTAATATCTTCCTTCGAAAACACTCGAAAGGGCACCCCCTCCCACACACAAACACCCCCCCCCCCCCCCTAAAAAGGGTCAGCCTTTTTGGACGAATCGCCCGGTAAGAAACTCGACTTGGAACAAAACGCCCGTGCCGATATGATTTTGAGAGGAACTGCCCCGGCACCATCTCCAAGTATTTCAGTGGTGGTTCTTGAAAATTCTTTTTGAAGAATTTCAAGCTTATTGGACAAGGAGGGGTGGAGACACTTTGGGGGTTAAGATCTCCATTCGAAAAAAAAGCTTGGAAAACTTCCCCAATCCTCTACACAAAATAAACAAAGCAGAATGCTTTTAATATTGAAAAATATTTTCATCCTCACAGAGAACAAAATTTAGATCACAACCCACTATTTTTTCAATTGGCGACAGTGAACCCCCCCCCCCTCTCTCTCTCTCTCTCTCTCTCTCTCTCTCTCTCTCTTTCTCTTTCACCTCATCAAACACAATTTGGTAAACAACCCGAGTCCACTTAGTTTATCACTTATTGAACATAATATATGTCGTCATGTGACTTTTGCCTTTAATTTGGTGATTCCTGTACCACTTACTATCCAGTTTTGCACTGAATAAAATTAACATACTTTGAGATGTTCTCACTCATGTTTATGTTCTCTTCACAATTTTTAAATACCGAGCAACATCGAGCAGTATAAAAATAAGTATAAGTACAGGTTATCGGACACTTAGTTCGAGGCCGCGGCAGCATAGTTCGGGGGATCGACAAGGTTGTCTGTGGTCCGGACAGTAAAAAATAGAACAGTTCTGTGCTTTTCGGGGGCTAAAGTGGAGGACCTGAGGGATAGAGTGGACGGTATTGTAGCTGGGTCGGGGCCTGATCCGGTAGTGGTATTACATGTGGGGTCCAATAACATCAGGGAGAGGAAATCAGTTCGTTTGGTGGACACATACAAGGACCTAATTAGTAAGCTACTTACCAGGAATGCTCGGATCATCGTTTCAGGGGTGCTCCCCGTTATGGGTGGTGGGAATGAGAGGAACTCGCGGATTATGGCACTAAACGAGGAGCTGGAAGAGCACTGCAAAGACTTGGGAATACATTTCATTGACCACTGGGATTCATTCTGGGGATAAGGAGAGTTGTATGGGAGAGACGGATTGCATTTAAGTAGGATGGGTACAGACCTGTTGGGCCAAAAATTTTTACAGGTGACTGGGCCTTTTTTGGAGAAAAGGGGGGTAGGGGACCACAGCCGATAACCCAGAGGGGCACAAATGCTGGGAACATAGGAAGAACAACAAACATGCACAACACAGGGACATACCAGGGGTATAATAATGTGCCAGTGATGACAAAAAAACAAAGATTCATTAAGTTTGGGTACTGCAACATCCAGGGTCTGCACAAGAAAGTAAGCGAAATATCAACAATGATGGACGAAGGAGACTTCGATATAATGGGTCTAAGTGAGACGTGGATACGACGGGATGAGCGGGTTGATCAGATGAAGGGTTGCGTGTGGATAGGAGCTGGGCGAACTGAGGGTCAGAAACGGGGTGGGGGTGTTGGCATCTACGCTAAAGAGGAATTACAGCCCTCATTGATTACAGATCTCACAGAAGCAAGGACTCAGATTCCAGTATCCAACGAAATAGTCTGGGTAAAAATCAAGTTAGGAAGCAGGAGTGTTGCCGTTGGTGTTGTATACTTGGCAGTGGAGGGAAGTAAGCCCGAGTGGAATGATTCAGTATATACAACTCTTAGATCGAATATCACAGAGCTTGAAAGCAGAGGATTCAGTATTGTCCTAATGGGGGACTTCAATGGGCACATCGGGGATAAGGAGGAGGGCATACAGGGAGGTGATAGGAAAATTAACACGAATGGGAGGAAGATGTTGGACCTATCAAAAGAGCTTGGTTTAAAGATCCTGAACAGGGATGCGAAATGTAAGGGTAAATGGACCTGGGAGAGGAACGATAAGAAAACAATAATTGATTATACACTCACTGACGTTAGCGTATGGAGGGAGGTTATAGATGTAGAAATAGATGACGAGGGAAAAAATGACTTGGGTAGTGATCACAACCTGATAACAGTTAAGATTATGGGCAAAAAGACGAATAGAGACAGAAATACCTTCAAGGAAGTTTGGGGACTAAAACAAGGAGCCGACTGGAAGCAGTTTCGGGAAAAACTAAAACCAAGTCTTGAATGTATACCTAGGGATGCAAATGTCCAGAGTATTTCAGATGGCATAGTAAATAGCCTAACAGAGGCAGGGAAGGATTGTATAGGAAGGGTGAGGGTCCCAACGAGAGAGCTCGGATACAGGGTTAACGAGGGACTGAAAAAGGCTATAAAAGAAAGGAAGGTAAAATGCGCTGCTTACAGAAGAAGTAGGAAGCTTAAAGGGGTGGATAACAATGACACGAGACTAATGAAAGGAGAATATGAACTGGCACGGAAAAAGGTGAATGAGATAAAGAATAATAATAGGAAGGAGCGCAATTGCAGTCTTGCCAGAACAATAAAGAAAACGGGGGGTTCGAGCTCAAACGTATTTTGGAACTGGGTAAATAAACGGGGGAAAAGTAGTGTGCAGAGGATCAAAGTGGATGGGGAAAGTACAGAAGATAAAGGCCGTATCGCTTCAGAGTTAGTCAAGCACTGGGAAAAGATAAACGATAGGCGATGGGGCAGTGGGTCCCCACCAAAAAGAAGTACACTGGTGGAGGAGAACCTATCCAATCGTGTATGTAGCGAAATAACGGCAGAAGAAGTGCGGAACGTGGTCTCGAAATTAAAAAATGGTAAAGCGGGAGGGACTGATGAAATTCCGAACGAATTCCTCAAAAATGGAGGGGAGGCACTTATTGAAGTCCTGACAAACCTTTTCAACCTGGCTCTGCGAAAGCAAAAGGTCCCTAGAGAGTGGAGGGAAAGTAAGGTGTCGTTCATACACAAAAAGGGGGATAAGGAAGTTCTAGATAACTATAGGGGGATATCAGTTAGTAGTAACATCGGAAAAGTATTCTGTAAGGTCATATACGGTAGACTTGAGGAAGTTATTGAAGAGAAAGGTTTTTTCGGAGAAATTCAAAATGGTTTCAGGAAAGGTCGAAGAGTCACTGATCACCTATTTACACTCACCCAACTGATAGAATCAACAAAGGCTGAAAAGAAAAAGATGTTTCTGGCATTTCTAGATGTGAAAAAAGCGTACGACCGAGTGTGGAGGGAAGGTATGTGGCGAAAGCTCGAGGGCATCGGACTGGGGGGTGACTTTGTGGGAATCATGAAAGCACTGTATACAGATGTGCAAAGCCAACTCAGTCTTGGGAGTATCACTACAAAACGAGTCCCTATGGATATAGGCCTCAAGCAGGGGTGTATCTTTTCACCGATTTTGTTTGCATTGTATGTTAAAGATTTAGGGGACGAACTAATTCAGAGTGCGGAGGGGGTAAATGTTGGAGATATAAAGATACCAGGCTTATTCTTTGCGGATGACATGGCGTTAATGTCTAGAACTGAACAGGGGCTAGAGAAATTGCTGGAAATTGTTGGTAGATATGGGAACACTTGGCGGCTCGAACTAAATGAAAATAAAAGCAAGGTAATATCCGTTGGACGCAAGGTAGGTATGACGAAGAGATGGAGAGTGGGGGAGTTCTCAATCCCCGAAGGGGAAAGCAAACAAATCACTGTAGGAGAAACGGGAGAGTATGAGTATCTAGGGGTAAGCATAAATATAACGGGAAGAGGGGTGTACAGAAATTACTCAGCCAAACTGATTCTGAAGGGGAAAAGAATTCTGAACCAACTAAAACTTTTAGGGAAAAATAGTTTCAACAAGGTCTTTGTGGGGAAAACACTGTGGGAGAGGGTGGGTTTACCAAGTATAACGTATGGCACGGACGTGATTCCATTAAACCAAACCGTTATTAAGAAGTTGGAAAGTACTCAGAATGATGCCGGCAGATGGATAACAGGGTCGAGTAATACTGCAGCTTTGGAAGCAGTAAGGGGGGAGCTTGGGTGGATGAAAATCAAGGACAGGGTAGATTTGGGAAAACTGTGTTACTTTAACTACTTGAGAAACCTGCCTGACAACCGGTGGTGCAAATTGATGCTCGATACCATTTGGAATTCTAATATAGATACGGGGTGGTCAAAACATGTGAGGGAACTAATGGACAATTACCCTATAGAGGTCACAAACATAGAAGTTGGAATGGAAGAAGGCAAAAGATTTGTCAAAGAGAGAGTCATGGAAGATTGCAATCGAAACTGGCGAGCAGGGGTTAGCGTGAAAAGATCACTGCAGGGGTTACAATATAAAGAAAAGCCAGCTTTTGAGAAGTACCTAGATGGCACCTTTCGAGGGTCACTGCTGTTCAAACTGAGATCAAGATCACTGGAGCTTCGGGGAAAAATTGGGAGAGATGGAGAAAAGGGATGCCAAATGTGCCACTCTGGAGTAGTGGAGACCCTGGAACATTTTCTCTTGGAATGCCCACAGTATATACCTCATAGAATAAAATTTACTGGAAGAATAATGCAGAAGTGGGGTGAAGAAACAAAGGATAGATGGCTGAAGGGGGACACGAGGGAGAGGGTAGGAATGCTTATTGAAGAAATTGAAAAAGAGGAAGTGAGGGACACTATTAAGCAGTTTATATCTGAATGCTGGGAGGAGAGGAGGGGAAGAGGGGGTGGGGTGCAGGGGGAATGATGGCCTTCTGTTATGAGGACCGCGACAAATCAGCGGCTGGCCAAAGAGTTATTATTATTAACCTACTTGTTGTTGTTCAACAGACTTTGATTTCGAGAAAATGGCAGCCTCCTAAGCATACGATTTCAAAGAGACACCGCCGTCACGGACCTTATGAAAACTCAGTGAGACGTGTGTGCTTATCGAGGGACTCGCTCAAAGTTCTCATCTGTCACTGTGATGGCTTCAGATGACATTGACCCGTCTCGGTGAACGTGCAGCTTATTTGGGAAGAGGTATATGGCATAAAAATCGAGAAACGGCACTTATGGAACGGTGGAAATGATTTGTATTGAAAGCAAAGACAAGAAGTACAGGTTATCGGACACTTGGTTCGAGGCCGCGGCTGCGGCCGAGAACTAAGGTGTCCGATAACCTACTTGTTGTTCAGCGCTTCATCTTGCCGACTATACGTGATAAATTCACCTCCCACTATAAGTTGTGCCGGGATTTATAGCCTGACGCAGAAATGTGTCTGATGGAGTTGTCGCGTTGCCAACTTGAGTACGTGCTTTGTCGATTTCACTTTTATGCCATCACAGTGACAGTTGAGAATTTTGGGCAAGTCCCTCAATACGTACACAGATGCACTGGAACAACTTATAGTGGGAGGTGAATTTGTCACGTACAGTCGGCAAGATGAAGCGCTGAACAACAAGTAGGCCTAGGTTATCGGACACCTTAGTTCTCGGCCGCAGCCGCGGCCTCGAACTAAGTGTCCGATAACCTGTACTTCTTGACTTTGCTTTCAATACAAATCATTTCCGCCGTTCCGTAAGTACCGTTTCTCGATTTTTATGCCATATACCTCTTCCCAAATAAGCTGCACGTTCACCGAGACGGGTCAATGTCATCTGAAGCCATCACAGTGACAGATGAGAACTTTGAGCGAGTCCCTCGATAAGCACTCACGTCTCACTGAGTTTTCATGAGGTCAATGACGGCGGTGTCTCTTTGAAATAGGAGAGTACGTTAACCTATTTAGCGTATGCTTGGGAGGCTGCCAATTTCTTGAACTCAAAGTCTGTTGAACAACAAGGAAATATAAAAACAATAATATGAAATGTGTCCTTTAAATGTAAAGTATCAGCTTGGGGCTAGTTGATGTAAATTCAATGATTTATGAAGACAGAACATAACGTGACAGCCAAAAACTTCTGCTCGTTATTCAGGGATGGTTTTCATTGTAAGGGGCATGAACTTTCAGCTCACCCTTACGAAGCTGAATGTATCTAATCGCTCTCCGTCCGTCGTCAGTTGTCCGTCGACACTGTGTTTTGGACTTCTCCAAAATCGCTGGGCCAATTCAAGTGAAAGTTTGTGTGAGTGATGGTCCCGAAGGTGCATTGCATTTTTGTTCAACTCAGCATGCTCAGCACTTAGGGAGGGAGTGGGGGAAAATACTCCATTTTTTAAAATCTTCTTCTCATGAACCAATGGGTACAATGACCTGATATTTGGTATGGAGATTCCTTTTGAGGTGTGAAATTAAGTGTTCAAACGAATTTCGTGGAGCAATATTTGCCTTTATAATGGGAGGGGGCAAGATTTTTGGCCCCGCCCAATATTTCTTTTTTCTGCACCGATGGTCCGATTTGAACCAAAATTGGAATGTGGTATTATTGGGCCATAAGTATTTGACTAATGTAAAAAAAAAATTCCGTGTCCCCGTGGGAACCCCAGGAGCTGTAAATAGAAATATTTTCAAACGCCTATATTTCCTACCTTAGGACCAGTAGAATTGAATGGTAAAAAATGTCGTTGGTCATGTCAGAGTGTTCTGTAGGGAGGTGGGGGGGGGGGGGGGGGGGGGAGCATCGAAAAAAATACTGAGTCAGCAAATTTGCAACAGTTTAAAAAAGGGTTTCTTCAGAACCAATGATCAGAATCTTTTGATATTCAGTATACAACATCCATAGGGGGTCAGACAGATACAAGTTGGTTAAAATGAAGCCCCTCGGTTACTATTTGGGCTTCCTATGGAAGCCTGAATTGTAACTTAGTGGAATATGGGGGATAAACTTTAAAATCTTCTTCCAGTCAGAATGTTTTCATATTTGGTATACAATATCTCTAGGGTGGTCAGATTCCAGTTTGTTCAAACAGGGGTCCTGGATTAATTTTATTTTTGGGCACCCTATGGTAGATCAAATTTTAACTTGGTGCAATATGAGAAAATTTCTTTGAAAGTCTTCTTCTTCAAATCCACCAGTCAGATTCCTTCCATATTTGGTGACAAGTATAATCTGCCACTTATCTCGGTGTTTTTTTAGGCCGTCATCGGCAAGTAAAGTCTTTCTGGCTTATTTCGAGAAGGCGAACATTTCTGGATTCGGTGAAAAGACAATCGTTATCCAACTTCCACAGAAAACAACGGCCCCTCTCAAGGCACCACCAAACGTACTGAACTTGCCTGGTTCTGGGACAGGCTTGCTTATTATTCTATTTGACAGGGACAAAGGTGCGTCCTTAGGACGTTTACAAAAAGTGCCATTAGCGGGACACAGGAGCAACGATCGCCTCCCCAGGTGTGGGCGGTCACCACCGGGGATGGAGTGAAGTATGATAGAGAATCCATAATAGTTATAATGATTCCATAACGGTTGGTGGGAAGAAAACAAAATAAGTGTGTGTGTGTGTAAAGGACTCTTGTCTGTATTTTAGATGATATGTAGTCTGTAGAGTCTAGTTTTCAGGCAAGTATAGTATAGTCTGCCACTTATTGTTTGTTGTTCGTTGGAGCCGTCCTGGGCAAGTATAGTCTGCCTCGGGCTTTTCTGTTGGTCTGCTCAATACATGGGGCATTGGTCGGGGTGGTGGTTGTGTCTGTGGACCTGGTGATCTATTCCGTAGGTGGGATGGAGCTTTGGTTGTTGGAGCTACTCGGCCCAGCCTTATAGGCAAATGGTCTCATGCCAAAAGTCCACTCTGCCCAGAGCAAAGTGGTTATTAACAAACAACTATTTCTTCCCGACCTACTCACAAGTGTTTAAATTGGCTGTAACGTAAGTGCAAGCCCTACTTCGGAACTAACTCATGCTAAGAAACTTTTCGAAACAAATTGGAAAAGTGGAAGAGTGCAAAAGCACAAAAAAGATAGAAAAAGGGTCGAGCGAGACCGGCGCTCGACATTACAGTTACTCTCTCTGCACACATCTTGCGTTTACCGAGCGCATGCGCAACAACCGTGACATCAATTCCTTTTATTTCCGCATTGTGACATGGTCGGAAATTTTGTGACTCGTGCTGCTTATTTGCTATTATCTTCGTGAACAACTTAATTTTGTATGTGCTTTTTGTTAATTAATGTGCAAGTGGACTGTATCCTTTATCAAGCTCTAAATTGATTATTATATTATACTATTTATGCTCTTTTTTGCTTGTCTTCTCATACATTTTCTTGCTTTTCCCCCGCGTGTAAACGCGACCATTGTTCGGTTTTCCGTCGACGGGATCCCCGTGGGAACCCCGGGAAGTAAGCAGCACTTGTTTACTGTGGTAAACCAGTTCCGCTTTACTAGTAAAATAGGACCCAGTCACCAATGCTTGGGGTGAAAGTCCTCTAAAATGGGCAACATGTTGATCAACGATTGATTAAACTTGACTTCATCTCCATGTTGTGTCACGATTAGCCATAGTGCATAAATATGTGACGTTAACCACCAACAAACAAATCCGTCGACGGGAAGCTTGATTTCTTTGATCATCTTGGGGATTTTTTCCCAATTGAAATTATTATGCCTAAAACAATTCCTTGTACCTCTTGTTTGCAGGTGAAACATGTAGACGATTCTCATGCTACTTGTGTCACTTGCAACAATTGCACACAGGCGCATTCCTGTGGTATTTGTGGGGTTTGGACTTTTCTGCCTCCGTCGCGGTTTCATGTTTACGAATCCTTCTGTCCACCAGTCTTCCAAGGGATGACTACTGTGGACGAAGATTCTTCTTCCCTAGGGTTAACAAAGCCTAAGCCGGCATTTTTCCCGATGTCGGTCGTTGAATCTATGGTGGGCCTGTCCCGAGAGATGCTGGGTATGTTATCTCTCGCGGACCATTTTCCGCCAGAGGAATTTGATGATGCTCAGGCGCCTTTGCATGTTTTGTCGCAGGCTCTTATGAACCTGACACACGCTCAAGCCTGAAACACGGTTAATTTGGAGCTTGCACGCCGGGATGCGGTGTTGGATTCTTATCCATTCCTTCCTTCTGAGCAGCGTGCCTTTCTGAGGTCTGCTTCTTTGGTTGGACCTCAGTTGTTCCATGGTTCCGTGGAAGCTGTCTGCGGTGAGGTTCTTCGTCATTCGAAGGACCAGCTTTTGCTACGACAGCTGGACCAACCCGCTGCTGTGGGTGGTGGTCGTTCCAGGTCTGCCAAGCGCCCCGCTGCGTCGGCCACGCCTTCGGCTCCGTCCGCTCCTTCTGCTCAGAAGAAGCGCCGACGCGGCCAGGCTCGCTGGCAGCCTCAGGGAGGAAAGTCTCAGGACTCTGTTGCTTCTCGAGGGGTGATTTCGCCTCTCGGGGGGCCTCGTCGAGGCCGCAAATGAACTTCCTCACCTCGATTCGCCTCCAGTCGGGGGAAGGCTGTCGCTGTTTTTCGGGTCCTCGACGTCATCCAATCCGGTCTGCGACTGTCCTTCCGTCGGCACCTCTGTTTATCTCGGGTGCCCCTCCCGACTCAGGTCCCTTCCGATTCTCTGCACGGGGACCTCCTGGTGCAGGAGATTGAATATCTCCACTCCAAAGGGGCGATCGAGGTGGTCAGGAACACCTTTTCACCGGGGTTTTACTCGAGACTTTTCTTGGTGCCAAAGAAAAACGGCCAGTTTCGTCCTGTCATCGATCTGAGTATCCTGAATGAGTCCATTATTGCACCTCGTTTCAGAATGGAGACTTTCGGGTAAGTTCGACGTTCAATTCATCAGGGCGACTTTGCAGCCAGTATCGACCTGAAGGATGCCTATTTCCATGCACCCATTCATCTGGCGTCACGGAAATACCTTCGGTTCTCGTTTCGGGATCGAGTCAATTCAAAGCTCTCCCGTTCGGTTTGAACCTGGCTCCTTGGGCCTTCACCGTATATATATACTCAGTCGACTGTGACTTCGTCAGCCTACTTGGACGACATCCTCCAACGGCACCACAATGCTGCTGTTCTGGAGTCCGATGTCTGGTGGTTGTTTGGCCGTCGCTGGGTTTCAGAGTCAATTGCGAGAAGTCGGATCTCCTTCCTTCTCAGCAATTTCCCCATTTGGGAATGGATTTCGACACAATGGTGGTGTCGGTTCCCAATGCTCGGGCGACGATTCTTTCCGCCTTGACTTGGAACCTGCTCCAATCTTTCTCGGTCTCGGCCAGGACTTTTCTTCGGATGCTGGGCCTTTACGGTTCGGTGACAGATCTCATTCCGCTGGGTCGCATGTTTGTCCGACCTCTCCAACACTTCCTTTTGGATCATTGGCGTCCGAATGTGGATCCTCTGGACCTGGAACTTCCTATTCCTCGGTCCCTGCTTCGTCACCTCCACCCTTGGGCCGATGTTCCCTGGTTGACTCGCGATGTCCCATTGGATCTTCCTTCGGCCGATCGCATCCTTACTGCGGATTCCAGCGATCGGGGTTGGGGTGTGACGTTGGATCCTCTCGGTTTGTCTATTCACAGCGAGTTGGACAGCGAGCAGGTGGCCCTTCATATCAACCAGAAGGAGCTCCTTGCTCTTCTGTTGAGTTTTCGGCTTTGGATCTCTCGCCTGTCGGACCACACTGTCCTTTTTCTTTCGGACAATTCGACAATGGTGGCCTACATACGGAATCAGGGAGGCACACATTCGATTCCCATGTATCGGCTATCTCGAGATCTTCTACTGTTGGCGCGGGTTGTAAACGCTCGGGTGACCATTCGGCACATTCCCGGGCGTCTCAACGTCCTAACAGACTCCCTGTCCCGACGCGACAGTGTCCTTCCCACCGAATGGATGCTACATCGGTCGGTGTTTCAGGCGATTTGCGAGCGGTGGGGGCGTCCTATGGTCGACCTTTTCGCCACTCGCTGGAATCATCAGGTAGAGACGTTTGTCTCTCCATGTCCAGATCCACTAGCATTTGCGGTAGACGCTCTGTCTCTGGACTGGACAGGTTGGATCGGCTATGCCTTCCCTCCTGCACCGATTCTTCCTCAAGTGTTGGCGAAGATTCGTGCTTGCAGTTGCAGGATCATTCTGATCGCACACTCTGTCTCCACGGAGGGTGTGGATCATTCTGCTGTGGCCTCTGTTGGCAGATGGGCCGATTCGTCTACCTCTACGTCGCGATCTTCTTTCCCAGGGTCGTCCCAGGAAGTATCACAACAACCTGGCGAGTCTGACCCTTCACGCCTATCTTTTATCAGGTCCTATCTCTGACGTAGCGGTTTTTCGAGACGATCAGTGGAGAGGATTTCTGCATCGCGGCGACATTCCACCGGCATGACTTATGCTGCTAAGTGGACGGTTTTGTGCTGCTACTGTACAGCTCACAATGTGGATTACCGTAACCCGTCAGTCGCCCAAATTGCGGATTTATGTTACCATAAAGAGCTATCGGATTATGCTGTCTGATACTTTCTTGTATGTGGGAAAGCGGTGCATCGGTCGTAATCTTTTTCTCTCCAAACTGATTCGGCACGTTTCTTTGAAGAGGCCTCGCGTTTGGCGTCTTACACCCAAGTGGAACTTGGCATGGGTGTTGCATTGTTTGGAGGGGGCGCCATTCGAGCCTTTATCTGAGACCGATATGTGTTTTCTCACCTACAAGACTGCATCCCTTCTAGCGTTTGCTTCTGTCAGTGAGCTTCATGCGCTATCCGTTGATTCTGCTTTCTTCAGAAATGAGGCTAACAGTGTCACCTTCACTACTGATTTATTTATTTATTGGTGCTTAAGGTCACATACTTATGCACAATGGCTAATCGTGACCGTGACAGTTTTACGGGTGGAGGAAACCGGAGTACCCGGAGAGAACGACCGAGCAACGACGAGCAGCTGTCAGCTCTCCAACATCGTAACTCTGAACTCTGCACCGCAGCACAGGCAGGGATAGATTGGTTGAAGACATGCGCACCATCGACGTGCAGTACGCCGCAGTGCACAGCGTCATCGTGCCCCTATGTAGGCAATCGGGGTGAAGTGTTCACTACTGATTGCTCTTTTCTGGACAAGAATCAAATTCCTGATTCGGTACCTCCTCCCATCTGCATTCGGGCTCTCCCTGCTCTCGATGGCCGGAGGCCTCTTCTTTCTCCTGTTCATGCGATCAAGAGTTACATTAATCGCACTCAGTTCATTCGGAGGGGTCGGAAGAGATTCTTTCTGTCTCTCATTCCTAGGAGGCAGTCTATCTCTTCCCATTCTATTTCCAGATGGATCTGTCTTGCAGTCAAGCTGGCTTATTCCAGCTTGTCTGCTTCGGATCTTGTTTCGAACCGGTTTAATGCTCATGAGGTTCGTGCCATTTCTACATGCTGGGCGTTCTCCAATTCTGTTTCGCTCCGGGATGTTATGATTGCAGCTTACTGGAGGAATGCTTCTACCTTCTCCTCCTTTTATCTCCGCCACCTACAGCAGCAATCTGAGGACCTTTATTCTTTAGGCCCTCTCTTTGCTGCTCAGGCTGTTGTGCACCCTCGTTAAGTTTGTTTTTATCGGATTTGTGCTCCGCTCAGCCTTGTTCTTTTCAGGTGCCTGCTTTCTTTCTTTGTTACAGGTTTCGCTATTATTCTCTGCCCTCCTTGCTTTTCTTTCTGCTGCTCTTGTTGATATTGGTTATGTGATTCACCTCCTCCTATTGTTTATTCACCCAATTGTAAACAATTGTGATTAGGTTGAGAAGAAATTAAATTTTTTTAGTTAATTTTGTTTCTTAAAATACCTACCACAATTGTTTTCCGGAGGCCCACCCTCCTTGGGGATATCTTTGATATCGATGCCTCCCCGCTAAATCACAAACTTCCCGTTGGCGGAAATACGGAATTTACGTGACGGTTGTTGCGCATGCGCTCGGTAAACGCAAGAGGTGTGCAGAGAAAATACCTGTAATGTCGAGCGCTGGTCTCGCTCGACCCTTTTTGATCTTTTTCGTGCTTTTGCACTCTTCCACTTTTCCAACGTTTCGAAAAGTTTCTCAGCTTGAGTTAGTTCTGAAGTAGGGCTTGCACTTACGTTACAGCCAGTTGTAAACAATTGTGATAGGTATGTTAAGAAACAAAATTTACTGAAAAAATTTAATGTTTTCTTTTTAAAAATATTGTCACGCTGGCCATGAATTTTTATGAAAACATTGAAGATCACTGATCATCTGTCGCTTTCCAGAAAGAGCAAACAGATTAACAATGACCAACAGATCAATTAGCTTAGAGTGTTATATAAACACTAGCAAGATCCAACAGATTTACAGTTTAAACTTAATGAATAATCCAATCCAGTGGTTCCTGCGTGCTGAAGGCGCGCAGGGACGGTGTGGGGCAAGCCCCTTTCGACCCTCTCTTGCTGTATAATAAATGTTACTTTAGCTTTTTGCATCATGTCTGAGCGTGTTAAAGGAGGAGAGTGTTGGGGTACTCAGCGTCGCTTGTGTCGTCTGTTTTTCTTCTTTGGAGGAGGAGGTTGTGATGGTGATATAGTAGTAGTAGTAGTTGGTGATGTTGGTGGTGTTGGTGTTCTTTGAGGAGGCCGTGGGTTGGCGGGGTTCGTATAGCCTAGTTCTTGCTGCTACGAGGGTTTCTCCGTTCTTTTCCTCGAGCGCTTTTTTGAGTGGTAGTGTCTGATGCTCATAGTTAGCAGGCGTTTCGTTTCCTCTTGTGCAACCCCTAGTTTTGAGATGACCTTGAGTGACTTCTGTAGTTGGTCCAGCAGTTCCTCGTCCTCGACCTTCTCTCCCAGGAACGTCTCCACGAATTCCGTTATGTCAACTTCCTGAGCGAAGTTCAAGTCCGAAGAAGACAGATGAGAGACAGAAAGAGGTTCGGATGGATCGTCGTCCGAGTCAAACCTCCTGTACATAGACCGATCGCCCTCCTCCTCGGATGAGGGTGGAGATGAGCTGGAGATAGATCGGTCACCTGGCGATCCAGTGTCCTCCGGTCCCACCTCAGGGGAAGGGGTACCGAGCTGGACGTGGATCGGACAGGGGTGTCAGATATTGACCCTGAGGCCTTCATTGGCAAGTATAGTCTGGCTGTGGCGATTGTACGAGAGGTTGAACTGGCGTCAGCCCGATGACGTTTATGAAGGAGTGAGCCGAGACATGTATAAAATAAACAGCCGCTTTCGGGGATGAAACAAAGAAAGACCCGAACTTCCCTGGTTCAGGGACAGGCCTGAATATTAGCCTATTTCGCCGGGCTTGAGTGTGCACTTAGTGGCGTTAAAAAGGGCTGGAGGAGTGACGCAGGACCAACGCTCGCCTCCCTGGAGGTGGGTGACCTCTGAATGATCAGAATCTATAGCGGTTGCTGAGTAAGTATTCATAGCGGTTAAAAATTTTCGTGACGGTTATTGCGGTTGAAAAATCTGTGGGTACTTGCTTAAATAAAAGAAAATTGAATTAGTTTGCTGCATACAAGTGATTTACTGAAATAGTTTTATTCTAAAATAAAAAAAATGGGAGAAAGCGGTTAATTTGCCCAGCAGTGGGCGTGTGGGGAAGGCAGCCTAGGTATCCACTTTAGTCACGACTATGCCTGAACTGGGAGCAGAGTCGGGCTCGCAGAGCGCCCTTACTGATGGGAGGAGAGCAGCCTATGAATCCTTATATGCCAAACACGAAGATGTTTGCTGCCTCTGCACATCCACGTGGCCTGAGATGTTTTTGTACTGAGGGTCGAGTTTGTATGTTTTTTTTGTTTTTGGTTTTGTTTTTTTTTTTTTGGGGGGGGGGGGGGGTACATTTGCTTATAGATAGACGGAGGAGATGCGAGGTGAACAGTCTACAATCTTGAGGATGTTTGCTGCTTGATTCCCCGCCTGTTTTACTTAGTCCTAAATCAATAGGCACGCAACTATTTCGGTTTAGGAATAAACCTCACGGCCATCCTGAACGGGAGCGGGCTGGGGGGGGGGGGGGGGCTGAACTCACATGGGTTCAGGTCCTACTGGCCCCGCTGGTCCTGCTGCGCTCCCGGCCAGGCCGGTTCCAGGAGTAGTTTGTATTTGTCGAGAAGATTATTTTGTGGCATTTTTAGTTTTTTGTCGACTGGCACAGATGTTCTGATAGGTTGCTGTCATTCAAGCGATCTTGATTTTTGGCGGCTAGCATTGTTGGGCGGTCCTTTATAGATGGAATGCCGGCCCTTTCGAGGAGTTGTTTGATTGGAATTTGGGTGCTCCAGGGGGCGCGGATGGCTACCCTAAGCGCGTGGTTCTGGACTCTTTGAAGTTTGTCGATGTTGGATTTGTAAGTTTCACCGAGGACAAGTGCGCCGTACTCAGTTACGGGGCGCACGAATGCTTTGTACAGTTTTAGTAGGACACCCTCATTAGCTTCCCAGGAGGTGCCAATAAGCATTTCCAGTAGATTAATGCGATTTGTGGTTTTTGTGGCGATATTATTGGTGTGTTTGTTGAAGGTCATTTTTGGTGATGGGTGATGCCAAGAAATGTTGCCTTGGTGCATTCTGGGGGTACATTATCCAGTAGTTTGAGGTCAAAGTCGCGATTCTTTCACTTACGGGTGAAGGTTATTGTTTGTGTTTTGTTAACATTTAGCTTAATTATCCACTTTGCACACCAATGCTTGAGGTCCTCCAGTGCGCGTTGAAAGGGTTTTTGGACTTGGTGGGATGTGCTGTTGGAATCCTATAACCCTTTCGCGTCCGAAAATTGTAAGAATTGAATGCACTTATCGGTGATGTTAAGGTCGTTGATGATGTAGAGGATAGAGGAGAGGACTGGGAACGGATCCCTGTGTATGCCTGCTTCGAGGGGGCACTGTCGGACATTTCGTTATTGACTTTGATATTTATGTTTCGATCGTTAAGGAAAGAGGATAATAGTCTTAACAAGTGGATAGACGTGTTCCATACCTTCCTTGCGGTTCCTGTAGGCCCTTTGGCAGTCGTTAAAGAAGTCAGTATCTTCGAGGTGCTCCCTCAGTCGATTGGTAAGGACTGTTTCAAAGACCTTGCCAGTGTAGCTGAGGAGGCCGATCGGACGGTAATTAGCTGGATTGGAGAAGTCGTTTTCTGGTGTAGGTAGGTAAGTAGGTATCAGTACACCAATGGCTGTTTTCCAACATTTTGAAAAATAACCATGAGAAAGACAAGCATTATAGAGGGCACCGAGCCTGGTTATACACGAATTTGGGCGCTGTTTCAGGATTTTGTAGCTGATTTCGGCTTCCCGGGCGAGGAGGAGTTCCTGCACGTTTTTATGATGTTGGTGATTTCGTCGTTTGTGATAGGGGCGACGAGATCGTCGTCCCCTAGCTCTGGGTCGGTGTTGAATTATGTGTCGCGATAAATCTCGAGGTGGTCATTGATGAAGTTATCTATTGCTCGCTTGACTTCATTGTCATAACAAGGGCCTTCTTGTGGGCGGTGAGTTTTCTTGAGGAGGTCGGCAAGAGTGTCGGCCTTTAGCGGTGGAGCCATCTGCCTTTATTAGGGGCTTGGTGTTGCTGTTCTACTGCTTTTACTCTTCTGGCCTGTTAACATTTTGAAGGTATGCAAGAATTGTTTGGCATCCTTTTCCCTGTTAAGGCTGGAAGTGGCTCTTTCCCAGTCAGCTCGTTGCTCGGCCTGGAGGGCCTTCGTTACCTCGCCGTAAAGGCGGTTATAAGTTTTTTTTTTAGATCCGCTTTTTGGTGGGATCGCTTTCTGATTTTAGTGCTCGGAGGGCTTTTCGTTTAGTTTTTATTAACTCAAATTGACGAAGTCAAACTAAGCTTCTGTCCTCATTTTTCGTCCGTCGGCGTACGTACTTATGAGCGTCCGTCCATCCGTCCGTCCGCCCGTCCGTCCGTCCGTCCGTACATACGTACGTACGTCCACAATTTCCTTTAGCACACCTCACATGTCGCATTTATGATCAGATCACTTTGAAACTTGGTATGCTTATTTGGGGTGGCCTCCAGATGGGAGCTATCGATTTTCTTCCTTTCCCGTCAAAAAATGTTGCCGCTGACAACGACCATTGAACTTGGTTTAGTCAGGCATCAATGTTTCCTTTGACACGCCCTATAGGGCACATTTATGATCAGATCGGTTTGAAACTTGGTATGTTTGTTTGGTGTTACATCTAGATGTGAGCTATCGAATTTCTTCAGTTTCCGTCAAAAAATGTTGCTGCTAGCAACGACCATCGATGAATTTAGTGCAGTTATGCATCAATATTTCCCTTTAGCACACCCTGCAGTACAGAGTTTTGACCGGATTGCTTTGAACCTTGGTATGCTTCTTTGGGGTGACCTCTTGATGGAAGCTATCGATTTTCTTCCATTTCCGTCAAAAAATGTTGCCGCTGGCAATATTCTTAGAATTTAGTTTAGTCAGACCTCAATATTTCCATTTGGCACACCCTATAGGGCACATTTATGATCAGATTGCTTTGAAGCATGACATGCTTGTTTGGGGTGACCTCTTGATCCGAGCTATTGATTTTCTTCCATTTCCGTCAAAAAATGTTGCCGCTGGCAACGACCTTTTAGTCAGGCATCAATATATTCCTTTGGCACGCCCTGCAGGGCACATGTTTGGGCAGATCGGTTTGAAACTTGGTATGCTTATTTGGGGTTAGCTCTAGATGGGAGCTGTCAATTTTCTGCGATTTCCGCCGAAAAATAATGCCGCTGGCAACGACCTTCAATGAACTTGCAGTTATGCAATATTTCCCTTTGGAACATCTTGCAGGGCACATTTATTATCGGATCGCTTTGAAACTTGGTACGCTTATCTGAGCTGACCTCTAGATTGGCGCTACCGATTTTCTTCCATTTCGTCAAAAAATGTTGCCGCTGGCAACGTTCTTAGAACTTAGTTTAGTTTAGTCAGACCTCAATATTTCAATTCGACACACCCTGCAGAGCACATTTATGATCGGATTGCTTTGAAATCTGGCATGCTTGTTTGGGGTGACCTCTAGATGGAAGCTATTGATTTTCTTCCATTTCAGTCACAAAATGTTTCCACTGGCAACGACCTTTGAACTTGATTCAGTCGGGCATCAATATATTCCTTTGGCACGCCCTACAGGGCACATTGGTGATCAGATCGGTTTGAAGCTTGATATGCTTGTTGGGGGTTTCCACCAGATGGGGGCGATCGATTTTCTTCCATTCCCGTCAAAAATAGTTGCCGTTGTCCATGACAACTGATGAACTTATTAAAAACTTAGTGCAGTTATGCTTCAATATTTTCCTTTGACACACCCTGCAGGGTACATTTATGATTGGATCGCTTGGAAATTTGGCGTGCTTGTGTGGGGTGACATCTATATGGGAGTTGTCGATTTTCATCTATTTCCGTCGAAAAATGTTGCCGCTGGCAAACGACCTTTGAACCTTGTTTAATCAGACTTCAGTATTTCCCTTTGGCACACCTTTCAGGGCACATTTATGATCGGACCTCTTTGAAACATGGTATGTGTGTTTGGAGTGCCCTCTAGATGTGAGCTATCGATTCTTTTTCATTTCCATAGAAAATTATTGTCATTATCACCAGCCTTTGAACTCACTGCATTTGTGCAGAAACTTATCCCTTTTGCACTCCATGTGGGTATATTTATAAATTTCCATAAAAAAGGAGGAAAAAAACATTGCCACAAGCAAACTTAGTGCATTTGTGCATTAACATCTTCCTTTGGCATGCCTCAGAGGGCACATTCTTTATCAGGTTGTTTTGAAACTGTGTATGCTTATGCAGGGTGACAAAAATAGGTCACTTCCATCAAAAACTGTTGTTGTTAGCAACAATCTTTGAATTTATTGTATTTGTGCATCAACATTCGTCTTTGACATGGCTTCTAAAGGCCACGTTTATCATAGGATTGTTTTTGAACTTGGTGTTCTCATTGGGCGAGACCTCTAGATACGAGATATTGATTAGCATTCATTTCTGTGAAAAAAGTTGCCGTTTACAATAACCTCTGAACAAAATTCATTTGTGAATCAACATTCTTCCTTTAGCCAGTCTTACAGTTTACATTTAAAAATGAGTGGATTATTCTGACGTGCATACACAATGCAGTTATGTTGAAATTTCACCAAATAACATTGATACTAATGATCTTCACTTTTGCCATTTTACTTATTTCTTACCAAGTTCAAGTTTCTCAAGCTGAGCAACAGTTTCATTGACACTTTCATTAGTGAGATTGTTTTTTCTCCAGGGGCGCACCTCTTCTTTAGGGCGGATTTCATCTGGGGTCGAGTTGATTATCTTACCTAGGCCCGTCATTGGGCTTCGAGTTCAGTGTCGTTTGGGTTGGTGTTGTTGGGTAGTATGGCATCGACTATTTCGCGATAAAGATCCCAATTTATTTTTTAGTTTAAACAATATTTATTTAGCAAAAAAAACCTGATATTATACATTCAACAGTGAAGGTCAAATACAAAATCAAAATGACTCTACATTATGACAATTCGCAAAGTATGTATTATTATCAAGATAAACGAATGAATCGACAGATACACAGTCAGGATTTGGCAGAAAGCTAATAGCTTATTTTGAACCGTCTCCCTAGGTAAACAGAGTACATGAGCAATTGAAAGATTTTGTCATACGCTGCATCTAATATTGTTGTTCGAGCTCAGTCTTTGTGTCTGTTGTTTGTTAACTGGTTTAATCCACTCATTAGATCCATCATAACACACATCCCCAGCGCACCGTTAAGATGGCACCACCAGTCGCAGACCACATTGGTGTAGCATTACAACAACAGTAATTGTGACCCGTGAGGGCGCCTAAACGCCGCGCCAAGAAAGTGTGCCAACTGGGATTCAACTTCGGTATTTTCCAAAAAGTATAACCACAGAATAAGACACAAGTCAAAGAAGAACAGCACCGATCGCATCGGTTGTCAGGCTGGTTAGGCCACGGATATAAGACCTAGAACGTCACTTAATACCTTACAGAAGTTATGATTAAAATTAATCAAGCATTAGTTTGTTATATAATCGATGGAGTTCATTGGAATCGTCCACGCAGTAATATGTAGTCTTGGACTGCTCTGAAAACTTCGGAGTTTTCTGAGTTATTCAATCTTTCCGAGCCAAAGAGAAGCAAAGGGAGATCAACGTTGGCAGGTTAGAACATTAATGGTAGAATTACGAGCATCATAACACAGTGGATAGTGCAATAAGAAATGGTCAGTTGATTTGTGCTCACCGCATTGACAGAAGGGACATGCTGAGGGGTGATTATTGTTTAAGTGGGCGTTTAATTCGACTACAACGCAACCTTAATCAACAATGGTATATTTGAGCTGGTCGGGTTTTTGGCTCCACTGTAAAATGATGGTGGACGTCTGCAGCCATTTCAGAAACTCTTAAAATGTCTAATGGGGGGGGGGGGGGGGGGGGTATTTTTCACTGGAATAGGTAAGATATTCCGCTGGTTGGTAACGGATGGGACGAAGGCAGTCTGTTGCATATTTGTGCGACATAGCGGAATACGATGATTTCGATTGGATCGAAGATAATGGCCTTGCCTTATGGATGATTAATGGGTGGTACCTTGTTGGAGATGTATTGGGGTGTAAACTGATGATACATTTTGAAGAATTGGAGAAGCTTGTGCTTCCGGTGTCTTTCTTGGAGGGTATCCCAACATGTTTCAGTATAAAGTGAGGAATTGCTGGCACTTATGGTGGCGCCAGTAATTATTCTTGTAGCTAACTGGACTTTTTCTAAGCCTGCGGCTTTAGTTATTGAACAGTTATCCCCAACACAATCTGCATACTCTAAGAAAGGCCTAATAAATGCAAAATATATCTTTTTCAAAATCTTACGATCGAGGGTGAACTTATGCGATTTTGACATATCTGTACGAGTCCACGCTTTGGAGATGATTGTTTCTATATGATTATTATATGTACAAGTGTTATTCAATATTACTCCAAGGTGCCTGTGCGCAATAACTTCAGAGATTTGGCTTCCCACTGGGTATAAGGGTGAGTGTGTTGATTGGTTGGTTTTACGTGTTGTGATCATATTTCTGTTTTTTGAGGATTGAACTCAAACCAACCATGTTTTAGCCAAATGTTCATTTGTTGCCAGGTCATGGTTGATCAAGATCGAAGCTTGATCAGGGTTTTCAGCTATGAGATGTAGCTATGTGTCGTCTGCGAAAAGACGTATACTGCTAAGTAAGTTATCGGTAATGTCGTTAATGTAGATAAGAAACAGCAGAGTACCAATTTTAAGGATTGACCCTTGGGGAACACCAGAGTTGATAGGCCACTAGGAGGATTATCAGGACTCGTTGATATCTATCAGAGGAACAGGATTTCAAGAAGAGGAGTAGCTCTCCTGAAATGCCTATCATCTCCAGTTTATGGATAAGACCGACATGCCATACCTTGTCGAATGCTTTACTGACGTTAAAGAATACAATCCGTACTTCTTTGCCATCATCAAGAGCATGACAGAACTCATCATAAATATCTGTTAATTGTAGGGCCGTTGAAATCGCCTGGATTGAAACCTGATTGAAATTGTCTCAGAATGTTATTTTCAATCCAGTACTTTCAAAGTCGAATAAAAATGCACTTTTCAAACACTTCACCAACACATCTAATCGGTGAAATTGGACAATAATTCGAAACTATGTTTTGAAGGACTTTTTTTCAAGACGGGTATGACGTTGACTTTTTTCCACGTGGAAGGAAAATATGAATTATTCAGTAAGATATTGAAGAGGATCGTTAGTGGTTCGCTCAGGGAACGACTACATTCCCTTTGGAGATGCGGACTTATCAAATCGGAACCTGATGCTTTGGAGATTTTGATAGATTTGATTGTTTCGTGTATTTTGCTATTTTGTAGGCATATACTGTTAATCGTTTGTGGAACACGGGTCAAGACGTCTGGCAAGGAGGTATTAGAGTCATGAACAGAAGTACGCATTAAATACTCCGGCTTCTTCTACGTTAGAGAGTACATTTTGTTCAAATGGTAAATAGTTGGAAGTCCTAAGACATTGTTTCCAAAGAATGTTTTTAGGGTTTTCCCACCACAAGGACGAAGGGGTATTATGGCTTCTTAGTGTTTTCTGGACTTTTGATATATACGCGGCTTTGGCCTTCCTAACAGCTGATACAACTTCATTCCATTTGTGTTTACAATTCGCCCAGGCATGTGGTAGACTCGAACGCTTAGCTACACAATATAAACGTTTTCCTTTGCCTTATCAGTAGGCGTACCTCGTTGTGTATCCATTTAGGCTGATTTGACCTTGACGTAATAAATTTGTTTGGTATGTGTTTGGATGCTGTTTCAATTAGCTTAGCAGTGATGCCAGAGACTATTGTATCTAAATATGGCTTATCAAGGCTTATGAAAGACAGTGCCCCATTGTGCGTCACTAAGGGTCATGTTTAAATCCTCGTAATTCCCTTGAGGATACAACCATACACGCCTCTTGAAACTTAGAGGCTGTGGCTTTGAAAAATGCAATTTCAATAGAAATTGGGACAATGGTAGCGAATTAGGTCAGGGGTTATTGGGTCTAGCACCTCACATCCTAATACATTGATGGAGCTGCAAACAGCGAAGAGATAATCAGGGAAGCAGACGACTCTGTAATGCATGTCGGTTCATTAACAACCTGTCTTAAGTTAAAATAATCAGTTATATCCTTGAAGTGGCTTCCTGGAGAGTTGTACTGGTTATCGTTAAAATCGCCGCTTTTTACTAAATTTGAAATTGACGTATATTTTGCTTTTTCGATAGAAGCAGAGATAGTATCCCACATGTCTGCGGGGCTATTGGGCGGCCGATAGAAAACACCTAATAATAATGACCTCCCAAGCTTTGTAAACACTTCCGCCCAGAGGCACTCCATGTTTGTCATTTCAAGATCACTTCTGCGCCTGAAGCCTACATTGTCTTTAATATAAGTGACGACACCACCTCCCCTTGACGAGCGATAGAACCTCAATGGTTCTTGGAACCCGTGGATCATAATATCAGATGTTAAGTCAGTGCTTTGCAGCCAAGTCTCCGTGAAAGCTGGTATATCGAAACATGATGATTCACACTGTATGATGTCTAGTTTGGGATTTAGGCTTTGTGTATTGAGATGCAAGATTTTTAAATTATTTGACGTGTTTTACTAGGTTTACGTAACATGGGCCGGGGTTAGTTTCAACACCACCTGGCACAAGCAGAATTATAGTCAGGACTGTAGCTATAGGCAACACCAGCGAGACATCACGAGTCCTAGGCATTAATTTAGAAAACCTTGGTAATAACGATGAGTCCTCATACTTGGGTGAATTTGCCGATGAGAGAAACAGCGACGCCGGTGGACCATCAAGATTCAAGCCGAGCCCAAGTCTTGATGGTCCAGCAGTGGCGCTGTATCCCACATTGTGTAGAAAGAACGGGGCAGCCATGCTATGATTGAAAAACATTCAGGTAGTTGACCACCTCTAAGTCGCCAGTAGAATTATGATAAAGCACATAGGGAAGCATGTTTTGTTAATCTATGTCTTCGGCTGCGCCAGTAAACTGCTATGATGAATGTACTGATCCGAGCACGATGCACTTCACTACTACACATTATGTAATTTGCTGAAGATGGTGTATGTTAAGTGCTCGGGTGTTTGTAACATTCATTGGCAACAAGAGCATTATGTATTGGAATTGGAAACAAGTTGTGTTCAAGTGAAAGAGGTGAGAAACAAAAGTGTGAGGAAAGGTGGGAGACAAACATAAAGAAGAGTAAATACAAACATACTGAGGAAATAAGAAATAATTTAACCTGCTGCAAAAAGTCGCACATCGAATGCTGTGAAGTGAATATCTCCGTCTAGTTTAATAATACTAATAATAACACTTTGGCCGGCCGCTGATTTGCCGCGGTTCTCGGGCGAGAAGGCCTTGGTTACCCCTGTGCTCCCAACTGCCCCCCCCCCCCCCCCCCCCCCATTCCCACGCTTCTTCTCTCCTTCCAACATACGGAGACGAACTTCTTGATGACATCCCTTGCCCCATTCTTCCCAATCTCCGATTAGCATATTAACCTTCTCCTTTGAGTCACTCGCTAACCACATGTCCTTCATTCTCCCATCCCACTTCCACATTAGACGCCCAGTGAATATTATTCTTTTAGACTGGCATTTTGGGCATTCTAGAAGAAAGTGCTCCAGGGTCTCCACCACGCCTAAATCTGGCACTCCTTTTTACTGTTTTTTTGCCAATTTTTCCCCCTCGGCTCCAGGGACCGCGACCTCACCTTGAACAACACTGCCCCCCCCCCCCCCCACACACACACCTTTTATTTGATCAGACTTGCCCATATAGAAAGTTTTTCTGGGAGGTTGCCGCTTTTAGTGCCATGGTTACCCCATAAAGAGGGGTAATATGGGGACGGGCAACTTGTCAAGCAGGAGGTTTTCTGGTAGGTTGTCACTTTTAGGGCCTTGGTTGCCCCATAAAGAGGGGTCATATGGGGACGAGCAACATGTCAATCGACTCGTCTTCATTTGTGTCACCCTACAGCACCTCGTATTTCATCAGATTTGCCCATCTAGAAGGTTTTCTGGAAGGTTGTTACTTTTAGGGCATTGGTTGCCCCATCAAGAGGTGTCATATGGGGAAGGGCAACATGTCATTCAACTCGTCTTCATTTGTGCCACCCTACAGCATCTTTTATTTCATCAGATTAGTCCATCTAGAAGGTTTTCTGGGAGGATGTCACATTTAGAGCATTGTTTGCCCCATAAAGAGGGGCATATGGGGATGGGCAACATGTCAGTGGACTCGCCTTCATTTGTGCCACCCTACAGCACGTTTTATTTGATCAGATTTGCCCATCTAGGTTTTCTGGGAAATTGCCACTTTTAGGGCCTTGGTTGCCCCATTAAGAGGGGCCATATGGGGAAGGGGAACATGTCAATGAACTCATCTTCATTTGTGCCACTCTACAGCACCTTTTGTGTGATCAGATTTGCCCATCTATAAGGTTTTCTGGGAGGTTGCCACTTTTAGGGCCTTGGTTGCCCCATAAAGAGAGGTCATATGGGGACGGGCAACATGTCAATCAACTCGTCTTCATTTGTGCCACCCTACAGCACCTTTTATTTGATCGGGTTTGCCCATCTAGAAGGTTTTCTGGGAGGTTGTCACTTTTAGGGCCTTGATTGCCCCATCGAGAGGGGGGCATATGGGGACGGGCAACGTGTCAATGAACTCATCTTCATTTGTGCCACTCTACAGCACCTTTTGTTTGATCAGATTTGCCCATCTTGAAGACTTTCTGTGAGGTTGTCACTTTTAGGGCCTTGGTTGTCCCATAAAGAGGGGTCATATGGGGACTGGCAATATGTCAATGGACTCCTCTTCATTTGTGCCAGCCTACAGCATCTTTTATTTGATCAGATTTGCCCATCTAGAAGGTTTTCTGGGAGGTAGCCACCTTTATGGCATTGGTTGCCCCATAAAGAAGGGTTATATGGGGTCGGGCAACATGTCAATCAACTCGTCTTCATTTCTGCCAGCCTACAACACCTTTTATTTGATCAGATTTGCCCATCTAGAAGGTTTTCTCGGAGGTTGTCACTTTTAGGGCCTTGGTTGCCCCATCGAGAGGGGCATATGGGGACGGGCAACATGTCAGTGAACTCATCTTCATTTGTGCCAGCCTACAGCATCTTTTATTTGATCAGATTTGCCCATCTAGAAGGTTTTATGGGAGGTTGCCACCTTTAGGACCATTGTTACCCCATAAAGGGGGTTATATGGCGACGGGCTATATGGCAATCACATCGTCTTCATTTGTGCCACCCTACAGCACCTTTTATTTCATCAGGTTTGCCCTCTAGAAGGTTTTCTGGGAGGTTGTCACTTTTAGGGCCTTGGTTGCCCTATAAAGAGGGGTCATATATGGACTGGCAACATGTCCATCAACTCGTCTTCATTTGTGCCACCCTACAGCACCTTTTATTTGATCGGATTTGCCCATCTAGAAGGTTTTCTAGGAGGTTGTCACTTTTAGAGCCTTGCGTGCCCCATAAAAAAGGGTCATATGGGGACGGGTAACATGTCAATCAGCTCGTCTTCATTTGTGCCACCCTACAGCTGTACAGCAGGTTCCATTTTTCCTGTTTTGGTGGATTAGAAATGTCAAATAAGGAATAAGTAACTAACTTCACGTCGCTATCCTTTGTGTAATATGTGATTTTAGTGAATGTTTGGCCAACAGAGGTTTATGGATAACAGTAATCAGACTTTCAAGTGATGTGGAATCATTTTTTGTCCAAGCCAAGTAATTGCGCTCAGTTTGAATGTTAGTATTGCTGTTGTCATAAAGCTATATTTTCTGTGTGTAATGAATATATTGAAAGCAAAGTTAGTAGATGTTGCGGGGGGGGGGGGGGGGGGGGGTCGAGTCAATGCAAGAAACACTCTAAAATCAGTTGTTTTAAAAATCAACACTAATCAAGTGGGTTAAACTTAGGTGAAAATAAACCCAATTGGGTTCATATTCACTCAACCTGGTTAATTTGCGTTGATTTTTAACCCAACTGATTTTTAGAGTGTAATTTACTGATTTTAGTGTTTCAAGGGTTATGGAACAGGTGCATCTTCCCACATCATGGGGATCAAAAAAGGTCATGTTATAAATCTATATTTTTAATATTTGGGAAATTTGAGAAATTGAAGTAAAATGTTATATGTATTGAGCTGTGCTGAATGTTATAAACATATATGTTTTGTATGTTATGTATATTAATATTTCTTTGTCAAAAAAGTGCTTTTCAGTAAATAAATCTTTTCCTAATTATCTTTAATGAACCCTTAATCAATAATAGAAAATAGTTGGTCTAAGGTGGAATTGGTCTTTTGGGAATTGGTCTTTGGGGAATTGGCATAAAGGGAATTGGTCTAAAGGGAACTGGTCTAGTGGGAAGACACCCGGGTGGTTACTGATGTGGGTCGGAGTTATCATTCATGACTGTATGCAAGTGAAATTTTTCGGTGATATTAAAAAGAGAGTGAAGAATTCAAATACTTTCTCATTGACTATTTTACTGGTGTCATTATAAATAAACTTACCTCAACTGACCACGTGGGGGCACGATGACGCTGTGTGCTGAGACGTACTGCACGCCGAGGTGCACATGTCTTCAGCCAGTCTAACCCTGTCTGTGCTATGTAGTACGCAGTACCGCTGTGCAGTGTGTAGTAAGTCGTGGGTTATGATGTTGAAGAGCTGACAGCTGCTCGTCGTTGCTCGGCGGTTCTCTCCGGGTACTCTGGCTTCCTCCACCCGTAAACCTGTCACCGACACGATATGACCATGGTTGTTAAAATGTCGTTAAATACCAATACTTGCACTCGCATTGGGGGGGGGGGGGGGGGGGGAGCTACGCTACTGAAACTGACAACATATCGTCGTCTGAGTGCTAGAATGTCATATGTCCCCTTCTAGCACTCAGGCGACGATATGTGTACATTTGTAAACATTAAACATACTAACGATACATAGGCCTATACCAACCCTGGATTCATCTTTGAAAAATCTTTTCTTCACTGAGAGTGTTCTTTCAAAGTTGCATTGAAAGAGTGGGGAGTTTTTTTTTTCATGTTTCAGACGTCAAAGTGTTCGCTCACGTAAAGTTTTCATGATTTTTTTTTTTTTTTATCTTTAATGTATTTTTTCATGACCAGAGACACATTTTCTGGGGTAATTACTTTTCCCAATGTCCCCTTCTTTACAACCTGAACACTCTATAACGTGCAGGGCGTACTATGTTGATGCGTATGTTTGGGGTGAAAACACTCCTCAAATGCACAGCAATCAGCATTATACTTGAAAACATACCTCACATGCGCACATCATACTTGAAAACTCCCTCACATGCGCATCACCGTTCGTCATGTACATTATCAGGGAGATTCCCTGACATTATTGAGCGTTTGGGTTGCAACTTGCAAAGAAGAGTAGGACCTACCGCCATGTTTAAAAACATTTTGTGTATGAGGTTTTAATTTTCATGTGAACATTGAATTCAGAGCATCATTCGAAAATTTCGGCTCGCAACATTTTACTGTGTTTAAGCAATAATTAACCAGACTGATTTTTTGCTACTGAATTTTTTAATGATTTATGATAATTGTACTGGGCGGTGCTGAAAGCATGCCGCTTTTATATTGTCAATTCGATTGCAAATTATATGCTACATGGTGAGCAATGAGATGGAAGCGTTCACGCGTGTAGAAAAGCTGGTATGTTTGAGTTCAAGGTTGCGGAATGATCTCTTGGATGATCTCATGTTACGTCGTAGTGACGTGATCCAGTGGAGCCATGTTGGATTGTCATTGCAGTTCACGTTAACAGCCATGTTGTGACGTCTTTACCATAGTGATAGTTGGTGTCAGTGCGCATGCGCAGCGCTTGTTAGGGCGATACGTGCTTTTGTCGTTCATTTTGTATACTGGAGACTGCCACCTTGATTTCTGATCTATGGTAGCACATGGTAGCTGTGGTACCCAAAGTCCTCTGATAGGACAGGGGGAGGGGGTGTCCGGGGGGATGTGTTCCATTGTATAAGAATAAATCTAATTGCCCAAATAGACCCGACAATCACCCCAAATCTAAAAAAAAAACTACCGAAACGGACTTTATTAGGTACAAATTCCCCCAACAATCCTCAATTTTGTCCCAAGTAATAGGCACGTTCCTTTGTATAAAAGTAGGTTTCAGGTTCGGATTTTCTCCAAATCCTCAGATATTTCGTAGAAGTACCCCCAATAGATCCGGCAATTGTTTTACTAGTTCTGATTCTTTCGGAATCCTCCGCTCTGCTTCTATCTGTGTATCCATGTTATTGTTTTTCTGTCTGTTCAACCCTATTCGTTTGTATACCCCGGTAGAGTAGAAAGTCTATCAGTTGGAACAGTTTTTCTTATTGTTGCAATATTTAGCTTTTCTGGTCTATTCAGGCTAATTCTAACCCAATCCCTGGTACCCCCTGTTCTTTTTTTTCGAACATCTTATAGGAGCCAAATTAAACTTAGTGCAATATTCTTTTAAAAATCCTCTCCTTCAGCTCCTTTAGCAAGAATGTTTTGATATTTGGTTTGCATTATCCTTCGTGGGGTCAGATTCCAGCTTGTCTAAATTAAGTTCCTGGGGGGTTCATATTTGGACTTTATGTGTATTCTTGAGTTTTAACTAAGTGCAATTTGGTAAACGTTCTTTAAATATATCCATCCTCAGATCCGCCAGTCAGAATCTTTTGATATTTGATACGCAACAACCTTAGGAGGTTCAGATTCCAGTTTGTTCAAATTAAATCCCTTGGATCATATTTGGGCTCCATGTGGGATCCGAATTAAACTTAGTGCAATACAAGGATTATTCTTTAAAACAAGCTTTTCCTTCACGTCCACAAGCTGATTCTTTTGTTACGTAGTATTGACATTCATAGTGTAAGGGAGAATCAAATTTGTTCAAATCAAATCCCTTGGCTCTTATTTGGGCTCTGATTTTTTTACTTAGTGCAGTATGAGGAATATTCATCAAAAAGGTTTTTTTCTTCAGACCCATTAGGCAGAATCGAAAGTGTCTATTTGCCACCCGTGTGGCAAATAGCTATTCCTCTTTATTATAGCTATTTCAGTAACGGGCAAGATTTAGTTTCGGGTTGTGTTAAGACAACATTACGGGGCACATTCACCTAGTTTGGACTCTTCTAAAAAAAATTGAAAAGGTGGGATGGATCAATAGGGTGGTAAATAGCGATTTTAAAAAATATTGTATAATTTGTCCAAGTGCAGAGAACTGAAGGTATGTGCTTGGGCTACCACGTATGTGAAAAAGGGATGGGAAATAATGATCAAAATAAAAAGGGGGCGGCAAATATATATAATAGGTGGCAAATAATGATAATAATGAAAAGGGGATGGCAAATAAGATAATACTGTAAAGGGGGTGGCAAATAACAGTACTAAACAAAAGTGGAGCCAAATAATGGTAATAATCAAAAGAAGATGATGAACAGAGATGATAGTCAAACGGGATGGCAAATAATGATAGCTATGAAAAGGGGGTGGCAAATAAACATAATACTGAAAAAGGGGTGACAAATAACAATAATGGACAAAAGTGGTGCCAAATAATGGTAATAATCAAAAGGTGATGACAAATAAAGATTATAGTCAGAGGGGGATGGCAAATAATAATAGTTAAAAGGGGCGCCAAATAAGATAATGTAGAAAAGGGGGTGACAAATAAGACAGTACTGAAAAGTGGGTGGCAAATAAGTATAATCACCAATAGTAGTGCCAAATAATGGTAATAATCAAAAGGAGATCACAAATAAAGATTATAGACAAGGAGGTGGCAAATAATGATACCAATGAAAAGGGGGTGGCAAATAAAGATAATACTGAAAAGGGGGTGGCCCATTACTATAATAATCAAAAGTGGTGCCAAATAATTGTAATGATCAAAAGGAGATGACAAATAAAGGTTATATTCAAAGGGGGATGGTAAATAATGATAGCAATGAAAAGGGGGTGGCAAATAAACTTAACATTGAAAAGGGGGTGACAAATTACAATAAAAAACAAAAGTTGTGCCAAATAATGGTAATAATCAAAAAGGACATGACAAATAAAGATTGCAGTCAAAGGGGGATGGCAAATAATGAAAACAATGAAAAGGGGTTCCAAGATAAGGTAGTACTGAAAAGGGGTTGGCAAATAACTAAAATAATCAAAACGGGAGCCATTATAGTCAAAGAGGGTGGCAAATAATAATAACAGTCAAAAGGGGTGGCAAATAAGATAATGCAGAAAAGGGCATGGCAAATAAGATAATACAGAAAAGAGGGTGGCAAATAACTATAATAATCAAAAGTGGTGCCGAATAATGGAAATAATCAAAAGGAGATGACAAATAAAGATTATAGTCAAAGAGGATGGCAAATAATAACAATTAAAAGGGGGTGGCAAGTAAAGAGAATACTGAAAGGCGGTTGGGAAAGAACTATAATAATCAAAATAGGTGCCAAATGATGGTAATAATCAAAAATGACACATAAAGATTATAGTCAAAGTGGCAAATAATGATAACAATGAAAACAGGCTGGCAAGATAAGGTAATACTGAGACGGGGTTGGCAAATAATGATAATAATTAAAACGGGAGCCATTATAGTCGAAGGGGATGGAAAATGATAACAGTTAAAAGGGGATGGCAAATAAGATAATGCAGAAAAGGAGGTGGCAAATAAAATAATACTGAAAAGGGGGTCGAAAATAAGAATAATAATCAAAAGTGGTGCCAAATAATGGTAATAATCAAAACATGACAAATAAAGATTATAGTCAAAGGGGGGTGGCAAATAATGATAACAATTAAAAGGGGGTGGCAAGAAAAGGTAATACTGAAAAGGGATGGCAAATAAGTATAATAATCAAAAGTGATGCCAAATAATGGTAATAATCAAAAGGAGATGACAAATAAAGGTTATAATCAAAGGGGGGTGGCAAATAATGATAGCAATGAAAAGAGAGTGGCAAATAAACATAATACTGAAAAGGGGGTGACAAATAACAATAAAAAACAAAAGTTGTGCCAAATAATAGTAATAATCAAAACGAGATGACAAATAAAGATTGTAGTCAAAGGGGGATGGCAAATAATGAAAACAATGAAAAGGGGTTGCAAGATAAGGTAATACTGAACAGGGGGGTGGCAAATAACTATAATAATAAAAATGGGAGCCATTATAGTCAAAGAGGGTGGCAAATAATAATAACAGTGAAAAGGGGGTTGCAAATAAGATAATGCAGAAAAGGGAGTGACAAATAAGACAATACTGAAAAGGGGGGTGGCAAATAAGTATAATCATCAAAAGTGGTGCCAAAAAAATGGTAATAATCAAAAGGAGATCACAAATAAAGATTATAGACAAATAATGATACCAATGAAAAGGGGGTGGCAAATAAAGATAATACTGAAAAGGGGGTGGCCCATTAGTATAATAATCAAAAGTGGTGCCAAATAATGGTAATAATCAAAAGGAGATGACAAATAAAGGTTATATGCAAAGAGGGGTGGCAAATAATTATAGCAATGAAAAGGGGATGGCAAATAAACATAATACTGAAAAGGGGGTGACAAATAACAATAAAAAATGGAAATAATCAAAAGGAGATTGACAAATAAAGATTATAGTAAAATAGGTGCCAAATGATGGTAATCATCAAAAAATGACAAATAAAGATTATAGTCAAAGGGGGGTGGCAAATAATGATAACGATGAAAAGGGGATGGTAAATAAAAATTATACTGAAATAGGGGTGGCAAAGAGCAATACTAAACAAACGTGGTGCCAAATAATGCTAATAATCTAAAGGAGATGATGAATGGAGATTTTTATCAAAGGGGGATGGCAAATAATGATAGCAATGAAAAGGGGGTGGCAAATAAACAAAATACTGAAAAGGGGTGACAAATAACAATAATAAACAAAAGTTGTGCCACATAATGGTACTAATCTAAAGGAGATGATGAAAAGAGATTTTTATCAAAGGGGGGTGGCAAATAATGATAGCAATGAAAATGGGGTGGCAAATAAACAAAATACTGAAAAGAGGGTGACAAATAACAATAATAAACAAAAGTTGTGCCAAATAATGGTAATAATCAAAAGGAGATGACAAATAAAGATTATAGTCAATGGGGATGGCAAATAACGATACCAAAGAAAAGGGGGTGGCAAATAAAGATAATACTGAAAAGGGGGTGACACATTACTATAATAATCAAAAGTGGTGCCAAATAATGATAATAATCAAAAGGAGATGACAAAATAAAGGTTATGTTCAAAGGGGGTGGTAAATAATGACAGCAATGAAAAGTGGGTGGCAAATAAACATAATACTGAAAAGGGGTGACAAATAACAATAAAAAACAAAAGTTGTGCCAAATAATAGTAAGAATCAAAAGGAGATGACAAATAAAGATTGTAGTCAAAGGGGGATGGCAAATAATGAAAACAATGAAAAGGGGTTGCAAGATAAGGTAATACTGAAAGGGGGGTTGGCAAATAACTATAATAATCAAAAGGGGAGCCATTACAGTCAAAGAGGGTGATAAATAATAATAACAGTGAAAAGGGGGTTGCAAATAAGATAATGCAGAAAAGGGGGGTGACAAATAAGACTATACTGAAAAGGGGGTGGCAAATAAGTATAATCATCAAAAGTGGTGCCAAATAATGGAAATAATCAAAAGGAGATCACAAATAAAGATTATAGACATGGGGGGTGGCAAATAATAATTCCAAAGAAAAGGGGGTGGCAAATAATGATACCAATGAGAAGGGGGTGGCAAATAAAGATATTACTGAAAAGGGGGTGGCCCATTACTATAAAAATCAAAAGTGGTGCCAAATAATGGTAATAATCAAAAGCAGATGACAAATAAAGGTTATATTCAAAGGGGGATGGCAAATAATGATAGCAATGAAAAGGGGGTGGCAAATAAACATAATACTGAAAAGGGGGGTGACAAATAACAATAACAAATGGAAATAATCAAAAGGAGATTATTTGACAAATAAAGATTATAGTACAATAGGTGCCAAATGATGGTAATAAACAAAAAATGACAAATAAAGATTATAGTCAAAGGGGGGGTGGCAAATAATGATAACAATTAAAAGAGGGTGGCAAGAAAAGTTAATACTGAAAGGGGATGGCAAATAAGTATAATAATCTGAATGGGTGCCAAATAATGGTATTAATCAAACGATGACAAATAAAGATTATATTCAAAGGGGGATGGCAAATAATAATGATGAAAAGGGGATGGTAAATAAAGATTATACTGAAATAGGGGTGGCAAATAGCAATACTAAACAAACGTGGTGCAAATAATGCTAATAATATAAAGCAGATGATGAAAGGAGATTTTTCTCAAAGGGGGATGGAAAAAAATGATAGCAATGAAAAGGGGGTGGCAAATAAACAAAATACTGAAAGGGGGGTGACAAATAACAATAATAAACAAAAGTTGTGCCAAATAATGGTAATTATCTAAAGGAGATGATGAAAAGAGATTTTTATCAAAGGGGGATGGCAAATAATAATAGCAATGAAAAGGGGGTGGCAAATAAACAAAATACTGAAAAGAAGGTGACAAATAACAATAATAAACAAAAGTTGTGCCAAATAATGGTAATAATCAAAAGGAGATGACAAACAAAGATTGTAGTCAACGGGGATGGCAAATAATGATACCAATGAAAAGGGGGTGGCAAATAAAGATAATACTGAAAAGGGGGAGGCCTGTTACTATAATAATCAAAAGTGGTGCCAAATAATGGTAATAATCAAAAGGAGATGACAAATAAAGGTTATATTCAAAGGGGGATGGCAAATAATGATAGCAATGAAAAGGGGGTGGCAAATAAACATAACACTGAAAAGGGGGTGACAAATAACAATAAAAAACAAATGTTGTGCCAAATAATGGTAATAATCAAAAAGGACATGACAAAAAAAGATTGTAGTCAAAGGGGGACGGCAAATAATGATAACAATGAAAAGGGATTGCAAGATAAGTTAGTACTGAAAAGGGGTTGGCAAATAACTAAAATAATCAAAATGGGAGCCATTATAGTCAAAGAGGGTGGCAAATAATAATAACAGTTAAAAGGGGGTGGCAAATAAGATAACGGAGAAAAGGGGATGGCAAATAAGATAATACAGAAAAGAAGGTGGCAAATAACTCTGATAATCAAAAGTGGTGCCGGATAATGGAAATAATCAAAAGGAGATGACAAATAAAGATTATAGTCATGGGGATGGCAAATAATAACAATTAAAAGGGGTGGCAAGTAAAGAGAATACTGAAAGGGGATTGGGAAATAACTATAATAATCAAAATAGGTGCCAAATGATGGTAATAATAAAAAAATGACAAAGATTATAGTCAAAGGGAGTGGCAAATAATGATAACAATGAAAATGGGCTGGCAAGATAAAGTAATACTGAGAAGGGGTTGGCAAATAACTATAGTAATCAAAACGTGAGCCATTATAGTCAAAGGGGTTGGCAAATAATAATAACAGTTAAAAGGGGTTGGCAAATAAGATAACACCGAAAAGCAGGTGGCAAATAAGTATTATAATCAAAAGTGGTGCCAAATAATGGTACAAATCGAAAGGAGATGACAAATAAAGATTATAGTCAAAGGGGATGGCAAATAATGAGAACATTTAAAAGGGGTGGCAAATATAGACAATGCTGAAAAGGGGTTGGGAAATAACTATAATAATCAGAATGGGTGCCAAATAATTGTAATAATCAAAAGATGACAAATAAAGATTATAATCTATGGGCGATGGCAAATAATGATAGCAATTAAAAGAGGGTGGCAAGAAAAGGTAATACTGAAAGGGGGTGGCAAATAACTTTAATAATCAGGATGGGTGCCAAATAATGATAACAATGGAAAGGGGATGGCAAATAAAGATTATACTGAAAAAGGTGTGGCGAATAACAATACTAAACAAAAGTTTGCCAAACAATGGTAATAATCAAAAGGATATGTTGAAAAGAGATTTTTGACAAAGGGGGATGGCAAATAATGATAATAATCAAAAGGAGATGACAAACAAAGATTATATTCAAAGGGGGATGGCAAATAATGATAGCAATGAAAAGGGGGTGGCAAATAAACATAATACTGAGAAGGTGGTGACAAATAACAATAATAAACCAAAGTTGTGCCAAATAATGGTAATAATCAAAAGGAGAAGACAAATAAAGATTGTAGCCAATGGGGAGTGGCAAATAATGATAACAATGAAAAGGGGTGGCAAGATAAGGTAATACTGAAAAGGGGTTGGCAAATAACTATAATAATCAAAACAGGAGCCATTTTAGTCAAAGAGGATGGCAAATAATAATAATAGTTAAATTGGGGTGGCAAATAAGATAATGCAGAAAAGGGGGTGGCAAATAAGATAATACTGAAAAACGGGGTGGCAAATAACTATAATAATCAAAAGTGGTGCCAGATAATAGAAACATTCAAAAGGAGATGACAAATAAAGATTATAGTCAAAGGGGATGGCAAATAATGATTACAATTAAAAGGGGTGACAAGTAAAGGCAATACTGAAAAGAGGTTGGTAAATAACTATAATAATCAGAATAGGTGCCAAATAATAATAATAATAATAATAATAATAATAATCAAAAGATGACAAATAAAGATTATAGTCATTTCAGTATTGTCTTCACTTGCCACTACTTATAATTGTTATCATCATTTGCCACCCCCCCCCCCTCCTTGACTATAATCATCATTTGTCATCTCCTTTTGATTATTACCATTATTTGGCTCCACTTTTGATTATTATACTTATTTTCCACCCCCTTTTCAGTATTATCTTATTTTCCATCCCCATTTTAACTGATATTCTTATTTGCCACCCCCTTTGACTATAATGGCCCCCACTTTGATTATTATAGTTATTTGCCACATTTTTTTAAGTATTGCGTTACTTTGCCAGCCCCTTTTCATTGTTATCATTATTTGTCAACCCCCCCCCCCCCTTTGACTATAATCTTTATTTGTCATCTCTTTTTCATTATTACCATTATTTGGCAGCACTTTTGTTTATTATTGTTATTTGTCACCACCTTCTCAGTAATATGTTTACCTGCCACTCCCTTTTCGTTGCTACCATCATTTGCCATCCCCTTTGACTATAATCTTTATTTGTCATCTCCTTTTGATTATTGTCATTATTTGGCATCATGTTTGTTCATTATTGTTATTTGTCACCCCCTTCTCAGTATTAAGTTTATTTGCCACCCCCTTTCATTGCTATCATTATTTGCCATCCCCCTTTGACAAAAATCTTTTTTTCATCATCTCCTTTTGATTATTACCATTATTTGGCACCACTTTTGATTATTATACTTATTTGCCACCCCCTTTCAGTATTATCTTATTTGCCATCCCCTTTTCAGTATTATCTTATTTGCCATCCCCTTTTAATTGTTATTCTTATTTGCCATCCCCTTTGACTATAATGGTCCCCATTTTGATTATTATAGTTATTTGCCACCCCCTTTTCAGTATTACCTTATCTTGCCACCCCCTTTTCATTGCTATCATTATTTCCATTCCTTCTTGACTATAATCTTTATTTGTCATCTCCTTTTGATTATTGCCATTATTTGGCACCACTTTTGTTTATGATTGTTATTTGTCACCCCCCTTTTCGGTGTTACGTTTATTTGACAAAAATCTCTTTTCATCATCTCCTTTTGATTAGTACCATTATTTGGCACCACTTTCGTTTAGTATTGTTATTTGCCACCCCTTTTCATCATTATCTTTATTTGCCATCCCCTTTTCATTGTTTTCATTATTTGCCATTCTCCTTTGTTTGCCATCTTTATTTGTCATCTTTTGATTATTACATTTGTTTGGCACCCATTCTGATTAATAGAGTTATTTGCCACCCCCTTTCAGTATTACCTTTTCTTGCCACCCGCTTTTAATTGTTTTCATTATTTGCCATCCCCCTTTGACTATAATCTTTATTTCTCATCTTTTGATTATTACCATTATTTAGCACCCATTCTGATTATTATAGTTATTTCCCACCCCTTCTTCAGTATTGTGTTTACTTGCCACCCCATTTAATTGTTATCATTATTTGCCACCACCCTTTCACTATAATCGTTATATGTCATCCCCCTTTGATTATTACCATTATTTGGCATCACTTTTGATTATTATACTTATTTGCCACCCCCCTTTTGAGTATTATCTTCTTTGCCACCCCCTTTTCAGTATTTAATTTTTCACCCCCTTTTAATTGTTATTCTTATTTACCACCCCCTTCCACTATAATGACTCCCGTTTTTATTATTATAGTTATTTGCCACCCTCTTTTCAGTATAACCTTATCTTGCCTGCCCTTTTCATTGTTATCATTAATTGCCATCCCCTTTGACTATAATCCTTATTTGTCATCTCATTTTGATTATTACCATTATTTGGCACCACTTTTGTTTGTTATTGTTATTTGTCACACCCTTTTCAGTATTATGTTTATTCGCCACCCCCCTTTTCATTGCTATAATTATTTGCCAACCCTCTTTGACTATAATCTTTATTTGTAATCTCCTTTTGATTTCTGCTATTATTTGGCACAACTTTGTTGATTATTGTTATTTGTCATCCCCTTTTCAGTATTATGTTTATTTGCCACCCCCTTTTCATTGCTACCATTACTTGCCATCCCCCTTTGACAAAAATTTCTTTTCATCATCTCCTTTTGATTATTACCATTATTTGGCATCACTTTTGATTATTATACTTATTTGCCACCGCCTTTTCAGTATTATCTTATTTGCCACACCCTTTTCAGTATTATCTTATTTGCCACCCTCTTTTAATTGTTATTCTTATTTGCCATCCCCTTTGACTATAATGGCTACCAATTTGATTATTATAGTTATTTGACACCCCTTTTTAGTATTACCTTATCTTGCAGCCCCCTTTTCATTGTTATCATTATTTGCCATCCCCCTTTGACTATAATCTTCGTTTGTCATCTCCTTCTGATTATTGCAATTATTTGTCACAACTTTTGTTTATTATTGTTATTTGTCACCCCCTTTTCAGTATTATGTTTATTTGCCACCCCCTTTTTCATTGCTATCATTATTTGCCATCATCACCCTTTGACAAAAAATTCTTTTCATCATCCCCTTTTGATTATTACCAGCATTTGGCACCACTTTTGTTTAGTATTGTTATTTACCACCACTTTTCAGAATTATCTCTATTTGTCATCCCCTTTTCTTTGACTCTACTCTTTATTTGTCTTCTTTTGATTATCACCATTATTTGGCACCCATTCTGATTATTATAGTTATTTCCCACCCCTTTTTCTGTATTGTCTTTACTTGCCACCCCTTATAATTGTTATCATTATTTGCCACCCCCCTTGACTATAATCATTATTTGTCATTTCCTTTTGATTATTAACATTATTTGGCCCCTCTTTTGATTATTATACTTATTTGCCACCCCCTTTTCAGTATTATCTTATTTCCCACACCCTTTTGAGTATTGTCTTATTTTCCACCCCCTTTTAACTGATATTCTTATTTGCCATCCCCTTTGACTATAATGGCTCCCACTTTGATTATTATAGTTATTTGCCACCCCTTTTTCAGTATTACCTTATCTTGCCAGCCCCTTATAATTGTTATCATTATTGGCCACCCCCCTTGACTATAATCATTATTTGTCATTTCCTTTTGATTATTACCATTATTTGGCCCCTCTTTTGATTATTATACTTATTTGCCACCCCCTTTTCAGTATTATCTTATTTCCCACACCCTTTTGAGTATTGTCTTATTTTCCATCCCCTTTTAACTGATATTCTTATTTGCCATCCCCTTTGACTATAATGGCTCCCACTTTGATTATTATAGTTATTTGTCACCCCTTTTTCAGTATTACCTTATCTTGCCAGCCCCTTTTCATTATTACCATTATTTGGCACCACTTTTGTTTATTATTGTTATTTGTCACCCCTTTTCAGTGATATGTTTATCTGCCATTCCCTTTTCATTGCTATCATCATTTGCCACCCCCTTTGACTATAATCTTTATTTGTCATCTCCGTTTGATTATTACCATTATTTGGCAGCATGTTTGTTCATTATTGTTATTTGTCACCCCCTTCTCAGTATTATGTTTATTTGCCACCCCCTTTTCACTGCTATCATTATTTGCCATCCCACTTTGACAAAAATCTCTTTTCATCATCTCCTTTTGATTATTGCCATTATTTGGCACTGCTTTTGGTTAGTATACTTATTTGCCACCCCCTTTTCAGTATTATCTTATTTGCCACCCTCTTTTCAGTATTATCATATTTGCCACCCCCTTTTCAGTATTATCTTATTTGCCACTCCCTTTTAATTGTTATTCTTATTTGCCATTCCCTTTGACTATAATGGTTCCCATTTTGATTATTACATTTATTTGCCACCCCCTTTTCAGTATTACCTTATCTTGCCACCCCCGTTTCATTGCTATCATTATTTGCCATCCCCCTTTAACAGAAATCTCTTTTCATCATCTCCTTTTGATTAGTCCCATTATTTGGCACCACTTTTGTTTAGTATTGTTTTTTGCCACCCCTTTTCAGAATTATCTTTATTTGCCATTCCCTTTTCATTGTTTTCATTATTTGCCATCCCCCTTTGTTTGCCATCTTTATTTGTCATCTTTTGATTATTACATTTGTTTGGTGCCCATTCTGACTAATAGAGTTATTTGCCACCCCCTTTCAGTATTACCTTTTCTTGCTGCCCGCTTTTAATTGTTTTTATTATTTGCCACCCCCCTTTGACCATTATCTTTATTTCTCATCTTTTGATTATTACCATTATCTGGCACCCATTCTGATTATTATAGGTATTTCCCACCCCTTTTTCAGTATTGTGTTTACTTGCCACCCTATTTAATTGTTATCATTATTTGCCACCCCCTTTGACTATAATCTTTATTTGTCATCTCCCTTTGATTATTACCATTATTTGGCATCACTTTTGATTATTATACTTATTTGCCACCCCCTTTTGAGTATTATCTTATTTCCCACCCCCTTTTGAGTATTATCTTAATTGCCACCCCCCTTTTAATTGTTATTCTTATTTGCCATCCCCTTTCATTATTACCTTATCTTGCCTGCCCCTTTTCATTGTTATCATTATTTGCCATCCCCCTTTGACTATAATCCTTATTGGTCATCTCATTTTGATTATTGCCATTATTTGGCACCACTTTTGTTTGTTATTGTTATTTGTCACCCTCTTTTCAGTATTATGTTTATTTGCCACCCCCTTTTCATTGCTATAATTATTTGCCAACCCTCTTTGACTATAATCTTTCTTTGTAATCTCCTTTTGATTTCTGCTATTATTTGGCACCACGTTTGTCCATTATTGTTATTTGTTACCCCCTTTTCAGTATTATGTTTATTTGCCACCCCCTTTTCATTGCTTTCATTACTTGCCACCCCCCTTTGACAAAAATTTCTTTTCATCATCTCCTTTTGATTATTACCATTATTTTGCACCTCTTTCGATTATTATACTTTTTTGCCACCCCCTTTTCAGTATTATATTATTTGCCACACCCTTTTCAGTATTATCTTATTTGCCACCCTCTTTTAATTGTTATTCGTATTTGCCATCCCCTATGACTATAATGGCTACCATTTTGATTATTATAGTTATTTGACACCCCTTTTTAGTATTACCTTATCTTGCAGCCACCTTTTCATTGTTATCATTATTTGCCATCCCCCCTTTGACTGTAATCTTTGTTTGTCACCTCCTTCTGATTATTGCCATTATTTGGCACAACTTTTGTTTATTATTGTTATTTGTCACCCCCTTTTCAGTATTATGTTTATTTGCCACCCTCTTTTCATTGCTATCATTATTTGCCATCCCCCTTTGACAAAAATTTCTTTTCATCATCCCCTTTTGATTATTACCATTATTTTGAACCACTTTTGTTTAGTATTGTTATTTACCACCACTTTTCAGAATTATCTCTATTTGCCACCCCCTTTTCATTGTTGTCATCATCTCCCCCCCCCCACCCCCCCCCCACCCCCCCCCCCCCCCTTTGACTATAATCTTTATTTGTCTTCTTTTGGTTATTTCCATTATTTGGCACCCATTCTGATTATTATAGTTATTTCCCACCCCTTTTTCTGTATTGTCTTTACTTGCCACCCTTATAATTGTTATCATTATTTGCCACACCCCTTGACTATAATCATTATTTGTCATTTCCTTTTGATTATTACCATTATTTGGCCCCTCTTTTGATTATTTTACTTATTTGCCACCCCCTTTTTAGTGTTATCTTATTTTCCACACCCTTTTGAGTATTATCTTATTTGCCACCCTCTTTTAATTGTTATTCTTATTTGCCATCCCCTTTGACTATAATGGCTCCCACTTTGATTATTATAGTTATTTGCCACCCCTTTTTCAGTACTACCTTACCTTATCTTGCCAGCCCCTTTTCATTGTTATCATTATTTGCCACCCCGATTCCCCCCCCCCCCCCCCCATTGACTGTAATCTTTATTTGTCATCTCCTTTTCATTATTACCATTATTTGGCACCACTTTTGTTTATTATTGTTATTTGTCACCCCCTTTTCAGTGATATGTTTACCTGCCACTCCCTTTTCATTGCTATCATCATTTGCCACCCCCCCCCCCCCCCCACTCCCCTCTTTGACTATAATCTTTATTTGTCATCTCCGTTTGATTATTGCCATTATTTGGCACCATGTTTGTTCATTATTGTTATTTGTCACCCCCTTCTCAGTATTATGTTTATTTGCCACCCCCTTTCCATTGTTATCATCATTTGCCATCCCCCTTTGACAAAAATCTCTTTTCATCATCTCCTTTTGATTATTATCCCTGCATTTTAAAAAATGCGGGGATATTGTCATGATTTCCGTCCGTACGGCCGTACGTCCGGTTTTGTAATTCGAAACGCTGTAACTTTCTACAGTTGTTCGATAGGGTCTGTGCAACCCAAAAATACAACTTTTAAATTTTTGTGCCACCAGGTGGCTTCTGTGGAGCCACTTAAAAAATGCGTTATTTTTTCACTTTTTTGCTGAATAGTCCCAACCTATGTAATTCGGAGTTCTAAAATTACACTAGGGTGTTGCTAAATGATCTGTAGATATGTAGGAAGGTTTTGGATTTTTTGGGTGCCACGTGGCTGTGCCACCGTAGCCACTTTTGTGTTTTCTTAGACCGTTTCCGGCAAAAGGCTCGTAGGAGATGTAATTCGAAATGCTAAATCCATGCTCAGATGTTGCAGTAGGGTCTATAGATGCGCACGAAGGTTTCGGATTTTTCGGGTGCCACGTGGCTGTGGCACCGTAGCCACTTTCGTGTTTTCTTAGACCGTTTCCGGCAAAACGCTCCTTGGGTATGTAATTCGAAATGCTAAAACCATGCTCAAATGTTGCAGTAGGGTCTGTAGATGTGCACGAAGGTTTCAGATTTTTCAGGTGCCACGTGGCTGTTCCACCATCGCCACTTTTGTGTTTTCTTAGACCGTTTCCGGCGAAAGGCTCCTAGGGTATGTAATTCGAAACGCTAAAACCATGCACAAATGTTGCAGTGGGGTCTGTAGATGCGCACGAAGGTTTCGGATTTTTCAGGTGCCACTTGGCTGTGCCACCGTTGCCACTTTTGTGTTTTCTTAGACCGTTTCCGGCGATAGGCTCCTAGGGTATGTAATTCGAAACGCTAAAACCATGCTCAAATGTTGCAGTGGGGTCTGTAGATGTGCACGATGGTTTTGGATTTTTCAGCTGCCACCTGGCTGCGCCACCATTGCCACTTTCGTGTTTTCTTAGACCGTTTCCGGCGAAAGGCTCCTAGGGTATGTAATTCGAACTAAAACCATGCTCAAATGTTGCAGTAGCGTCTGTAGATGTGCACAAAGGTTTCCGATTTTTCAGGTGCCATGTGGCTGTGCCACCATTGCCACTTTTGTGTTTTCTTATCCTGTTTGCGGCAAAAGGCTCCTAGGGTATGTAATTCGAAATGCTAAAACCATGCTCAAATGTTGCAGTAGGGTCTGTAGATGCGCACAAAGGTTTCGGATTTTTCAGGTGCCACGTGGCTGTGCCACCGTTGCCACTTTTGTGTTTTCTTAGACCGTTTCCGGTGAAAGGCTCCTAGGGTATGTAATTCGAAATGCTAAAACCATGCTCAAATGTTGCAGTGGGGTCTGTAGATGTGCACAAAGGTTTCAGATTTTTTAGGTGCCACGTGGCTGTGCCACCGTTGCCGCTTTTGTGTTTTCTTAGACCGTTTCCGACGAAAGGCTCCTAGGGTATGTAATTCGAAATGCTAAAACCATGCTCAAATGTTGCAGTGGGGTCTGTAGATGCGCACAAAGGTTTCAGATTTTTCAGGTGCCACGTGGCTGTGCCACCGTTGCCGCTTTTGTGTTTTCTTAGACCGTTTCCGACGAAAGGCTCCTAGGGTATGTAATTCAAAATGCTAAAACACTGCTCAAATGTAGTAGTGGGGTCTGTAGATGCGCACGAAGGTTTTGGATTTTTCAGCTGCCATGTGGCTGCGCCACCATTGCCACTTTCGTGTTTTCTTAGACCGTTTCCGTCGAAAGGCTCCTAGGGTATGTAATTCGAAATGCTAAAACCATTCTCAAATGTTGCATTGGAGTCTGTAGATGCACACGAAGGTTTCAGATTTTTCAGCTGCCATGTGGCTGCGCCACCATTGCCACTTTCGTGTTTTCTTAGACCGTTTCCGGCGAATGGCTCCTAGGGTATGTAATTCGAAATGCTAAAAGCATGCTCAGATGTTGCAGTAGGGTCTGTAGATGCGCACGAAGGTTTCAGATTTTTCAGGTGCCACGTGGCTGTGGCACCGTTGCCACTTTTGTGTTTTCTTAGACCGTTTCCGGCGAAAGGCTCCTAGGGTATGTAAATCGAAACGCTAAAACCATGCTCAAATGTTGCAGTGGGGTCTGTAGATGCGCACGAAGGTTTTGGATTTTTCAGGTGCCACGTGGCTGTGCCACCGTTGCCACTTTCGTGTTTTCTTAGACCGTTTCCGTCGAAAGGCTCCTAGGGTATGTAATTCGAAACACTAAAACCATGCTCAAATGTTGTAGTGGGGTCTGTAGATGCGCACGAAGGTTTCCGATTTTTCAGGTACCACGTGGCTGTGCCACCATTGCCACTTTTGTGTTTTCTTAGACCGTTTCCGGCGAAAGGCTCCTAGGGTATGTAATTCGAAATGCTAAATGCATGCTCAGATGTTGCAGTAGGGTCTGTAGATGCGCACGAAGGTTTCGGATTTTTCAGGTGCCACGTGGCTGTGGCACCGTTGCCACTTTTGTGTTTTCTTAGACCGTTTCCGGCGAAAGGCTCCTAGGGTATGTAAATCGAAACGCTAAAACCATGCTCAAATGTTGCAGTGGGGTCTGTAGATGCGCACGAAGGTTTTGGATTTTTCAGGTGCCACGTGGCTGTGCCACCGTTGCCACTTTCGTGTTTTCTTAGACCGTTTCTGTCGAAAGGCTCCTAGGGTATGTAATTCGAAACGCTAAAACCATTCTCAAATGTTGCATTGGAGTCTGTAGATGCGCACGAAGGTTTCAGATTTTTCAGCTGCCATGTGGCTGCGCCACCATTGCCACTTTCGTGTTTTCTTAGACCGTTTCCGGCGAAAGGCTCCTAGGGTATGTAATTCGAAATGCTAAAAGCATGCTCAGATGTTGCAGTAGGGTCTGTAGATGCGCACGGAGGTTTCGGATTTTTCAGGTGCCACGTGGCTGTGGCACCGTTGCCACTTTTGTGTTTTCTTAGACCGTTTCCGGCAAAAGGCTCCTAGGGTATGTAAATCGAAACGCTAAAACCATGCTCAAATGTTGCAGTGGGGTCTGTAGATGCGCACGAAGGTTTTGGATTTTTCAGGTGCCACGTGGCTGTGCCACCGTTGCCACTTTCGTGTTTTCTTAGACCGTTTCCGTCGAAAGGCTCCTAGGGTATGTAATTCGAAACACTAAAACCATGCTCAAATGTTGTAGTGGGGTCAGTAGATGCGCACGAAGGTTTCCGATTTTTCAGGTACCACGTGGCTGTGCCACCATTGCCACTTTTGTGTTTTCTTAGACCGTTTCCGGCGAAAGGCTCCTAGGGTATGTAATTCGAAATGCTAAATGCATGCTCAGATGTTGCAGTAGGGTCTGTAGATGCGCACGAAGGTTTCGGATTTTTCAGGTGCCACGTGGCTGTGGCACCGTTGCCACTTTTGTGTTTTCTTAGACCGTTTCCGGCGAAAGGCTCCTAGGGTATGTAAATCGAAACGCTAAAACCATGCTCAAATGTTGCAGTGGGGTCTGTAGATGCGCACGAAGGTTTTGGATTTTTCAGGTGCCACGTGGCTGTGCCACCGTTGCCACTTTCGTGTTTTCTTAGACCGTTTCCGTCGAAAGGCTCCTAGGGTATGTAATTCGAAACGCTAAAACCATTCTCAAATGTTGCATTGGAGTCTGTAGATGCGCACGAAGGTTTCAGATTTTTCAGCTGCCATGTGGCTGCGCCACCATTGCCACTTTCGTGTTTTCTTAGACCGTTTCCGGCGAAAGGCTGCTAGGGTATGTAATTCAAAACGCTAAAACCATGCTCAAATGTTGCAGTGGGGTCTGTAGATGCGCACGAAGGTTTGGGATTTTTCAGGTGCCACGTGGCTGTGCCACCGTTGCCACTTTTGTGTTTTCTTAGACCATTTCCGGCGAAAGGCTCCTGGGGTATGTAATTTAAAATGCTAAAACCATGCTGAAATGTTGCAGTGGGGTCTGTAGATGCGCACGGAGATTTCGGATTTTTCAGCTGCCACCTGGCTGCGACACCATTGCCACTTTCGTGTTTTCTTAGACCATTTCCGGCAAAAGGCTGCAAGGGTATGTAATTCGAAATGCTAAAACCATGCTCAAATGTTGCAGTAGGGTCTGTAGATGTGCACGAAGGTTTCCGATTTTTCAGGTGCCACGTGGCTGTGCCACCATTGCCACTTTTGTGTTTTCTTAGACCGTTTCCGGCGAAAGGCTCCTAGGGTATGTAATTCGAAACGCTAAAACCATGCTCAAATGTTGCAGTGGGGTCTGTAGATGCACACGAAGGTTTCGGATTTTTCAGGTGCCACGTGGCTGTGCCACCGTTGCCACTTTTGTGTTTTCTTAGACCGTTTCCGGCGAAAGGCTCCTAGGGTATGTAATTCGAAACGCTAAAACCATGCTCAAATGTTTCAGTGGGGTCTGTAGATGTGCACGAAGGTTTCAGATTTTTCAGCTGCCTAGTGGCTGTGCTGTTGCCACTTTCACATTTTCTTAGACCGTTTCCGGTGAAAGGCTCCTAGGGTATGTAATTCAAAATCCTAAAACCATGCTCAAATGTTGCAGTAGGGTCTGTAGATGCGCACGAAGGTTTTGAATTTTTGGGGTGCCACGTGGCTGTGCTACCGTTGCCTCTTTCATGTTCTCTTAGACCATTTCCGGCGAAAGGCTCCTACAGTATGTATTTCAAAATGGTAAAACTATGCTCAAATGTTGCAGTAGGGTCTGTAGATGTGAACAAAGATTTCGGATTGTTCAGGTGCCACGTGGCTGTGCCACCATTGCCACTTTCGTGTTTTCTTAGACCGTTTCCAGCGAAAGTCTCCTAGAGTATGTAATTCGAAACGCTAAAACCATGCTGAGATGTTGCAGTAGAGTCTGTAAATGCGTAGGAAGGTTTTGGATTTTTTGGGTGCTAAGTGGCTGTGTCACCGTTGCCACTTTTGTGTTTTCTTAGACCGTTTCCAGCGAAAGGCTCCTAGGGTAAGTAATTCGAAATGCTTAACACATGCTCAAATGTTGCAGTAAGGTCTGTAGATGCGTACAAAGGTTTCAGATTTTTCAGATGCCACGTGGCGGTGCCACCGTTTTTCTTTCGTGTTTTCTTAGATCATTTCCGGCGAAAAGCTCCCAGAGTATGTAATTTGAAATGCTAAAACTATGCTCAAAAGTTGCAGTAGGGTCTGTAGATGTGCAAGAAGGTTTCGGATTTTTGGGGTGCCACCGTTGCCACTTTCATGTTTTCTTAGACCGTTTCCGGCGAAAGGCTCCCAGGGTACATGTATGTAATTCGAAACGCTAAAACCATGCCCAAATGTTGCAGTGGAGTCTGTAGGTGCGCACGAAGCTGTGTCACCTGTGCCACTCAATATGATTTTAGTGTGTCATATAATACATTTCTTCTTTGTATCAAGCATTCATACAAAGTCAAGGATGCAAATGCGGGGATACACTATAGTGTGCTTTGCACACAAGTGACACCATCTAGTTACCATTATTTGGCACTGCTTTTGGTTATTATACTTATTTGCCAACCCCTTTTCAGTATTATCTTATTTGCCACCCCCTTTTCAGTATTATCTTATTTGCCACCCGCTTTTCATTGTTATTCTTATTTACCATCCCCTTTGACTATAATGGTTCCAATTTTGATTATTATAGTTATTTGCCACCCCCTTTTCAGTATTACCTTATCTTGCCACCCCATTTTCATTGCTATCATTATTTGCCATCCCCCTTGACTATATTCTTTATTTGTCATCTCCTTTTGATTATTGCCATTATTTGGCACCACTTTTGTTTATTATTGCTATTTGTCACCCCTTTTCGGTGTTATGTTTATTTGCCACCCCCTTTTCATTGCTATCATTATTTGCCATCCCCCTTTGTTTGCCATCTTTATTTGTCATCTTTTGATTATTACATTTGTTTGGCGCCCATTCTGATTAATAGAGTTATTTGCCATCCCCTTTCAGTATTACCTTTTCTTACCACCCGCTTTTAATTGTTTTCATTATTTGCCACCCCACTTTGACTATAATCGTTATTTCTCATTGTTTGATTATTACCATTATTTGGCACCCATTCTGATTATTATAGTTATTTCCCATCCCTTTTCCACTATTGTGTTTACTTGCCATCCCATTTAATTGTTATCATTATTTGCCACCCCCCTTTAACAAAAGTCTCTTTTCATCATCTCCTTTTGATTAGTACCATTATTTGGCACCACTTTTGTTTAGTATTGTTTTTTGCCACCCCTTTTCAGAATTATCTTTATTTGCCATCCCCTTTTCATTGTTTTCATTATTTGCCATCCCCCTTTGTTTGCCATCTTTATTTGTCATCTTTTGATTATTACATTTGTTTGGCGCCCATTCTGATTAATAGAGTTATTTGCCATCCCCTTTCAGTATTACCTTTTCTTACCACCCGCTTTTAATTGTTTTCATTATTTGCCATCCCCCTTTGACTATAATTGCTATTTCTCATCGTTTGATGCTTACCATTATTTGGCACCCATTCTGATTATTATAGTTATTTCCCACCCCTTTTTCAGTATTGTGTTTACTTGCCACCCATTTAATTGTTATCATTATTTGCCATCCCCCCACCCCCCTTTGACTATAATCTTTATTTGTTATCTCCCTTAGATTATTACCATTATTTGGCATCACTTTTGATTATTGTACTTATTTGCCACCCCCTTTTGAGTATTATCTTATTTGCCAGCCCCTTTTTGAGTATTATCTTATTTGCCACCCCCTTTTAATTGTTATTTTTATTTGCCATTTCCTTTGACTATAATGGCTGCCGTTTTGATTATTATAGTTATTTGCCACCCCCCTTTTCAGTATTACCTTATCTTGCCTGCCCCTTTTCATTGTTATTATTTGCCATCCCCCTTTGACTATAATCCTTATTTGTCAACTCCTTTTGATTATTACCATTATTTGGCAACACCTTTTTTATTATTATTTTTTGCCAGCCCCTTTTTATTATTATGTTTATTTGCCACCCCCATTTGATTGTTAGCATTATTTGCAACCCCCTTTGTCTATAATCTTTATTTGCCACCTCCTTTTGATTGTTTCCATAATTTGGTACACTTTTTGTTTATTAGAGTTATTTGCCACCCCATTTTCAGTATTATCTTTATTTTCCACTCCCTTTCTGTTGCTATCATTATTTGCCACCCACCCCTCTTTGACTATATTCAGTTTTCGTCATCTCTTTTTGAGTATTACCATTATTTGGCACCACTTTTTTTATAATTGTTATTTGCCACCCCTTTTCAGTATTATCTTTATTTATCACCCCCATTTCATTGTTATCATTATTCGCCGTCTCCCTTTGAATATAATCTTTATTTCTCATCTCCTTTTGATTATTACCATTATTTGACACCCCTTTTGATTATTATAGTTATTTTGTGCCCCCTTTTCCGTAGTATCTTTATTTGCCACCCTCTTTCCATTGCTATCATTATTTGCCACTCCCTCTGAATTTAATCTTTGTTTGTCATCTCCTTTTGATTATTACCATTATTTGACACCCCTTTTGATTATTACTATTTGCCACCCCCTTTTCAGTAGTAGCCTATCTTTATTTACCATTCCCTCCCCCTTTCATTGTTATCATTATCTGCAATCTGCCTTTGATTAATTTGTCATCTCCTTTTGATTGTTTCCATCATTTGACACCCATTTTGATTATTGCCACCCCTTTTTCATTATTAATTGCATTTGTTATCCCCTTTTGACTTGCCACCCCCTTTTATTACTACACTTATTTTTTATTTGTCCTCATTGATTGCTTTTATTATTTGCTATCTGTTTTGATTATTATCACTTTGCTATCCCCTTTTCATTTTTAGGTACATTTGCTAACCCCTTTTGATTTTATCATAGTTTACCACCCCTTTCTATTACTATTGTTATTGTGTTGATTATTGTTATTTGCCACCCCCCTCTGATTGAAATCACTATTTGCCATCGTGGTGATAATTAGCTTAAATAATGAGAAATAGTTATTTGCCACCCAGGTGCCAAATAGGTTAAATAATGAGAAATGGGTATTTGCCACCAGGGTGGTAAATAGTTTAAATAATGAGATATAGATATTTGCAACTGGGGTGGTAAAAAGTTTAAATAATGAGAAATAGTTATTTGCCACCCAGGTGGCAAATAGCTTAAATGATGAGAAAGAGTTATTTGCCACCCGGATGGTAAATAGCTTAAATAATGAGGAATAGCTGTTTGCCACCCTGGCGGTAGATAGCTTAAATAATGAGAAATAGTTATTTGCCACCCGGGTGGCAAATAGCTTAAATGATCAGAAAGAGTTATTTGCCACCCGGATGGTAAGTAGCTTAAATAATGAGGAATAGCTGTTTGCCACCCTGGCGGTAGATAGCTTAAATAATGAGAAATAGTTATTTGCCACCCGGGTGGTAAATAGCTTAAATAATGAGAAATAGCTATTTGCCACCCGGGTGGTAAATAGCTCCTGCCAGCAGAATCTTTTGATATTGGTGCATTACATTACTATGACACCAAGATTAAAGTTTATTCAAAGTGTTATCCTTGACTGATTTGGTGCTCACCAGAGAGGTTTGGAATTGAATGCAGATCACAATGGAGAATTTACTATTTTTTTAAATGAATTGTGCCCTTGTGTGACAGATCTGATTGTGGTAAACTTTAGGTAGATGTAAATGTGAGTGCAGAAGATTAACATTACTCACTATAAGTACTGGGGGAGGGGGGTGGGTGCTTCAGGCAATTTTTTTTTTTTTTGCTTGAAAAGAAGATTTGGAAGATCTTGAGTAATTTTATGCAGAAAAAGGACATTTTCACTCTGTTAAGGGGGTGGAGAGTTGGAAGGGGTCCACTGGGTGATTATTTTTCTCTTTGCTTTAAAATGTGCTTTGAAGGGGTGAGTGATTTTACGCAAAAAGAGATTTACCAACCTCTCTTTCAAGTACCCCCCCACCCTACCCCACTCCTATAGCTAATTAGATAAACTATTATCAACATGTAGATGCTGAATGAGATATTAAATCCTTCTTGAACCAATTTAAAGAGGTGAGCATTTAAGGCCTCTTCAGGCCTCATGTTTTATTTCAATAACATCTTTTGATGTTAACCCAACTGCAGGCACAAATTTTACATAAATTTTCTTTATGTATTTTTTTTAGTAAAAATTTACATGTTTTTCACAGACTTAGTTAATTTTAGATTTTAAAAATTTTGTGTTAAGTAGGGCTGTAACGATTCATCGCAATTTCAATGCATCGCGATATGCGTATCATATCGTTTCATGTGTATTGCGATACAAAACGATACAATTCCAGGTCGGCATAATGTAGTAAGAAGTTGCATTTTCAGACCCAACAAGTCTATTTTGTGCTTTTTTTAACTTATAATTCCACTTGTTCAATTGTATTTCAGTAAAATATCAACTCTGTGTAAATTATAATCATAGTTTGAGGCAACAGACCTCTCACCCCTGAGTTGAACCCAGACTCCCAGAGGTCCATTGGCTGAAACTCATTTGTCTTTCTCAAGCACTAAAAAAGAAATTAGATGTTACTAGTCAAATGAAAGTTGGACTCTGTGCAGTTTGTGGACCTTTTATTACTGATAATTCACTCACAATGTTCTGCATGTAACGTATCATGAAAGAATTGTGTCGAGAAAAAAAATCGCGATACATATCATATCGTGAGTGAGGCACATCGTTGCAGCTCTAGTGTTAAGGTGTGTTCTCTTTATATGTGTCTTTCAGGTATTTGATATTGTAGACTTGAGTTAATGAAGCCCGTGGTAGTAATTTTCAATGAACCTTACCTTCAGTATTTTTCAGCAATTTGATGGAGACTTTTATGGCCCGACAAAGTAGATTATCTGTTTCTCAGGCCATTTTTGTAAAATTGCTTGCCTGCAGGCGTTTTTTTTTATTTTATTTTTTCTAAATATTTTTTTGCCATCAAAAGTTCATGTTCTTGCTTTGTTTTAGGTTTTCGGCCTCATAATCTATAGATTAGCATGGTCTTGTGGTGTATTTTGTCCATTGAGTGCAAGAAGGCTTTGCAATACTTCAGCATTGCAAAGCCTTCTTTGCACTCAGGGGACAAATTTATCAATTTTATTAACATGGGTAGGGGGCGTGGTGGCATTGTGGAAACCGGTTCTCGTCAGATCACCGAAGTTAAGCAATGCCAAGCCCAGTTAATCATTGGATGGGTGACCGTCTGAGCGATCATTTTGGACTCCTGCATTGTGTCCTTGGGTAAGGCACTTAACCCCGAATGTCCAGATGGGGGCACGATGACGCTGTGTACTAAGGTGTACTGCATGTCGTTGGTACGCATGTCTTCAACCAATCTAACCCTGCCTATGCTGCAGTGCGGAGTTACGATGTTCCACCCGTAAAACTGTCACGGTCATGATTAGCCATTGTGCATAAATATGTGACCTTAAACATCAATAAATAAATAAATAATAAATAAATTAACTTGGGTAAAATATCAAACATAAAACATTTCATTTTTATGTTCTTAAGTTTGCATTGGTTATAAAAAGAGAGCATGCGGCAGCCAAAAGAACCATGCGGGAGGGCCTGAGAAACAGATTTTTTACTTTTTTAGGCCTAACCAAAACTTTGTATATTTTGTGGTTGTATGAATTAGTGTTTAGGTCAGCTTTTATGCACATTGTGGTGCCTTAACTTCCCATTACTGTATATTTTTTTTATTTCGAAGATTATCTTTAGATATTAACCCTACTGTATGAACAAATTTTATAAAAGATGTTTTCTCTTTTCAGTCAAAATTAACATTCATATTTTTCCGGACATAGTCAATTTTAGGTTGTTAAAGGTTGTGTTATGGACACAGTCAATTTGATGGTGTAAAAGTTTGTGTTTTGGTGTTTTTCATTTCTGAGGGTCTTTTCGGGTAATATTGATATTGTAGACATGGCTTACTGATGAAAATTGCAGTAATGTTTTCTCCTTATTTTGTTGATTGGTCAGCAGTTATTATACCTAGATTTTTTTTGCTGGGTATTTTTGAAACTTTGTTATAAATAAAATATATCCTGTTTATATTAAATGTATCCATTAGTCCTGAAAAGGTTAAAAATTGGTTTCTCAGGCCCTCCTGCATGGACCTTTTGGATGCTGCATGCTCTCTTTTTATAACCAATGAAAACTTAAAAAAATAATAATTAAATGGTTTATGTTTGTTATTTTACCCAAGTTAATAAAATTGAGAAATGTATCCCTTGAGTGCTTTAGCATTGCAGAGCCTTCTTGCACTCAAGGGACGAAATACACCACCATCCACACTATTCTCTAGATTATGAGGCCTAAAACATAAATAATACAAACCAAGAACATGAACTTTTGATGGCAGAGAAATAATTACAAAAATAAAAAATAAAATAAAAAAAAACGCCCTCCCACATGGAATTTTACAAAAATAACCTGAGAAACAGAAGATCTACTCTGTGGGGCCTTACACCTAGATTTTCTTGCTGGGTCTGTTTGTTTTTTCTGAAACATTGTTATAATTACAATATATCCCATTAAAATTGAAATATATCGACTATTTGAAGTGATCTAAACAAGGGGGTAACATTTTTTTAAGTTGTTTGAGATTGAGAATGCTTTTCTGTCTCCAAATCATTTCCCTACAGTTGTTCAGGCCTGAAAATAAGCAGTCTGACATTGGCAGAATGAGGTCCCCAGAGGGTTAATTTGATGATCCGATCCCATACAGTTTGCCAATTTATCCTCTGGGTACCTCTTTCTGTTTAGTTTTGAGACCCTGATTCAGATTGAGGTTTATAGAGGGTAAATTTAGTGATGCTACCCTGCTGTGCAGGGTAGCCTCACTACATTCACCCTCTGGGGACCTCATTTTGCAGATGACAGTCTGCTTATTTTCTTCCTTGCTGTTGTTCCAGCGTTCAGAGATAAGCAAACCAAACAGTACAAATGGAGATGGGTACTCTTTAACTCTTTACCTTAAAAAATAAAATCACAATGCAGATAATAACACTTTGGCCGGCCTGTGATTTGTTGCAGTTAGATACAGATGCAGATACATTCACAAGAATTATCATTCATTTTTAGCTCACCTGACTGAAAGTCAGTGGGTGCTATTGCCATCACTTGGTGCCCTGCATCCATCATCCAGCGTCAAGCATCTATTACCTTTTGAAGCTTGTCTTCTTCAAAACCACGAGGTCAAATTCAAACATATATGGCACAGATCATCTTTGAAGTATATCTTCTCTACTTTGTTCAAATGAAACAGCTGCAATCTTCGGGGTGGAGTTAATGCCCAAAAAGCCTAAAAATGTTTAAAAATCTCATGAACCATTAGAGAGAATGCACTGAACTTCCTTTGGTGATGAAGATCAATGTTTGTTTAAGGCAAGTTTGTAGGTCAATATTTGGGCTCTCTGTGGTAACATGCCCATTTTAGGCTCCACCCAAATTTTTTATTAGCTCAACTTGACAATGTCAAGCTGAGCTATTGCCATCACTTCTCATCCGTTGGCGTACGTACGTACGTACGTACGTACGTACGTACGTACGTACGTACGTCCACAATTTCCTTTGGCACACCTCACAGGTCGCATTTATGATCAAATCGCTTTGAAACTTGGTATGCTTGTTTGGGGTGACCTCTAGATGGGAGCTATTGATTTTCTTCAATTTCCGTTAAAAAATGTTGCTGCGGCCAATGTTCTTAGAACTTAGTTTAGTCAGACCTCAATATTTCCCTTTGGCGCAACCTACAGGGCACATTTATAATTGGATCGCTTAAAACCTGGCATGCTTGTTTAGGGTGACCTCTAGATGGGAGCTATCGATTTTCTTCAATTTCCGTAAAAAAATGTTGCCCTAGCCAACATTCTCAGAACTTAGTTTAGTCAGACAACAATATTTCCCTTTGGCACACCCTGCAGGGCACATTTATGATTGGATTGCTTTGAAACCTGGTTTGCTTGTTTGGGGTGACCTCTAAATGGGAGCTATCGATTTTTTTCCATTTCCGTCAAAAAATGTTGCCGTGGCCAACGTTCTTAGAACTTAATTTAGTCGGAAGACCTCAATATTTCCCTTTGGCACACCCTACAGGGCACATTTATGATCGGATTGCTTTGAAACCTGGCATGCTTGTTTGGGGTGACCTCCAGATGGAAGCTATCGATTTTCTTCCATTTCCGTCAAAAAATGTTGCCACGGCCAACGTTCTTAGAACTTAGTTTAGTCAGACCTCAATATTTCCCTTTGGCACACCCTACAGGGCACATTTATGTTCGGATTGCTTTGAAACCTGGCATGCTTGTTTGGGGTGACCTCTAGATTGGAGCTATCAATTTTCTTCCAATTCCGTTCGTCAAAAAATGTTTCCGCTGGCAACAATCTTTGAACTTAGTTTTGTCAGGCATCAGTATATTCCTTTGGCATGCCTTACAGGGCACATTTATGATCAGATCGGTTTGAAACTTTGTATTCTTTTTTGGGGAAACCTCTAGATGGGAGTTATTGATCTTCTTCGATTTACGTTAAAAAATGTTGCCACTGGCAATGACCTTCGACTTAGTAAAAACTTATTGCAGTTAAGCATCAATATTTCCATTTGACACACCCTGCAGGGCACATTTAAGATTGGATCACTTGCAAACTTGGTGTACTTGTGTGGGGTGACATCTATATGGGAGCTGTCAATTTTCTTCCATTTCTGTCAAAAAATGTTGCCATTGACCTTTGAACTTAGTTTAGTCAGACCTCAATATTTCCCTTTAACACACCCTTCAGGGCACATTTATGATCGGATCACTTTGAAACTTGGTTTGTGTGTTTGGGTGACCTCTAGATGTGAGCTATTTTTTCGTTGCCATAAAAAAGTTATTGTCGTTATCACCAGCCTTTGAACTTACTGCATTTGTGCATCAGCTTATCCCTTTTGCACTCTCTGCAGGGTATATTCATGAATTTCCATAAAAAAAACCCAAAAAACATTGCCACAAGCAATGACCTTCTACTTAATGCATTTGTGCATTAACATCTTCCTTTGGCATGCCTCAGAGGGCACATTCATTATCAGGTTGTTTTGAAACTTTGTATGCTTATGCAGGGTGACAAAGATAGGAGCTATTGATTTTCTTTTCATTTCCATCAAAAAGTGTTGCTGTTAGCAACAATATTTGAATTTATTGCATTTGTGCATCAACTTTCTTTGACATGGCCTACAGGACACATTTATCATAGGATTGTTTTTGAACTTGGTGTGCTCATTAGTCAAGAACTCTAGATAAGAGCTGTTGATTAGCATTCATTTCTGTGAAAAAAAGTTGCCATTTACAACAACCTCTGAACATACTGCATTTGTGTATCAACATTCTTCCTTTAACCAGTCTTACAATTTACATTTAAAAATGCATGGATTACTCTGACGTTGTGCACACACAATGCTGTTATGTTGAAATTTCATCAAATAACATTGGTACCAATGATCTTCAATTTTGCCATTTCATTTATAACTTACCAAGTTCAAGTTTGTCAAGTTGAACTACAGTGTCATTGACACTTTCATTTCATGAACTGATGGCTGATTTGAACCAAATGTGGCATGTAGTATAATAGGGTCATGAATACTTGATTTATGCCTGAATTTTTTTTTGCAGCCCCATGGGATCCCCAGGAGGTAAAAATAGAAAAAAAATCAAACACCCATGTTTCAAAAACTGCATGGACCAGAATATTGTTTTTGGTATGAAGCTTCCTTAGGACCATTGGAATCAGATTGACCAAACAAATTGCTATCGGTTATGTCATGGGGTGCCATATGGGTATGTCCACTTTAACACTGTTGGCAATGTGAAAATGCTGAGGTATTATCTTTCTTTTGCTCCATCAACTAAATATTCTTCTTCAGAACCGTTGGGCCAAATCTAAACTAATTTGGTACAAAGCATCTTTGTGGAGTATACTCTTCTGGGTTTTTTCCCCACAAAGTCTTTCTTTCTTTCTTTCTTTCTTTCTTTTTTTTTCTTTCTTTCTCACAGTCTTTCTCTCTTCCTCTTCTACTTCTCTTCCCCCTTCTTCCATCTTCTTTCTCTTCTTTTCTTACTTCCTCCCTCCTCCTGCTCCTCATCCTCTTCCTTCTACTTCTTATTATCTTCTCACATCTTAAGCATGGTATGACCTTTGGATCTGGGACCAACACCAAATGAGTCAAAACTCGATGGAGGTTCAAAGGGGTTTTAAAAAAACGAGGTGTGGACAAAAAAATTGAAAGTATTTCAAGTATTGTATGACCTGTGGACCTGGGACCAATACCAAATGAGTCGAAATTCATTGGATTTCCAAAAATGGGTCAAGGTTATCCAGAAAGGGGTCATTAAGTGCATTTTTCAGAAATGATAGAAATTGCATTTTATGACTCCCTAATGCATTCCAATGTTCATACATGCATTTTTTACACTCAAAGAAGACCTCTGGTCCTGCAACCATCACCAAATTAGTTAAAACTCAGCGTGGTTCAAAATATGGGTCCAGATCATTGGAGTCACCAAGGGGTCATTGAGTTCATTTTTTTTTAGAATTTTAAGACCCATAATGCACTCCTGAAATGACTATATGCATTTCTACACGTAAAAAATATGGACTGAGCCAGAAATTGTGAAAGTGAGTCACACCTTTCTCTCAAGCATGGTATGTCCTATGGACTTGAGACAAACACCATGTGACTCATTCATGGTTCAAAACATGGGTCAAGACTTCTAATTTCATCACCAAGTCATTGAGTACATTTTTAAAAAATGCCGAAAATCAAGTTGGTGTAGACAAAATTGGACAGAGCAATAAATTTTGAAAGTTAATTTTGCCCATACTTCAAGCATTATATGACATTATCACTTGGAACTCACTGGAGATTCAAAATATGTGTCGAGGTCTTCTGGCTTGCCCTGTTGTCATTTTAGAGACAATGAGAGTCAAATTTTAGACTCCCTCTTCTTTTTCTAATGTTCATAAGTAAATTTAAATGTTTGAAAAATGGGTGGGGGATAAAAATTTTGAATGTGGGGGAGGAGGGGGGGCAAAATTTTGAAAACATGACACTCTTGTATCAGGCATAGTATGACACATTAATTAGGGATCAATGAAAGTTTTTATATATGAGAGGGTCTCAGTCAGTACAGACTTTCAGTTTTATGCAAATCATTTCTGTTTTCTACGTAAAACTCTTCAAATTTTATTCACAATCACATATTTCGGATTTCCTCAATATTTATTTCTGATTCTCTAATAGAATACATTAAATGCTGTGCACAAAAGTTATTTCTGATTTCTTTCAAAATTATCTCTGATTCAAAAATGAAAATCTTTGATTGCTGTGCACAAATTTCATTTTTGGTTTCTTTAAAGATATTGTCCCCCCAAATAAGTCTCAGATAATTCTTTTTTTGAAGGGTTTAGTTTGCTGCCTTAACCATTTTCACACAGATTCAAATTTACTGATCACAGTAAATTCTGTTTTTCTAGTTTCTTTTACACATTATTTTATTACTACTCAGTATTGCTCGGTATTTAGTAGGACCAGGTCTAAAGCAGTGCTCAAAATAACTTTTTTTCTATGTGTAGCAAAATGCTACACATTTCCAAAAAATGAATAGCATTTTGTAAAAATTCCATAGCTATTTTTGTATACCAGAGTTATGTTATGCTGTTTTGTATTGAATTCTTCTAAGTAGATAGAATAGTTTCCATCCATTTCTGGGTATTTCCAAATGATCTGCAACACATGAAACATTTACTGTGTTTTTTTTTAACTGAACTGCCTTTAAGGGTTGCATGGACTTGGATATTTTCAAATGACGTCTTGGTTGTTTAACAGAGTTCTCAAAATGGAAGTTTGGATTTTTATTTTGATAGGCTTGAAGTTATTTTTAATGGACATTTTATGCAAAATGTTCTAAAAACAGGAAAAATTTAAACCAATAGAATTCATCTTACATATGAAGTTGCTAATGATGCTTGATGGAGAGGTAATCTGAGTTATGCCTGGAATGTTCCACAATCAGAAGTAAAGCATCAGTGAACTAGTTTTCAAATTTATTTGCAAATTTTCATTTACATTTTGCGATACAAGATAATCAACTGCAGCCTAATAGGCGGCAATTGATTATCTTGTTGTATCGCAAAATGCTATACATAATTGAACATTGTGTAGCTTTTTGCAAGTTTTGCATAGCAAAAAGAGACACGACACTGCTTATTTTGAGCCCTGGTCTAAAGCACAGAACTTCACAGACTCCAGACCTGACCTTTCACAGACTCTGAATAAGAAAGACAGAAAAAAGATAAGAGAAATGCAAGCTACATTGTATATTTGTCACAAGTACATCATCACATTGCCAGATCCCTTGGGTTAATGCTGAGGAGCCTAAAGTCAAGTGACTTGACCCCGATACCATATAGCATGTGCTCCAACTTTGAGGGTTTGGGTTAAAAGTGGAGAGAATTGCCTTATAACCTGAGTTATTTCTAATCAAGTGTCATCTGCCATCTTGACCCGAAACAACTGCTTTGCAATACATCTTGATTATTATCCCATGCTATGTAGAGGGGGGGGGGGGGGGGGGGGATATAAGAATGGTTTCTTTCTATCCATCCATCCATCCATCCATCTGTCTGTTCTTCTGTTCACTGATATGTCTATCCATCCATCCCTCTGCCCATCCATCTTTCCAGCCAGCCATCTGTTCGTCTTTCCCCATTTATGTCATCACATTAAAAGAAAAACATTAAAAATATTTTTTTCCAAATTTGGTGACAATATCAGGGATTACCATTTCTTGGTGCCGAATTTCAAAGAAAACTGTTCAAGATTTTTTTTTTCAAATTTAATATACAGCTTTTTGGTGATAATATCATACATAGAATTACAAACTAGCCATGTACAAGTTTTTTTTCAAGATTTATTACCGTTGTTGGTAGGGCAGTCACAACTAATCAAATAATCGATTTTCGATCCGTCAAGCCAAAATTGATTAGTATTTTTCGAAGAATAGGTAAATTTTATCCCGTTTTAGATGTTTAATAATTTAAAAAAACATTTGAAGAAAAAACTGTTGTTTCTAAAAGTAAAAGGTCAAGAACGTCAACGTTAAATGGCAAGAAGCCGTTAGAAGCATTTGTCTTTTCGGTACGTTAAAAGCTTTGATGTTCTGAACTTTTGAAACGTCAGTGTAATAATCTAGACCAGTCGGCAGTTGCGAACTTGCAATGTTTGCAACTGCCTACCGGTTCAAAAGTTCAAAACATCAAAGCTTTGAATGTACCTAAAAGAGGATCGTATTCGTTGTTCACTTGAGGTAGGTCAACTGAATTGAACTTCATTTTTAACGACTTCAAAGAGAGGGAGGGGTGGGGGGTCATCTGGGTATGATTAATCGATTATTATTGATTATTTGCAAAGATTAATCAATTCCTAAAAATCGTGACAGCCCTACTTGTTGGACATCAAATTTCTTGTAATCACATTACCATTTTATGTTGATAAGATCATGAAGGAGATTACACACCAGTTGTGTCCAAGAAAATCTTTGCCCTTGCATACTAAGGTGGCATGCAGACATGCCACGTCTTGCTATTTCAGAGGGAGACTCCCTAGTTTGCAGAATAAGTTTTTGTTAAATGAATTTGAAAATTGAGTATTCTAACAGAATCTCACTATTGAATTTAATAAATTTTCTTTTTTGAACCATATTAAAATCAAAATCTCATTATTTTGGCTCAGAAATCTCCCTATTTTGAATTTCATCTGATTAATATGTCTGGTGGCATGTGATTGGCCATCCCATGGCATTGACCTTGTTTTATTATAACAAAATTCATTATTATTAGTTCCCCTCAGGTCACTGTGAGGGGATTTATGGATTGCACTATGTCCATCTGTCTCTCCATCTGTCCTGTTACCACCTGTATCTCAGAGATGCTTTGATGCTTTTGTTTCAAATTTTCAGCTCTGATCAGACATTGTATATACCGATGCACATGAATTTATTTTTTTTTTAATTTTAAGATGGCTGACTGATGTCCATTTTTGTTGGAAATTGCATGTAATTAGTTTTCTGCCTATAACTTCCAAACGACATTTCCAATTTCAGCAGTTTTTTGTATGGAGATGTAGCAGCATATGATGAATAACATATCATACACGTCTTTTCTCCTATATAAATTATGCAAATTAGACAAACTTAAGCTTTTTTCAGTCATATTTGTATTTAAAGAGATGCTTTGATACTGTTGTTTCAAATTTTCAGCAATGATCAGACGTTATGTAAAATTATTGCACGTCAATTTTTTTTTTTTTAAATTCAAGATGGCTGACTGGCAACCGTTTTTGTTGGAAGTGTGTAATTAGTTTTCTGCCTAGAACTTCTAAACAACATTTCCGATTTCAATAATACTTGGCATGGAGGTGTAACAGCATAAGATAAATAACATCGCTTACAGGTTTTTTTCAGTCATATTTGTATATATTATGTTTGTGGGTTCTGTTACCACCTTAACTCGGGCAATGCACTTCTTCCCGATTGCCCACATGGATGCACAATGGCACTGTGTACAAAGACGTACTGCACATCAATGGTGCACTTGTCTTCAACCAATGCTAACCCTGCTTGTGAGGAGTTATTTGATTGGGGAGTCAGGCAGTTGCTTGCCATTACTCGGTGGTTTTCTCTTGGTATTCTGGCTTCCTCCACCCATGAAACTTTCTGACACGAGATGACCCTGTGCTGTCGAAAGTGTCATTAAGCCCCAATGAATAAATACCACCTAATCTAAGAGACACTTAGAAAGGAGATGTTTCTAATTTTTACCAGTGATCATACATTATACAAAATTGATGCATGTAAATTTTTTTAGATTTTGGTAAAAAAATTCAAAGCAATATTCCAAAATTTGGTGACACTGCTTATTGTGGGGGACTATTGTCTGCTTGTGAGTGATTGGCATTGCATTTATTTTTCAGGCCTTGGAGAGTTTCATGATGTAGGCATCAAATAAGGATGTCATGCATGTTCATTGTGTGAGTTAATTCCCCTTTATTTGATTTTTTGTTGTCAATTTTACAGTTTGAAAAGCCTGGAAGGAGGGAAAATTTTGACTATCCAGACATGGCAAGAGAAGCAGGTGTGTATCATATTTTGTTTTCAGTTATTATAACCAATTACACATTAACTAGAAAAAAACCCTGCATATATGCAGGAATAAGTGGAAACATAAATGGAGAAATGACGTAATTGATATTCCAATATTTTTATTGAAAGTAAAAACTCAGAAAAATATTCCCTTGTCAAAACACATGTAATGCGCAATGTATTAATTCACTGGTGTCAATGTGGAAGGAGAAACCCATTTCCCACCAAAAGTTTTGATGGAGATTTTTGTGATGCGTAATTTATTTATCCAGCTGCATAGATACAGAAAAAGAGGGGTGCACGCCTTCCAGCAGTTTTGTCAGAAATTAGGCAGTGGCACAAAATCAACTAAGATTCTTTTATATTCTTTCAAGGAGAGGGGACCAGGAATTTTACCAAAAGTTCACTGAAGTGTTTTATTGTTTTATTTTCACCCAGTTGTGGGCTGAAACTACCTTAAACTATTTAATTGTATTTCGTTGTGATCTTGGCCTTTAAATGGGGGGTTTCAATTTTTCAGTCAATTAAAGGGGGGGGGGGGGGTGGCAGTGGGGTGGCAGTGGGGGCACTGTGGCGGTGTGTACTAAGGCATACTACACATCAATGGTACACTTGTCTTCAACCAATGCTTACTCTGATTGTGTGAAGTTAGTATGTTGGGGAGTCAGACAGTTGCTTGCCATTGCTATGTGCTTCTCTCCTGTTACTTCAGCTTCATCCATCTATAAAACTGTCCAACCGGATGTGACCTTGACTATTGAAAGTATCCTTAAATCCCAATAAATAAATATTAAGGGGATTTTGGAGTTTACACATAACGACAATACTTTGAAGGAGAGGGCACCGGCATTTTACACAAAGTGTTCTTTGAATTTTTTTCTTGTTTTATTTTCATCCATCATGTGCTGAAATGACCCTAAACCATTTAAATGTATTTCATTGGAATCTTGAGCTTCAAATGAGGGGCTTTGATTTTTTGGTCTATTAAAGAGGGGCCGGGTATAATGGCACTGTGTACTACGGTGTACTGCATGTCAATGGTACACTTGTTTTCAACCAATGCTAACCCTGTTTGCACAGAGTTAGTACATTGGGGAGTCAGACAGTTGCTTGCCATTGCTTGGTGGTTCTCTCCTCCACCCATAAAAATGTCCACCAGGAGGTGACCCTGGTTGTCAAAAGTATTGTTAAACCACAATAAATAATAAATAATTAGGGGGATGTCAGTGTTTACAACGACCTGATATATAACACATGGTTCTCTTGATTTACAAACTGTGCGATTTGAATGCAGTTGTGTTAACTGTCATCTTCATTCCAAATGAAGAGTATTGAAGATTGTCGGATAAAGATCGCATTGTATTTTTGTTGTTGTTTTTTCAACAGTATTGTGGATTAGCTGTGATTTGAATTAGCCTGAGTTGCCATCCTGTTTTGGTCTGTCTCCTGTTGTAGTGAACTCTAGCTACCAGTGACCTAAATGTGTTTTGCGAAGAGTGTAGTTTACCATTTCAGTTCTGAAATGCGAACTGGCAACTACAACACACCTTTGAAACGATTTCTGAGAGGTCGTTAGAATGAAGTCAAAATTCTTAATAACTCTGAATAACTTGTGTGAAAAGTGTGGAATTTTCTCTTTTCCATTTCTTTGGCTTTCTTAGTTGATACGGGATATCTGTATGTTGAATACATGGTTGAAGAGAAAATTGTCTGGATTCTCGCCTGGTTGATGAAATGCCTGACAGGGGATGTCCACATGACATCACTTCTTATCTAAAAATACTTTATGTAGGAATTCCCATGTTTTTTCGTTAATTTCTTGAAAAATTGAAATCTATGAAGCCCCAAACATGTCGAGAACATTGCTTCAAAATGAAAGCAGTGTAGTCTTTTTCATATCTGCCAGCCAGAATCTTTTGATATTTGATATGCAGTATCCTTAGGAGGTTCAGATTCAATTTTAATCAAATCATGTATCTGGGTTCATATTTGGGCTATCTGTGGTGACCTAAATTTTAACTCAGTGAAATATGGAGAAATTTATTTTAAAATCTCCTTCTTCTGATCCAGCAGTCAGAATCTTTTGATATTTAATATGCAGCAACCTTTGGAAGTTCTGATTTCAGATTGTTCAAATCAAGTTCCCTGTGTCATATTTGGGCCTCCTGTGGGATCCCAACTTTCAACTTAGTGCAATATAAGGACTATTCTTTAAAATATCTTCTTCACATACATGTATGATGTACAAACAGGATCATAAATCAGTGAATTAAGTATGATGCCAAAATAATATACAGCATGATGCTAAAATAATATAGCATGATACCTAAATAATATAGCATGATGCTGAATTAATTAAGCATCAGGCTTAATTATTTATGCAGCATTCATGAAATCATACCAAATAATATAGCATCACACTTAATTATTAGAGTATCATGCTAAAAAAACAATTATGACCCTTCCATATGTGGACCTGATTTCAGCATCATGCTATATTATTTATGCTGCATTCATGAAATCGTGCAATATAATATAGCATGATGCTAAATTAATTCAGCATCATACTAAAATATTTAAGAATCATGCTAAGTTAAAGTGCATGATCCTCTCGTAATGCAGCATCATGCTTAATTCATTTGGTATCATGCTATATTATTTGTGCAGCATTCATAAAATCGTGCAATATAATATAGCATGATACTAAATTAATGCAGCATCATACTCAAATAATTAAGCATCATACTAAAAATTAAAATAATATTCCTTTACCCAACATAACAGCTCAAACCGGCCAGCGCTATTCTAAAAAATCTCCAATTAATTTATACCCCCTGCAAATCCCCTGTTAGCCTTTGGTACTGCTATCGACCAAATGCTTTATACTACCTGTACCAGTTACAGAAAAAATACAAAGCATTAGGTCAATTAGTAGTACCAAGGACTGAAAAGGGACCTGCACAGGGTATATAATGCCCATATTATACTACCTTTCTAAACGGCCAGGGACTACCTTGAAATACCGCACTAGATGACCATGCATTCCCCCCAACTTGCCCCATAATGCCTGGACTAGCATTACTTACTACCTATACTAATCATAGGATAGTACAAAGCATTTGGTGGATTAGCTGTACCAAAGGCTAACAGGGGATCTGCAGGGGGTATATACCGCTACTAACATACCAGGCCAGTTTGAGAAACTCGACACCCCCAGGCTCGAAAAACAGTATGTCAGATTGTACAGTGGACAACACTAGCTGTTAACATTTTTATGACATCGAGCCCGCCCATTATGATGTCATGTCATCAATAGCAATGTCAACCATTTTGGGGGGGAGGGGGAACTTTCAGGAAAACTCACCTTCCCCCATCGATATTCCATCACATACTCATACTGCATGTATATACCCACAACCCCACAGCCCTGTGTGTACATATATCACTATACATTTTAGCATACTATATATGCAGCGCGTACACCACTTGCAGAATGAGATGCATGGGGCTGAAGTTTTGCACAGGAAAGAGTTGCTGTGGCAAAAGCTCCAGTTCCTATGGCAATTTAACACTAGTTTCTCTGGCAAAGTTCTGGGAAACAGGCCCAATTCTTACGTGCTGTACTGCTGGTTGTGTCTGACAGTCCTTCAATTTTTCTGGATCACAAAACTCTCAACTGGTTAAAATAGTGACTGAGGGGCTAGGGAAAACTCTGTCATTGACATTGGGGACTTGGGGGGGGGGGGGGGGACTGCATGCTTTCTAGTGACTGCCTTTTCAGATTTACATTTATTCATTGGTTTTTAAAGCTGCTTTCAGTCTCTCTGGCAATATCAAGTGCAATGTCAAGTTTATCAAACCATTCTTACCTTTCGTGCTCACTTTAGAGCACACATCCAGACTATAATTAACGAGTCATATTTCAACAGTAAAGCAGACCTTGTTTACAAACGTAAACAAGCACTCCTCAAATTCTCTGTGTTTAATTTTTAATTTATTATGTACCCTGATGTATCATTAAAAGAGAATCCAATAAAACGATTTGCGATATGTATACAAAAGATTTCTTCTGAAAGATTCTTACTCTGCGGCTTGATGTTTGCATCAACACTTTCTTGTTTCGTGGCCATGCTCCCAGCGTGTATCTATTGGCACCACTGATTGGTTAGTGGAATGTGATTAACAGGTTTTTTAGAATGATGCTGAATTAATTTAGCACCATACTATATTATTTTAGCATGGTGCTTAATTATTTGAGTATGATGCTGAATTAATTTAGTATCATGCTATATTATTTTAGCATGATGCTTAATTATTTGAGTATGATGCTGAATTAATTTCGTATCATGCTATATTATTTTGCACGATTTCATGAATGCTGCTAAAATAATATAGCATGATACCAAAATAATTAAGCATGATGCTGAATTACGAGATGATCATGCGTTTCAATTCAGCATGATGCTTAATTATTTTAACATGATGCTGAATTAATTTAGTATCATGCTATATTATTTTAGCATGATGCTGAATTAATTTAGCATCATGCTATATTATATTTCACGATTTTATGAATTCTGCATAAATAATACAGCATGATACCGAATGAATTAAGCATGATGCTGAATTACGAGAGGATCATGCACTTTAATTTAACATGAGGCTTAATTATTTTAGTATGAAGCTGAATTAATTTAGCATTATTCTATATTATATTGCATGATTTCATGCATGCAGCATAAATAATATAGCATGATGCTGAAATCAGGTCCGCTTAAGGGAGGGTCATAATTGTTTTTTAAGCTTGATACTCTAATAATAAAGCATGATGCTATATTATTTGGTATGATTTGATGAATGCTGCATAAATAATTAAGCATGATGCTTAATTATTTGAGTATGATGCTGAATTAATTCATCATCATGCTATATTATTTAGGTATCGCACTATATTATTTTAGCATCATGCTCTATTATTTTAGCATCATGCTTAACTCAAAGATTTTTTATTCTGTTCGTACATCATATTCATTAGTCAGATACTTTTTAACATACTATTGACATCCTAAGTGTGGGGTGATTCATGTTTGTTCAAATCAAATCTCTGGGCTCATATCTGAGCTCCCTTTGGGAGCCTAATTTTAACTTACTGCAGCATGAGAAATATTCTTGAAAGATCTTCTTCAAATCCACCAAGCAGAATATGGTATATAGCATTACTATAAGTAATATTTGTTCAAAGTGTTACGCTTGACTGATTTAGTTGGGCAGCAGAGGGCAGTTGAAATTTAACACATAGCCCAATGTTGAACCTACTAAATCTAAATTTATTTACTTAAATGAACTGTGCCAATAAATAACAGAGCTGGCAAACTTTATTTAGTTAGATGTAAATGTGAGTACATAAGATTAATATTTGTTCAAATGAGGCTCCACAAGTCTACTTGGGGCCTGGGGGGGGGGGGGGTGAGGAAGAGGAGGGTTTTTGTAGGTCTATTGGTAAATTTGTTTTTGTTTTAGAACAAGATTTGGAGGATTTTGTGTGATTTTCTGCAAAAAAGACTTTTCAGCCTATTGGGGAAATGGGATGGGATGAACTGGGTGATAATTTTTCATTTTGCTTCAAAATGAGTTTTGAAGGGGTTTGAGCAGTTTTATACAAAAAAAGCCCAATTAACTCAAGAGATCTTACTCACCCACCTCACTCCCCTTGCTAAATTATATTAACTATATTAACAGGTAGATACTGAATTTGACCTTAAATCCCTCTTTCAATAATGTTATCAGGTGAGCGATTAGGGCCTTGGGGCCTCTTGTCTAGAAAAATGACCTCTTTTAGGATCCCCAGTATAAAAAAATAGTGGTTTTGAAAGATTGTTCGAACACAAAATTACATTGTTTTTAACAGCTCAACATTGTCACCCATTTACAATGTAAGCAAGTAACATTTGAGGTTTGAATTATTCAATCATTCAGCATTTTTAGCCCACCTGACTGAAAGTCAGGATGAGCTATTCTGATCATTCACCATACATCATCTGTGAACATAGAGTTTTCTCCTGCTCCTCCAAAACTGCTGAACTGATTTCAGTTAAATTTGAGGTGATTTCTTGTTCTGACATCGCATTTTGTTTTTGTTCAAATCGAGTTGCCCAGCCATATAGGGAGGGGTGGGGGAAAATGCTCAAATTATTTTTTTAAATCTTTCTCTCATTAACCAGTGGATACAATGACTTGATATTTGGTATGGAGCTTCCTTTTGAGGTGTAGAATCAAGTTTGTTCAAACAAAATTCGTAGAGAAATATTTGCTTTTGTAACCGCTGAGCTGATTTGAACCAAATTTGGTATGTGGTATTATTGAGTCATTTGTACTTGATTCATGCAAAAAGAAATTCCCATGTCCCCACAGGAACCCCAGGAGCTAAAAATAGAAATATTTTCAAACGCCCATATATTTTTATACTGTACCAATGACCCAGACTTAGCTGGTGCTAACTCTAACAAAACCAGGGCCAAACACAAATTTTGCCCCCCAATCCCCAAAATTTGCATCCAAAACCAAAAGAAATCATGTCCTATAGGACCTCCATACTTCGCCCCTACTGCGCATGCGCAGTGTCAAGGACGTTCCGAAATTGGCGCCAATTATCATTCTCTGTTTGGCCCTTCATCAGTCAACATCTCACTGATCTTTGTGCTTGTAAATCTCAGTTTAAAGGATGCCAGACTCGTAATTATTGGAGAAATGGTGATTCTAAGGAGGATATAGAAGGAGGAGAGGAAAAAGGAGTGACAAAAAATAATCAGGGCTGTACTTAAAATTTTTTATGAAATTATGTTAAGTTGCCTATTTTCGAGGCATGGGCCTCTTGTTGTCATTCTTGCTAAAAAGTTGCACTGCTTATTCAGTGTTTCCTCTCCCCTGGCCTTCTAAGTCCCCCCTTGCAATTCTCCCATGCTTTTGGCATATTTTTGAGAAAGTTCTTTTCTAAAATTCTCTTGGGAGAGTTGCTTGGTTACAGAATGTTTTCTGTTATTTTCCCCATAGTTACGTTTTCACCCATGGGTGTATAAACGTTGTGTTCTGCATCTTCCATCTGATGTTCTGCAGATTCTCCCCTGGGAGTCTCTGTCTTGCATCAGATAGAGTGTAATTTTGATGACTGATTTCGGGCCAGTTTTTTCAGTGCCTGGAGTCATGTTTCTGGTGTTTTACACTGTTTGTTTACATTGGCAACAGTCTCTTTTGAGGGGGGCTGTTTGCCTTTGGTGTAGTTTATCTCACTATAAGATACATTTATATTATCCGTAAGTGTCTCATTAATTATTTAATATAAATTTAAAATTTTTGACCACACTTAGCCATCAGATCCATCGGGGCTCAATGTTACTTTTCAGAAACTTGGGCTTCGCTGAAAGAATATTTTTCAAAAATTATTTTGATTTGCAATTGTTTTTTCATTATTAATGGATCATGTTATTATGTATCTTTGTGTCAGGGGTTTGTGCGAGTAACTAGGACTTGTTGTTGACTTTTCACAATGAAAGGATATTGTTCAAATTGTAATAGGAAGAAATCTTCCCCCTGACTTTCATGATCATTGTATTAATTGTGGTCAGTGTTCTCGCACTAATCCCTGTTCTATATGTCAATATTGGGATGACAAACGTTGGAAACGTGTGTCACGGTATGTTGTTACTGGAGAAAGGGCCTTGCCGGCTCTTTTTCCGCAAGGTCACTCTACTCTCTCAGTTTCTATTTCAGAGGAACAAGAACAGGGTGATGTTTCCATGTTATCTTCCGCAAGTGCGCTTCCGTCGTCACAAATGAATACAGAGCTAGCGGCAAAAGTGCTCATGGAGATTAAACAAATGTCGTCCGCTAGCTCGCCCGGTGTAGCGTCCATTCACCGAATGGTTCGGCAGCCGGGTTCGTCCGATGCGGTCCAGGAGGAAATGTTGGGTGATGCGAGCACTATAAACATTCAATGTGCACACCCAGTGACGGCGGATAGTAGGCGAGATCGGAGGAAGCCTTTGAGTCCGGTTCCTAGCTCGTCCAGGTCCAGCCGGGCCGCGAGCGAGAGAGGCCCCTCTCTCGTACAACAACATCTGGGACCAGATGTTGTGGTACAAAATGTGTTGCAAGCGGAGCATACGTCCGTCGCTCGGGACGCTCCGTTGTATAGGCAGTCCGCGGAGACTGCTCAGGCTTCTTCTTCTCGTCAGCGCACACGACCGCACCTTGGCTGCGTGACCGCCGATATCTTACCAGCTTCGCCGATCAGGGATTCTTCGGCGACCAGGTCACACCATCCGGCAGCCAGGGACACGAGGCCGATGGACTCCGGACGTTTGCATAGAAAAAGTATGCGGGAGCCATCAGATGAGGAGCTGCCCTCGGCGAAGCAGCGAAAGACTGCGCCTCCGCAGGTCTCGATGCCGGACGTACTTGTGCAGATAGCACAACTTATCGCAGCATCCCAGCAGCCGACAGAAACGGTGTCGGATCGGGAATTATCCGATGGCGCTGGGTCGGTACGCTCCGCCGAAGCATCGGGGGCGGACGACCGGGAGCATCATGAGGTCCGACCGGATGGTGAAAGGGATACGGATGATTTGGAGCTATCCCTTTCGGAACAACATAAAGCTGCCGTGGACTTCATCCGGCACTTTCTCCCTCAAGTTGTTCCATCGGGCCAGACTGCTGCGGTTCCGGACAAGAGGATTATAGCGTCATTGGACTCTGAATTTTTTGAGCGGTTCAGGGACATCGCTCCCGAGTTTCCGTCGCAGTCCAATAATGTTGCAAGAACATTTGAATTATTGAACGACGCTATATTTAAACTTGCTTCCAAAACGGGGGAAAGCAGGTTTCTTGTCCGCCAATACTCTCAACCTGCCTTTCATTAATGCAAGGAATAAATTCGACACGGCAGGACAGGGTATTCCGAGAGTTCCTCTGCGTATGGACGACGAGGCGGAAGACTTAGAGCTATCATTACCGTCGTCGGCTTCTATTCCAACCGCGGTGTTGGAAACAGCTATTTCGTCTAACAGAGCCAGTTTAGATGCCTTATCTTACGCAGATCACCTTACTAAGGCGTTATCACTGTGCCTTCAAGGGAAAGAATTTCAGGATATACAATCCTCTTTAAGACTTCTTTCAAGGGCAGTAGCTTATTCCACGTGTAACTCCGCCCTTTCAGTGGCAAACCTGGAGTTGGTTAGACGTGACGCAGCCCTAGCTACATCCACACTCGTGGATACTAAGGTGAAGAACTCTCTCAGAGTCGCTTCGGTCTCCGGAGAACTTCTCTTTGACGGCAAGCTTTCTGCTATTTATGATAAAATTACAAAGAAAGCTTCGGATTCTCTGTTGTTCAAATCTGCTTCTAAGAAGTCGGATACGGCAGACAAGAATAAGACAGGCACTTTTGGGTCTAATGCGCCCAAGAGAGGTTCCTATAGAGGTTCCAGTGCGTCCTCTTGGTCTTATTCGAGAGACCGTCAAGGTAGCGACTCACGTTCGGGACGTCCTTTGGGCCGGGACAACCGGTCGGACGCCCCGAGGTCGACGGGACGAGGTGCGGGTCGTGGAGGACGTGGTTTCTCCTACCGCAGGCCTCGCAGGTCCAGGAGGTGATGGCTTAAACCTCTATCGCGTACCGGTTGGCGGAAGGTTGTCGAGCTTTTCACAAGAATGGGCGTCGATTACGGACGACCCTTGGGTGAAAGGAGTGACTTCGGAAGGTCTAAAGATATCCTTCAAACGAAAGCCTCCATTAACTCGAAGTCCAAAGTGGACTCAACTTCCGTCAAATCCGCAGAAAACAGACGCTCTATTATCAGAGGTGCAGTCTCTTTTAATGAAGAACGCGGTAGAGGTCGTAGAAAACCAGGAGACTCCGGGATTCTACAGCCATCTGTTTCTGGTTCCGAAACCAGACGGCTCGTTCCGTCCAGTCATAGATTTGAGCTGGATAAACTGATCGTCGCTCCGAAGTTTTATATGGAGACGATTCGGTCGGTCAGAGCGAGTATTCGGGTGAACGATTATGCAACAAGCATAGATCTCAAAGATGCGTACTTTCACGTCATGGTACATCCGACATTCAGAAAGTATCTACGCTTCGCAGTCCTAGGAGTGGTGTATCAATTCCGAGCGATGTGCTTCGGATTGAATCTAGCACCCTGGGCTTTCACTCGGGTAATGAACTCGGTAATGATCTATTTCCGAGCTCATTCGTCTGCGGTAACGTCGGCCTACCTGGACGACATTCTTCAGAGGTACGGCAATGAGTTAACGCTTCAGAACGATGTTCAGAATCTACTTCTATTGCTCCGACGTCTCGGTTTTATAGTAAACGAGGAGAAGTCGGATCTGGTGCCGTCCAAGTCATTCACACATCTGGGAATGAGCTTCGAGACGCACAACAATCTCGTTCGTCTGCCGTTAACCAGAGCGAAATTAGTCAGTTGTTACGCTCGCTATTGTCTGCGCGCAGACAAAGTCACAGCGAGAGAATTTATGAGACTGATAGGTCTGTGCGGAGCCGCTGCGGATCTCATTCCGATGGGGCGGTTACGCACGCGTCCTCTCCAAATTTTCTTGACTCAGAATTGGAGTGTGAAAATTCATTCGCTCGACATAGACGTTCTCTTGTCAGATCAAGTGAAACAAGAGATTCAGACTTGGGCAAACATTCAGTGGTTAACTCAGGGAGTTCCGCTGCAGTTGCCGGATCTGCGTTTTACCATTATGACGGATGCCAGTCAAACAGGTTGGGGTGCATCATTGATCCCAACGGATTCGAGATGCCAGGGTCTTTGGGATCCGCAATTCCTGGGCAAGCACATAAACATCAAGGAAATGATGTCAATTTGGCTTGCGTTACGTCATTGGATGGACATTATTCACAATGCTCATGTCCAAATCCTATCCGACAATACGACAGTAGTGGCGTATATACGGAATCAGGGAGGCACTCATTCAGTTCCGTTGTTCAATCTAACGGAAAGAATCCTTCTGTTTGCGCTAGAACATCAGGTTCTTCTTTCGGTCCGTCACATACCGGGTCGCCTGAATGTGCTAGCAGACTCCCTTTCACGAAAGGGTCGCTTGTTGCCGTCGGAGTGGACTCTCAACAAACAAGTATTCAATCAGATTTGCTACCAATGGGAACGGCCAATGATAGATTTATTTGCGACACATCTCAACAATCAGTTGCAGACGTATGTGTCTCCGTGTCCGGATCCAAGAGCATTTGCAGTAGACGCTCTGTCGATCTCTTGGGACGGAATGATAGGATATGCGTATCCTCCAGCGCCGTTAATTCAGCAAGTATTGCTAAAGATAAAACAATCTCAGTGCAAGATTCTGTTGGTAGCATCTCTCTCTCCACAGAGACCGTGGATAAATCTACTCAGGTGTCTGTTGTGGGACCTACCGCGAAAGCTTCCTCCACGGGAGGATCTTTCGCAGGGGAGATCGCGTCAACTCCATCACAACCCGCAAGGTCTCAACCTTCACGTTTTTCCGTTGTGCGGTCCTTCTTGCATGGCAAGCACTTTACAGGACAAGCAGTGGACGCGATTTCTAACTGTAGGAGGACCTCCTCTTCGCTAAACTATGCGGCTAAGTGGAAGGTTTTTCGTCGTTGGTGTAGGGATCATTCTGTAGATATTTTCGATCCCTCTATACCAGACATTGCAAACTTTCTAGTATACTTGTTTGACGAAATCAAACTGCAGCCTGTTACTATTAAGGGTTATAGGTCTATGTTATCTGATACCTATGCACATCATGATAGTTTACAAATTGGATCTAATGTCTCTTTATCTAAGTTGGTTAGAAACTTCTCGATAAATAGACCCAGAACTCTTAGGTTAATTCCTAAATGGAATTTAGCTTGGGTTCTTCTTAAATTGAAGGAAAAGCCATTTGAACCTCTTGGAACAGTAGATTTCAAATTCTTATCTTATAAGACAGCTTTTCTCTTAGCTTTCTCTTCTGCTAGAAGAGTCAGTGAGCTTCATGCACTGTCGGTGGATGATTCTCACTATCGTAGTGTCGGGAACACTATCACCTTCACTACTAATGTGGGTTTTTTAGCTAAGAATCAGGCTCCTAATAAATATCCGGAACGTATTGTCATTAAGGCTCTTCCGTCTTCAGACGGGCGTAGGCCTTTACTCTGTCCTGTTAGAGCGTTACGTATCTATAAACAGAGATCTCAGTTTATCAGAAAGGGACGAAAACGTTTCTTTCTGTCTTTGATGCCTAATAGAAGGGACATTTCAGTCCATTCTATTGCTAGATGGATTCAATTAACTATCCGTACTGCTTATGAGAGTTTATCTTCTTCTCAGCAGTCTGTGCTTAAGATTTCCGCTCATGAAGTAAGAGCTCTTGCTACTTCTTGGGCTTACGCTAATAGTATTGCTATTACAGATTTAATGAAGGCTGCTTATTGGTCTCAGCCATCCACATTCACGAATTTTTATCTCAGAAATATTGAGTCCATTTCTGGAGACCTGCATTGTTTATGTCCGTTATCTGTTGCTCAGAATGTCGTCCACTAACCAGTTGCAACTATAGTTATGCAGGCTTTCTGTTCCGGCAGTGACTCCGTCCGGCTGCCCTCTTTGCTCTGAGCTATTTGACCCAGGGCAAGGGGAAGGGGGGGGGGGGAGGGTGTTCCCTTAGGTCACCTGCTTTATAGTGAAAAGCAAGGGAATGCCTCCTCCAAAGTCAGTATTTCTGAGTCGCTTCCGGGATGGTTTTAAAGTGTAATATTAATGTTAAAATTCATTCATGTCATATTTTTAAAGTGTAGCTCGGTGTGAAGCATTTGTATATGTCAAGTGTCAAACGGGCGTTAATATACAATCCTCGGACACTTTTAAAAGATTATAAAGAGTCTCAATTCTCTGGACTAACTTTATTTATTGGCTTACTTTAAAAATAATTAGTATAAGGGTTATACAGGATGTTAATAGAGAACATGAATGTTATTGTGCTCAATTATGAAGGGTATTGTATCTTTCTAATTTAATATTAAATAAGAAAGATACGTGTAAAGCCTAATACTCCTTTTCTCCTTAAGGGGTTGCCTCTATATTATATAGTTGAGCTTATTGGATTTTCCTCTATGTCCTAGGCCCTCCAGCCTTTTTACTATTCAGCTAAGTCTGGGTCATTGGTACAGTATAAAAATGTTAAAAAATTTATAGTAATTTATATATTTTTTATACTTACCAATGACCCAGACGGGGATGGCCCTCCCAGGAGTTGGGAACTCTTGCCTCCCCGCTGAGTACATAGCGCTGACCAGGCACTGCCAGTAAGAATGATAATTGGCGCCAATTTCGGAACGTCCTTGACACTGCGCATGCGCAGTAGGGGCGAAGTATGGAGGTCCTATAGGACATGATTTCTTTTGGTTTTGGATGCAAATTTTGGGGATTGGGGGGCAAAATTTGTGTTTGGCCCTGGTTTTGTTAGAGTTAGCACCAGCTAAGTCTGGGTCATTGGTAAGTATAAAAAATATATAAATTACTATAAATTTTTTAACTTTCCAAACCAGATGGAACAGAGAACTGTTATTTTGTGTGGGCTTCCTTTTGGGGCCCAAATTTTATTAGGGCCAGTAGAATTGAATGGTAAATTTATTTATTTATTAGGGTTTAATGACACATTAACATCCAGGGTCATATCATGTTGGTGACAATTTTATGGGTGGAAGAAGCCGGAGTACCCGGAGAGAACCACTGAGCAACGATGAACAGCTGTCAGCTCTCCAACATCGTAACTCTGAACTCTGTACCGCAGCACAGGCAGGGTTAGATTGGTTGAAGACATGCGGACCATCGACGTGCAGTACCCCTTAGTACACATGCCCTCATGTAGGCAATCAGAGTTAAGTGCCTTGCCCAAGGACCCTATGCGGGAGCACGAATTGAATGATAAAAAAATTGCCATTGGTTATGTCAGGTTGTTCTCTGAGAGGTGGGGTGGGGGGGGGGGGGGGGGCATTGAAAAATTGCTGAGTAAAAATTAAAAAACATTTTTCTCCAGAACCACTGATCAGAATATTTTGATATTTGGAGTACAGCATCCAGAGGGGAGGGGAGGGTGGGAGAGGGGGGGGGGGGGGGTGGGGTCAGATACAAGTTTGTTAAAATTAAGCCCTGCAGTTCATGTTCAGGCTCAATACAGGAGACCAAATTTTAACTAAGAGCAATATGGAAAATGATCTTTAAAAATCATCTTCTTCAGAACCACCATTCACAATCTTTTAATATTTGGTATACATCATTGTTACAAAGGCAAGATCCGAGTTAGTTCAAATCAAGTCCCTCAATTAATATTTGGGCTTCCTATAGGGGCCCAAATTTTAACTTAGTGCCATGTGGGGTCCTAATCTTCAAAAATCTTCTTCTTCAGATCCACCTGTCAGAATCTTTTGATATTTCATTTACAGCATTCATCAGATTCAATTTTATTCAAATCAAGCCTGGGTTAATATTTGGATTGCCAGTTGGATCCCAAATTTTAACTTAGTCCAATATGTGGAATAATCTTTAAAAAATTTCTTCCCCAGAACCATTAGTCAAATTCTTTTGATATATGGTGTTTAGAATCCTTAGTGGTCAGTATCAAGTTGGTTCAAATCAAGTCCATCGGTTAATAATTGGGCCCTCTATGGAAGCCCTAGTTTTAAATTAATGCAATATGTGGAATAATCTTTCAGAATCTTGTTTTTCAGACACACCTCTCAGAATCTATTAATATTGGGTATACAGCATCCTTACATGGGTCAGATTCAAATTTTGTTAGTCCCCTAGGATTACCGTGAGGGGACTTATGAATTGCAATCCGTCCATCCGTCTGTCTGTCTGTCCATCTGTCCATCCGTCTGTTGGCACATCCATCCATCCGTCCATCTGTCTGTCCTGTTATCACCTGTATCTCAAAGATGCTTTGACACTTTTGTTTCAAATTTTCAGACATTATGTAAAAATGATTTACGACAATTATTTTTCAACAAAAAAATTCAAGATGGCCAACTGGCAGCCATTTTTATTGGAAATTGCATGTAATTAGTTTTCTGCCCAGAACTTCTAAACAACATTTCCGATTTTAGTAATTTTTGGTTTGGAGATGTTGCAGCATAAGATAAATAACAGCATGCAGGGCTTTTTTCATAATAATAATAATAATAATAATATGGTTTAAAGCTGAGTTTCCACTGAACGTGCTCACGGGCTTTACAATAAGTACATGACATCTAATATGAATATGTAACTAACTAGATAATATGGCGGGATAGGCTAATTTAAACAGATGGGCTTTCAGTGACTTTTTGAACGAAACTATGTCCTGGACGACCTTCAGGTGATCGGGCAGTTGGTTCCACAAATAAGTTCCAGCTACACTGAATACTCAATCACCGGCAGTTACAAAGTATCCAGGGTTGTATACCAGATTGTTGGCTGACGAAGATCTAAGAGCTCTGACAGGTTCGTAACACTGTATAAGAGAGTTCAAATAACCAGGTGCAATATCTGAGCAAGATTTAAAAGTTAAAAGAAGAACTTTGAAATTAATTCACTCCTTTATGGGTAACCAGTGTAGATCTTTCAGTATAGGTGTAATATGACAAAATTTCTTATTCCTGGTTACCACTCTAGCCGCGTAATTTTGAACATTTTGAAGTTTCTTTAATAGATGTTGTTTGCAGCCATATAACAGAGAATTGCAGTAATCAAGACGGCTAGTTACAAGGGCGTGCACAAGCTGCTTGGCCGTCTCCTCATCGGTCACGTTCCGAACTCTGCCGATATTGGATGATGGAAAGCGGATCTGCAGACTTGCATCACATGCGCATCTGCAGCCAAATTCCCATTCATCCAGTATCCCAGATTGCGGACTGCTATCGACGGTGAGATGACATTGTCTTCAACATGTAAACTGAGTCTAGAAACTTTGGAAAGTTGACAGGGTAGTCCTATGTACATTATTTCAGTTTTATCAGCATTAAGTTTTAAGAAATTTTGAGTCATCCAGTTTCTGATATCAGATGCACAGTTCTCGAGAATTTGGGCTGCTTGTCTCTCGTCACGGGGTTTAAAATAAATATATAAATGTGTGTCGTCTGCATAACAGTGAAATGAGAGTCCATGGCTACGTATTATATCACCTAGGGGTAGCACATATATGGTATACAGCAGGGGTCCGAGAACAAACCCCTGTGGGACACCACACTTAAGCGTTACATGCTCGGTGAGCGTACCATCCAAGCACACTTGTTGCGTCCACCCAGATAGATAGGATCGAAACCATTCTAAACACAGTCCTGTGATACCCAGTCGGTTTTCCATGGTGTTAAAAAGTACAGCGTGATCGATGGTATCAAACGCTGCACTTAGGTCCAGAAGTACAATACATGATACCTGCTGTTGATCCATGGATTGTAGAATGTCATTTTGCACACGTAATAGAGCAGTTTCAGTGCTACACCCGGGCCTGTATGCGGACTGAAATTCTTCAAACAGCCGGTTTGCGTTAGATGGTCACGAATCTGAGTGCTGACAACACGCTCCAATAACTTGGAAATGAAAGATAAATTTGACACTGGGTGATAGTTTTTCATCTTTATCCAGCCCAGGCTTCTTTAGGAGCGGAACTACACGCGCCTCCTTCATGCTTGATGGAAAAACACCGGTGGTCAATGATGTGTTAGCGATCTTAAGTAACCAAGGCATATGAATGCTGGTAAGCAGGTTTTGAGAAGTTTAGTGGGGATCAAGTCAAGCTCACACTGCTTGGATGGCGACCTCAAAACAACATTACGAAGTTCATTTTCGGTTACAGGTTGGAAACAATTCATGTGACTCTTAACTGCCGAAAGCATAGTGGCTTGCTTCAATGAAGAGAAGTGTGACACCTCATCATCCACATTTAACGTCAGCCCAGATCCTATTGTGTCTATTTTGTCAGCAAAAAACTTGACAAAACGGTTAGAAAGATCTTCAGCAGACACGTGATCAGGAAGTGTGACATTCCCTTTCCGGTGGAACAATTTATCCATCACGTCCAAAAGTACGTTAGGTCGCTTGATGTTATCACTAACGATGTTCGTGAAGTAATTCTTTTTCACGTGACGAATAAGGGAATTTACTACATTCCTTTGCTCGGTGAATAACTCCCCATGAATTGTTAGTTTTGACTGCCGTCATTGCAACTCAAGCACTCTACGGTATTTCTTAGCGTCCCGTATTTCATCGGTAAACCATGGTGAGATGCCGTTCTTGTTCGAAGCGGTGCAAATTTGTTCATGAGGTCATTTGACATGTCATTGAACTTATTAACAATGTCGTAAATGGTATCATTTGCCATTTGTTGTTCATTTACCGGACTAATTGCCTCAGAGAATTCCGAAGAGTTTATACTTCGGCACTTGCGGTAGGTAAGGGTATGCTTTGATGTCAGTTTGCGAGGCAGCTGAATTGTAAATTTGACCAAAATGTGATCTGAGAGTGCTACATCTACGATCTCAAAATCCTGGACCAGTGCAATGTCACATTCCCGCGTAATTACCAAATCCATGCATAAATTATTCAAATTAGATGAACTTAATCTTTTTTTCAGTCATATTTTTATATATTATGTTGATGTGTATATATTATGTTGGCATGTCCTGTTACCACCTTTATCTCAGAGACACTTTGATGAATTTGTTTCAAATTTTGAGCAATGATCAGACATTATGTAAAATTGATGCATGTCAATTTTTTTTTTAACTTCATGATGGCCTTTAGGCAGTCATTTATGCTGGAAATTGCATGTAATTAGTTTTCTGTCTAGAACTTCTAAATGACATTTCTGATTTCAATATTTTTTGTAAGGGGATGTAGCAGCATAAGATAAATAACATACAATACAGGTTTTTTTCTCACGCATAAATTATGCAAATTAGAGGAGCATTAGCTTTTTTTTTCAACCATATTTGTTTCTTATCAACCTACTCACAATTGTTTACTTCAGGCTTGCACTACAGTGGAAGTCCCTAACTCGGATAAAATACTCTCTATTTTTGTCTTTCCCAAGCAAGTTGGGAAAGAAAAGTGGTGCAAAAGCACCAATAAAAAATAAGCCAAAACTGGGTCGAGTGCAACCGGCGCAGACCCAGTACGGGACGCTCTCTCCCAAGTACAACTCCACGACTTCCGTTGCCAGTGCACATGTACCGTATCTAAAGACTCATTCTTTTTATAATCCGCTTCGTGTCGAGATGTTTTTGCACGCTTATCAGTGTTCCTCCAGCTCGATGTTTGATGATTCCTGATACATTGTACCACAGTGTATCCTTTGTATTCTCAGGAACAGTGTTTTTTAATATTCTCTTTTATATTATATGTCCATAATGTATATTTAATTGTTCTCTCGATTCGCGCGCGAATTTCGTGTGCCATGCGGTTCGGACTTCTATTATTTCACAATTATTGTTAATGTTTTTTTTGCAAAATTTTCTAATTGTGTTAGAGTTAGGTGTCAGCGGGGTACCACTCCTACAGTTTTTCTCCTTTCTTTTGAGAGTAGTCATCCTGTTGTGTGGTTCCCGGTCGACCGTCTGGTGTCTTTGTTTCTGTCACCTTTCTCTCTTCTTTGGGGGTGTTCTGTTTTCTGATTTCACCTTCTCTGCTCATCTCACCTCTATCATGCCCAGGACAATTCCTTGTGGGCAAAGCATGTGGACGATGTACATTCGTCTTGTTCCTCCTGTAATGGGTGTTCGGCCGAGCGGCCATGTGGTGTTTGTGGATCATGATCTTCCACTTTCTGGGCGTCTGTTAACCGTGTCGATCGTTCTCGTGGCCGTGCCTCCCGCTCCCGCGGGAAAGGAGAACGTGGTCATTTGGGGCCTCCCGAGCCGACCATGTCTGGTGAGAGTTATTCCTCCTCCGTGGGGGATGTGCAGTCTTTTCCTGTGGTGGATACTGAAGGAGCCATTGAGTGTTCTGGTGAAGAGGTGCCTGGTTCCGGGACTACGGTCCCCCTCCAGTCGACATCTGAGGCTGTCACTAGGGTTGTGACTCCTCCTTCGGAGCCAAGCCGGTGTGCTCTGTCCACTATTTCACCAGCCTCAACGACTCTCGACGTATCTACTACTACTGCTGGTCCGTCTGCTTCGTCGTCAGTTTCAGCCAGCCTCGGCTTTTCGCTGCAGGGGACTGCAGGAATGTCCGGTACTGTAGATGTGGGATATCGGCCTCAGCCTTCCCTGACTTCAACTCGGCGAAGTCGGAAGGGGCCGAACCCATCTCTGTGGTCTCTTCGCCGTTGAGCACCACAGTTGTGTCTTTGGATTTGGATGTTCGTAGTGGAAACACTATTCACTCCGTGGCATTTCCGTCCACTCATTCTGGCCACACGACCAGTTTTGAGGGACCAACGCCTTTTGTGCAGCCTGGACCTTCTGCCCCGCAGAGGTCCGCGGTGACCCTCATGAGTTCTCGCCATATTGATCCTCAGGGTGCATCGTACCCCTATACACGCCTGCCTTCAGATGTTTCGGCTGCCGCCCGTCGTCCCGCGTTGGGTGTTTTGGAGGATCGTGACCCTTCGCTGGTTAAGAGGGTCAGAGGTGAAGCCACTTTGCCGGTTCGCTCCCCTGTCGAACCGGTCGGTACGGGCAGTGAGCTTAAGGAGTCCCTCTCCTTACTCAGGTTCTTTCTAAGAGCCTTCCTGTTGCTTCCAGCAAGGCTATGAGTGGTTTCCAGGCGCCTCCTATGGCGCCGCCTCCCGGGATTGGAAACAGGCCGGTTTCTGATTCCTCTGATGTCCCGATACCATGGGAAGCGTCGGCTAGTTTGCCCATGATGGGCTATGTGTCTTCTGACTCTGGGGAGGAGTCCGACATGCTTGAGGTCGAGGGCCAGCAGTCTTCGGACTTGGGGGCAGCTCTTGACTTTGTGTTTGGGTTTCTGCCTGATCTCAAACCTGCTAACCAGCCGACAGTGTCAGCCTGGCCGCGATCATCGGTCGCACGCCAACAGCCTATGGAGCAACCTGCTTCTGGGCGCCTTCCACCGTGCCAGTCGGTACAGGTGGTTGAAGCTTTCAGCATTGGATTCCAAGCTGAAGTCCAAGGCTTTGAAGACTTCGTTCTTCACCAGGGTTGACACCTTTTTGCCTCCTGTGCGTTATCGTTCCTACGATTTCGCCAATCCGTCGGTCTGCCAGACTTTGACGGTTCTGGATCAGGACTCCACTTCCCTCGGGCTTTCCAAGCCCAAGTCTGCCGTCATTCCAATGACGACCCTGGAGTCCGCGTTGGGCTTATCTAGAGAGATGCTTGGCATGCTTTCTCTCTCAGATCACGTCGTCTCAGCTTTGGCTGCTTATCTGCCTCCAGATAAGTTTGACGAGGTACAGGCTCCTCTGCGTGTGCTGTCCAAGGCGCTTATGCACCTTACTCACACGCATGCCTGTAACACGGCTAATTTGGAATTAGTTCGAAGGGACACTGTGCTGGACACAGGACGATCTCTTCCCGAGGAGCAGCGTGCTGCTCTTCGATCTGCTTCTTTGGCAGGTCCGCAACTTTTCCATGGTTCCGTGTCGACGGTCCGGGATGACGTCCTACGTCATTCCAAAGATCAGCTGCTGTTTCGTCAGCTTGATCAGCCTTCTAGGGGAGGCAAGGGCCGTTCCAAGCCTAACAAGTACCCTTCTGCTTCCTCTGTGAAGCAAAAGGCTGGTCCTTCTGCCGCCGCCTCTACCTCTTACTCACGGGGTAAAGGTAGGGGTCGGCAGAATCGAGGGAAGTCTCAGGATTCTTCATTTAGCAGAGGAGGTGGTTTCTCCTCTCGCGGGCCTCGTCGGGGCTCGAAATGAAGGTCCTCACCTCGACTCGTCACAGGTTGGAGGAAGGATAGCAGAGTTCGCAGACCATTGGGCCACCATCACATCCGATCCGTGGGTGTTAGATGTTGTTCGGTCCAGGCTGCGAATATCCTTCCGACGGCACCCCACTCTGTCTGGGGTGCCTTTTCCAACCACAGTTCCTTCAGACGTTTTACGTTGGGAACTTTTGTCCACGGAGATTGCCAATCTCCTGGCAAAGGGGGCGATTGAGGTCGTCAAGAACGTTCAGTCAGTGGGTTTCTATTCCCGCCTGTTCTTGGTGCCGAAGAAGGACGGCCGACTCCGACCGGTTATCGATCTGAGTATCCTGAACCAGTCTATCATTGCTCCCAAGTTCAGAAAGGAGACTTTCATGTCGGTCCGCCAATCAATTCACCAGGGAGATTTCGCAGCCAGCATCGACCTGCGAGACGCTTACTTCCACGTCCTGATGCATCGGGCGTCACGGAAGTATCTCAGGTTCGCATTTCCGGGGCGAGTTTACCAGTTCAAGGCCATGCCTTTCGGCCTCAACCTGGCTCCTTGGGCGTTCACCTGACTGATGTCGCATGTGATAGCGTTCCATCGCACACAGTCCAGGGTGACTACTTCGGCATATCTGGACGATATCCTCCAGAGGCATTCCAATGCTGCCTTACTAGAGTCAGATGTCGCCACTCTGTTGAGCTTGCTCACGTCGCTAGGATTCAGAGTCAACGAGGAGAAGTCGGACCTGGTCCCTTCTCAGTCGTTTTGTCATCTGGGGATGTGTTTCTAAACCAAATTCAATTTGGTAGCGGTTCCCCAGGCCAAGGCTGTGATTCTCTCAGCTTTTGCTCTGACTCTGTACCAGTCCATGTCCGCGACCGCTCGGAGTTTTCTCCGGCTGATCGGTCTCTGCGGTTTGGTGACGGATCTCATTCCTCTAGGTCGGCTGCGTGTCAGACCTCTCCAACACTTTCTGCTCAGTCGTTGGAGGCCAAATGTAGATTCTCTGGATCAGGTGCTTCCGTTTCCGGACTCTCTGTATCCTCACCTTCTTCCCTGGACAGATGTTCAGTGGATTACGCAGGGTGTTCCACTGGACTTACCCACGTCCGATCGCGTTCTGGCGGCAGATGCCAGCGATCTCGGATGGGGTGCGACGTTGGATCCTCTCGGTCTTTCCCTACACGGGATGTGGGACCAGGATCAAGCAGCTCTACACATCAACCAGAAGGAGCTTCTTGCTCTTCTTCTGAGTTTCAGGCAGTGGATCCCTCACCTGTCGAATCGCCAGGTCCTTCTACTATCCGACAATTCGACAGTGGTTGCTTACATTCGGAACCAGGGCGGCACGCACTCGGTTCCGATGTACGAGTTAGCTCGGGATCTTCTTCTGCTCGCTCAGGATGTTCACGCCGGAGTGGTTGTTCGTCACATTCCCGGTCATCTGAACGTCCTAGCCGACTCCCTGTCCCGACAGGGCAGGGTTATTTCCACCGAGTGGATGCTTCACAGGGCAGTGTTCCAGTCGCTTTGCGATCTCTGGGGACGTCCCCACATCGACCTCTTTGCGACTTGTTGGAACCATCAGGTGGACACTTTCGTGTCCCCATGTCCAGATCCTCTGGCTTTTGCCATGGACGCTCTGTCACTCGATTGGAACGGTCTAGTCGGCTACGCCTTCCCGCCGGTTCCGATTCTTCCTCGGGCTCTCGTCAAAATTCGAACCTGCAGTTGTCAAATCATTCTGATCGCTCCCCTGTCGCCTCAGCGGGTGTGGATCAATCAGCTCCGCTCGCTGATGGCGGCGGTTCCGGCACGTCTCCCGCTACGCTGCGACTTTCTTTGTCAAGGTCGCCCGAAGAGGTTTCACGTCGACCCGACTTCGTTGTGCCTTCACGCATATCTTTTGTCAGGTCCTGTCTCCTCCGTAGAGGTTTTTCGAGACGAGCAGTGGAGTGCATTTCTTCTTCAAGGAGGCACTCCACTGGTTTAGCTTATGCAGCTAAATGGAAGGTCTTCTGTCGATGGTGTGCTGATCACTCTGTTGATTATGCCAATCCTTCGATTTCACAGATTGCGGAGTTTCTGGTATATCTGTTTGATTCTCGGGGTCTCCAGCCTGTTACCATCAAGGGTTACAGGTCTATGCTTTCAGAGACTTTTTCTTATGTGGGGAAGCGTCGTATCGGCACTAATCCTTACCTCTTCAAGCTTGTTCGGCACTTTTCTTTGAAAAGTCCTCGGACTTTGCAGCTTACTCCACGATGGAATCTTTCGTGGGTGCTGCTTTGCTTGGGGGGGGGGGGGGGGGGGGCGCCGTTCGAACCTTTATCCCAGGTGGATATGCATTTTCTCACATATAAGACGGCTTTTCTAATGGCATTTGCTTCGGCCAGACGGGTTAGTGAGCTTCACGCCCTCTCGGTTGACCCGGCCTTTTTTAGGAGCTCTCCCAACAGTGTTACTTTTACCACTGATTGCTCCTTTTTGGCCAAGAATCAGTTACCAGATACTACTCCTCCTCCTATCTGTATCAGGGCTCTTCCTTCTGTTGAGGGTAATCGCCCTTTGCTCTGTCCGGTCCGTGCTATTCGCATTTATCTTGATCGGACACGCTTCATACGGAAAGGCAGGAAACGTTTTTTCTGTCTCTCATTCTGGGTCTCCTCAATCCATTTCTCGATGGATTTGTCTTGCTATTCGTACGGCTTATGGTCGTTTAGCAGCTGGCAATTGTATTACCAATCGTATTTCTGCCCACGAGGTGCGGGCACTGTCCACCTCTTGGGCTTATTCTAATTCTGTCAAGTTGTCGGATGTTATGCAGGCAGCCTACTGGAGAAATGCTTCTACTTTCTCCACTTTTTATTTGCGCCAGTTGCAGGAGCAGTCGGAGGACCTTTTTGCCCTGGGTCCTCTTTCTTCTGCTCAGGCTGTTGTCTGCCATAGCCATTAGGCTTCTTGGAGGTCAGTTTCAGCCTTGTGCTGTTACTGCCCTTTTTCTGTCTGTCTGTCACACAGGCTCATATGTCTCTTTTCATTGTCCTTTACCAATGATTGCGACATTATGGTTGATAAGCCTCGGGACCTCTTCCTTCTGCTTCACGGTTCCAGTGCACTGGGGTTATGTGTGGGTTGGTTTTGCGATTCCCTCCAGCCTTTTGTCTAGTCAGCCTGAAGTAAACAATTGTGAGTAGGTTGATAAAAAATCTAAATTTTATAGTAAATTTCCTTTCTTATTATACCTACCACAATTGTTTACATGGAGGCCCTCCCGTCTTCGTTACGGGTAAAGAATCTTTCCTCCCCGCTGATCACATAACTCTAACGTTGACGGATTCAAAAAGAATGAGTCTTTAGATACGGTACATGTGCACTGGCAACGGAAGTCGTGGAGTTGTACTTGGGAGAGAGCGTCCAGTACTGGGTCTGCGCTGGTTGCACTTGACCCAGTTTTGGCTTATTTTTTATTGGTGCTTTTGCACCACTTTTCTTTCCCAACTTGCTTGGGAAAGACAAAAATAGAGAGTATTTTATCCGAGTTAGGGACTTCCACTGTAGTGCAAGCCTGAAGTAAACAATTGTGGTAGGTATAATAAGAAAGGAAATTTACTATAAAATTTAGATTTTTATTATGTTGGCGTGTGTATATATTATGTTGGAGTGTCCTGTTACTACCTTTATCTCAGATATGCTTTGACACATTTCTTATTAGTCTGTGTGAAACACACAGACTATTGTTTTTGCACAGTTTCTTTTTCTTTTCTTTTTTTTCTTCTTTTTTTTCTTTTTTTTCTTCTTCTTCTTCTTCTTCTTCTTCTTCTCCTGTCTTCTGTCTTCTCATCACTTTTTTGTCCGCAAGATAACTCGAAAACGAATTGCCCTATCTCGTTGATTTTTGGCATGCTGATAGACAGCCACAAGTTCTCGGCACTGAATATTTTTCAGATTCCTGGGGCATCAGGGTTCTCCGTGGGGGTGTTTTGAAAGTGGGTCATGCCCATATCTCAGGCGTGGTATGATGTATGGACCTGGGACCAACACCAAATGAGTCGACACTCGGTGGAGATTCAAAATATGGGTCAAGGTCACGGAGGTCACCTAGGGGTCATTGAGTGCATTTTTCATAATTGCTAGAATTCACATTTTTTGACCCCATAAAGCATTCCTGACATACACACATGCTTTTTGACGTAAAAAAGTGGGCGTGGCCAAAATTTTTGAAAGTGGGTCATGCTCATATCTCAAGCATGGTATGACGTATGGACCTGGGACCAACACCAAATGAGTCGACACTCAATGGAGATTCAAAATATGGGTCAATGTCACGGAGGTCACCTAGGGGTCATTAAGTGCATTTTTCATAATTGCTGAAAATCACATTTTTTGACCCCCTAAAGCATTCCTGACATACACACATGCATTTTGACGTAAAAAAGTGGGCATGGCCAAAGTTTTTGAAAGTGGGTCATGCTCATATCTCAAGCATGGTATGACGTATGGACCTGTGACCAACACCAAATGAGTCGACACTCAATGGAGATTCAAAATATGGGTCAAGGTCACGGAGGTCACCTAGGGGTCATTAAGTGCATTTTTCATAATTGCTGGAAATCGCATTTTCTGACCCCCTAAAGCATTCCTGACATACACACATGCATTTTGACGTAAAAAAGTGGGCATGGCCAAAATTTTTTAAAGTGGGTCACGCTCATATCTCAAGCATGGTATGACATATGGACCTGGGACCAACACCAAATGAGTCGACACTCGATGGAGATTCAAAATAGGGGTCAAGGTCACCGAGGTCACCCAGGGGTCACTGAGTGCATTTTTCATAATTGCTGGAAATCACATTTTTTGACCTCCAAATGCTTCCCTAAAATTCAAACGTGCATTTTTTCATGAAAAAAGTGGGCGTGGCCAACATTTTTGAAAGTGGGTCATGCTCATATCTCAAGCATGGTGTGACGCATGGACCTGGAGCCAACACTAAATGAGTCGACACTCGATGGAGGTTCAAAAATATGGGTCGAGGTCATGGAGGTCACCTGGGGTCATTGAGTGCATTTTTCAGAATTGCTGGAAATCACATTTTTGATCCCCTGAAGCATTATTGGCATACACACATGCATATTGACGTAAAAAAGTGGGCGTGGCCAAAATTTTTGAAAGTGGGTCACGCTCATATATCAAGGATGGTATGACACAGAGACATGGGGACCAACACCAAATGAGTCAACACTCCATAGAGGTTCACAATATGAACAAGGTCACTGAGGTCGCCCAGGGATAACTGAATGCATTTTTTAGTATTGCTGGGAATCACATTTTTGGACACCTAATGCATTCTCTGGACAAACCTTTTGAATGCTGAACACATATATGCCTTTTCTGGTTTCTTAGAAGAATTGTTCTGATTCCATTATGAATATCTGTAAATACTGTTTACGAAAATCTATTCCAGATTTGTTTAAAAATATGTTACTCCCGAAAATAACCCTCCATAAATTATCTTTCTATATAGTTTTTTCCCAATAGGTATTTTAACTCTTTTCTTACAAGCTTGAATTTACTGGATGCAGTAAATTCTATTTCTCTAGTATTAACATTATTTTCTATTTCAATGATTTTTGTCTGATGGATTCTTTACTATTCTACTGAAATTTGGCACATATGTAGAGTTTCATTAGAAGTTTCTCACCTGGATCATGGCATTTCTGAAGTTTTTCTTTTTCTGCCCAAACCATGCAAAATGTTGTCACAATGTTACGTTTTGCCACAATTCTCAAACAAGACCCAGGACGATTTGGCTGGAGCTTTCATTATATTTGTTGCATGACTTACTACCCCTGACTACATAAGCTGTATGGTGTCAGGTCGTTTCGGCACCTGGTCATTTCGGCACTGCTTTTTAGGTCGTTTCGGCACCGGGGACAAGTCGTTTCGGCACCTATATTAGGTCGTTTCGGCACCGGGTATTTTCAGCATTATATATCTAATAAAATTTATTTTAGACTTTTGATGTTTATCATTTCTCTTCAGGATTGTTTGTTTTTATTTGCTGAATGTTGTTTGTACCTTTATTGTCGGCTGTTTTTTTCCCTTATGATTACTGTTCAATGTTGTTATATTTAATGATAAGCTACCAACAGTTTTTTTTGTACCTCCATTGTCGGCATTTTTTCTGATGATTATTTTTACATTGCAGTGTTTTTACATGTACTGATAAGCTATCAAGATTTTTTTCCGTACCTCTATTGTCGGCATTTTTTCTAATGATTATTGTTCCATTATTGTTTACACACATGATGAGCGGTTCCCTGGCGATTGTTTTCATAAGTGAGAGTATTTTCTATATAACTGACCAGATTTTCAATCTTGTCATTCATCTACGAAATGTCTTCAGATAGTTGTCTACAGTGCAATACAGCAGTACGGCCCCGACAAGAGGGACTCCAGTGTGATGGTTGCTCGGGGTGGCAGCATCGAAAATGTGGAACCGGTGTAACCCAGCTGGAGTACAGATTGGCAAATAGAGAGAACAGGGATATTGAGTGGTCATGCGCTACTTGCAGTCGACCATCAGCCAGCATCAGCAACCACGACGCAACATTTATAATACAACATTCGTTTGGGCCAGATGAATCGACAGAGCAAGCACCTACACAAACAAGGGAGTCATTCAATGTTGAATCTTCTTTCCGTGATAGACAGCCATTAATTGAAGATTCTATCACAGAAGACGTCCCAGCAACATCGGAGCATGATCTACAAACAGAAACAGAAACATTTGGCTTTAAAATTGTAGATGGTGGCTCGAAACGGGGGAAAAGGATGCTTGTGAGTGATGATGGCTTCAGCTTCACAGTCAAAAAGCAGAAAAACGATCATACCTTATGGAGATGTACGAAAAGATCCAAAGATGTCAACTGTCCAGCTACTGTTGTCCAGGACGGCGAATGTTTTAAAACAGGACTAAAAGGACACGTACATTCCTCGGAGCCCGGGAAATTTATAGCTGTCAGGATAAAAGCACAGGTAACTATGCTTTACTATGCTTCATTCTTTACTATGCTTTACTATGCTTCATTCATCCCTCGTTCCTTCATTATTTTAATGAGTCATTCTTTAACGGCGGGGTATTTCTGTTTAGATAACAGTTGTAATTAATCACATTATATCGAAAAATTTATGAGAAAATCGCGCAGATATGGATGTCCAGACACATCAGTTTGAATTATTTTCTTGTAAATTTAACGATTCATGCTAATAACGGCGGGGTATTTCTGTTTAGATAACAGTTGTAATTAATCACATTATATCGAAAAATTTATGAGAAAATCGCGCAGATATGGATGTCCAGACACATCAGTTTGAATTATTTTCTTGTAAATTTAACGAGTCATGCTAATAACGGCGGGGTATTTCTGTTTAGATAACAGTTGTAATTAATCACATTATATCGAAAAATTTATGAGAAAATCGCGCAGATATGGATGTCCAGACACATCAGTTTGAATTATTTTCTTGTAAATTTAACGAGTCATGCTAATAACGGCGGGGTATTTCTGTTTAGATAACAGTTGTAATTAATCACATTATATCGAAAAATTTATGAGAAAATCGCGCAGATATGGATGTCCAGACACATCAGTTTGAATTATTTTCTTGTAAATTTAACGAGTCATGCTAATAACGACGGGGTATTTCTGTTTAGATAACAGTTGTAATAACGGGGTACATGTATGTCTGTTTAAATAGAGATATTGTTTTTTTTTAGGCTAAAATGAGGGCTCATGAATCAGTTTTTGAAAAGCCAGCGCCACGTATTGTAGAAGATGCCTTTCGAGACAACGCAAATATTGCTGCACCCGAGCCAAGTAGACCTAATCCTTCCTATTTGGTGAGAGCTGTGAACAGAATACGACAGAATCTACGTCCTCATGATCCTGCCGATTTGCAGTTTGAGCTGGATGCCGCATTTCTAGAAAGCAATACACCAAACTTCTTCCGACATGATGTCGAGGTACAAGATCGGCGGCATCTTATATTTTATACCAACAGACAACTTGACCTTCTTGCAAACGCCAAAACATGGTACATGGATGGCACCTTTAAGGTCGTCAACAAACCTTGGGTCCAGTTATTTTCCATCCACGCCTTCGTCAAAACTGGAAACAACACGAAACAGGTTCCTCTTGCCTTTTGCTTCATGTCTGGCAGACGAAAAGACGATTATTATGCTGTTCTACGAGCCATTGATCACCAACTGCCCGAGCAAATCGCTCTGAAGAGATTTGTAGTAGACTTTGAAGCAGGTATGTGGCAGGCAATACGTGAGCGGTTTGAAAATATCCCAATCCAAGGCTGTGTATTCCATTGGTCACAGGCGGTGTATCGTAAGGTTCAGGAACTTGGATTGCAGACTGAATATAATAGTAAAGATGAGGTGTACACCTTTTTGAGAAGAGTAATGGCTTTGCCGTTTCTACCACCGGAACACATTCCTGAAAGTTTTGACCGCCTGGCTGAGAGAGCTTCAACACACACACTGCAAAATTTAATGGACTATATCGAGAGAACGTGGATAAATGGAAGCGTGTTTGATGTTTCCAGCTGGAGTGTATTTATGTCCAGTGTGAGGACGAACAATGATACCGAAGGGTGGCACAATCGGCTAAATTCACGGGTGAATTCAAGAGGTCCAGTGCCCTTTTATTTACTCATCATTGAGATGTTCAAAGAGGCTGCAGCAATTCCATTGACAATTAAACTGTTATCAGAAAATAAGCTTCAAAGGAAACAAAGAAAGGAAGTCATGAAAACACAAGGACAATTGTTCGAACTATGGGATAGGTACACTAAAAAGGAGATTGGGACAAGTAAATTGCTGAAAAAATGTGCAGGAATTTATGGACCGTAATTGTGAAATGTTATGTAAATGTTAATGTGAAATATATGAGATAAATTAATTGTGCAGTGCTATGGGGTATGAAAACTATAAACAGAATATAATGTGAAATATAAGAGATATATTTATAATGTAAAACAAATTTTATAACTAGAATTGTTTGTCTCAAAAGCATAGCTCATGATCCCTCAGTTGAACGAGCTTGTTAAGCTCGTTCCATTGAGGGTTCATAAGCTGTGTTTGACTGCAAAGGGTAGTAAATTTACCCAATAAAATTTTATACATGTTGAATGAAAACACAAAATGGTTCAAAGATATTGATGTTCTTATGTACAAATATATATAATATAATATATATAATATAACATTATTCAAAGATATTGGTGTTCTTGTCTATATATTGCACGATATTCACCAACCAACCACAATCCCCTATTCACCTCCCCATTATCAAGTCACGAAACGCCTCGACTCCGTGCCGAAACGACTCGATTCAGTGCCGAAAACGCTCGGTGCCGAAACGACTCGACTCGGTGCCGAAACGACTCGACTCAGTGCCGAAACGACTCAGTGCCGAATCGATTCGGTGCCGAAACGACTTATTTTGGTGCCGAAACGACTCGAGGCCGAAACGACCCGATGCCGAAACGACTAGCATTCAGCTGTATTACCCACGTTGCTCTCTTTTGACCTAAAAATTCCGAGCAAAGTGCAATTTTGGAAAAACTGGTCAATTTTCACATGCAATTTCTCAGCTCTGCGCCCACATTTTCTCAAAGCGTTTCCTATGAGAAGTTTGAGCATTCATCCAAGAATAATTTGGCTGTTATATATTCTATTCAAAGTTTTAACCTTAAACTCGTTTTCGAGCCTTGAATTCGAGTACCCTTAACTCGTTCATAAAAATGGCTCATTTTTAGTTCATTTTTCTTCCATTTACGAATGGTATATCAAAAAGTGATGCACATGTTCGTATTCACAATTACCTATCGAGCATATTTTCTGGCGTTTGGTTGTAAAGTTTAACCATATGCCCATTTTGTTTGCAAAAAGATAGATGCTGTCCAAAAAACTCACGCTTTTTCAGAATTTGGTACGATTAAGTGACAATTTACTCCATTCCTAATTGATTGAGTGCTGAATGTTTTCAATAGCTGCATGCAGCAGTCATAGTATGAAAACTTTTGTATATGTGAGTATTAAAAGTTTAACCCTTAGCAGATTTGAGACTCCCATATGGGTACTGTCTGAATAATTGTGATTTTCGTAATATCTGAAAATTCTGTTGACATTCAGATTTACAGTTCAAGTCCAAGAAGATTTTCCTTGATAAGGTAGCTGTAAAATTTAACCCAATCCCTGTTTCGGATGCATAAAGATAGGTGCCGTCGAAAATAACTCCATTTTTTCAGAATTTGGTAAGTTTAAGTCGCAATTTACTCCATCCCTAATTGATTGAGTGCTGAATGTTGTCTTTGGGTGCATGCGGCTAGCAAAGTATGACAACTTTTGTTTTACATGTTATAATTAAAAGTTTAATACTTGGCAGATTTCAGAGTTCCCAAGTGGGTACTGTTGAAATAATTGTTATTTTCGTAAAATCAGTACCTAAATATTGGTAAGCATGCAGTGATCTTTCGGTCCTATATAAAGGTGCAAATAGTTAAAGTTGAACAGTTCATCAGACAGAAATAATGCCAAACTCTGCCGTTGACAGATAAATAATGAATGGAAATTTCATTGCATTGAAAATAAAGTGGCAACGAACCGTCCCCACGGTTTCCACGCGAGGCGTGGTGTTTTCCACGCGGTCAGAACACTCGATTTTATGCCCAAATGTCGGCCAGGCTACGTAGAACAAGTTCTGAAAATTGCAAGTCGCTGCCGTCAGCGGTCTGGACACAGTGGGCGTATGTCTGAAGTGCTATTTTAATGTCTTTTGTGCAAATTCTCATTAATCTTTTCCCGCCAATAACCAAGTCACCTCCGTTTTCTTTTCACTTTTAACTTCCAACGATTCTCAAAGGTTCCAATGTTGCGATGGGATCCCTGGGTGCTGTTCTTAAAGAAACTACTTTGATTTACAGCCATCCCTCCGTCAGCAACGCTCTATTGTAACTTTTAAGTGGACCTACCCCAGAGAGGGGGCACCACGAGAGACTGTGCCCATTCCCGCCCTCTTCTTTCGCTCCGACTTGAAAAAGACCAAATTCAGAAAATTACCTCCTCTCTTCAAAAACGGTATATGTCAGCGAATTCTCCGCGGATTTCCATGAAATTTTCACTCAGCATTCACGAATAAATGCTCCATCGGATGCCTGGAAAGGCGACACGAATTGCGCATTTCCTCAAGTCCAATTCGAAAAGAGCGTATGCGCATGCGCGTGAGGCTCCCACGGGCTATGCGCTCGGTTGTTGGATTTTTCAGGCACAGGTCGAGTTGGGCAGACCTTCTAGAACGAACGTTGAAAATTTCGAGTCGCTACTCCAAAACTCTCTCCACAATCTACTGTACATGTTATGGAGTGTATACTTTTTATGACCCGTCGGCAGTACCAACCACCCTTCTAATTTTATATCTTGTTATTATTAATAAACGTTTAACCCTTGGCAGATTTGTGACTTCCCTTATGGGTACATCCACGGTATTTTCACCCGGTCACAGGACTCAAGAAAGATACTAAACTGACGAGCGGGGATAGAACACATTCTCAGAATTTCAAGTGGCTGCCTTGGATGGTCTGGTTACAATTGACGTATGTCCTTGTTATGCCCACAACGAATAGTCAGGGGCCATATTGTTTTACCTCTGTCTTTCCCTCTTTCTTTCTGCATATAGGGTATATTGTTTGTCCATCTAACCTCTCTTATTAGCTCATCTTGACAAAGTCAAGCTGAGCTAATTTCATCCCTCTCTGTCAGTCGTCCGCCGTGCGTCAACACCATTTTTTGGTCTTCTCCTCCAAAGCCACTGGGCCAATTCAAGGGAAAGTTTGTGTGAGTGATGATTTCAAAGGGCCATGGCATTTTTGTTCAACTCAACATGCCCAGACCCATAGGAAGGGAGTGGGAAAAATGCTCCAAAATTTTTTTAAAATCTTCTCAAGAACCAGTGTGTACAATGACTTGACATTTGCTATGGAACTTCCTTTTGGGGAGTTGAATCAACTTTTTTCAAACGAAGTTCGTGAAGCAATATTTGGCTTTGTAATGGGAGGGATAAGATTTTTGACCCCGCCCAAAATTTCTATTTTCTTAACCGATGGTCCGGTATGAACCAAATTTGGTATGTGGTATTATTGGGTCATAAGTACTTGACCCATGCAGAACAAAAATTCCCGCATCCCCATGGGAACCCTGGGAGCTAAAACTAGAAATATTTTCAAACGTCCATATTTCCCAAACCACACGGAACAGAGAGCTGTTATTTGGTATGAAGTATCCTTAGGACCAGTAGAATTGAATGGTTAAACAATTGTCATCGGTTATGTTAGGGTGTTCTGTAATGGGCATCGAAAAAGTGCGGAGTCAGCATATTTGCAAAAATTAAAAAAAATCATTTCTCCAGAACCAATCGCCAGAATCTTTTGATATTTGGTATACCGCATTCATAGGGGGGTCAGATGCAAGTTTGTTGAAATAAAAAAATCTCATTGGTTCATATTTGGGCTCACTATAGGAGCCCGAATTTTTAACATAGGGTTATATGGGGAATATTCTTTAAAAATCTTCTTCTTCAGAACCACCAGTCAGAATCTCTTTCTCTTAATGTTTGGTATGCATCATGCATCATTGTTATGAGGGTCAGATTCAAGATTGTTCAAACCAAGTTCCTAGGTTGATATTGAAGCCCAAATTTTAACTTTGTTCAATATGGGGGGGGGGGGGGGGGGGGGGGGTGCGGTAATTTAAAACAAATCTTCTTCTTCAGAGCCACCAGTCAGAATGCTTTCATATTTGGTATACAACATAGGGGTCAGATTCAAGTTTGTTCAAATCAGATCCGTAGGTATATATTTGGGCTCGCTATGGTAGCCCAATTTTTTTACTTACTGCAATATGAGAAAATTTCTTTAAAAATCTTCTTCTTCAGATCCACCAGTCGGAATGCTTTCATATTTATTATACAACATCTCGGCGGGGGGGGGGGGGGGGGGGGGGGGGGGGGGGGGGGGGGGGGGGGTCTTGGGGCAGATTCCAGTTTGCTCAATTCGAGTGCCTGGGTAAATATTTGGGCTCCATATGGAAACCTGAAATTTAACTTAGTACAATATAAGGGGATTTCTTCAAAAATCTTCTTCTTCAGATCCACTAGTCAGAATGCTTTCATATTTGGTATACAGCATCTCTAGGGGAATGGGGGGGGGGGGGGGGGGGGGGGGGGGGGTCCAATTCAAGTTTGTTCAAATCGGATCCATAGGTTAATATTTGGGCTCGCTATGGTAGCCCAATTTTTAACTTGATGCAATATGAAGAAATTTCTTTAAAATTTCTCTTCTTCAGATCCAACAGTAAGAATGCTTTCTTATTTGGTACACAACATCTCTAGGGATGTCAGATTCAACTGTGTTCAAATCGAGAGCTTGGGTTAATATTTGGGCTCCCTATGGAGCCGGAATTGGCCATTTTGCTGAAGAATTAAAAATTTTGTATTCAGTACCCTCTAGAGGTGTGTAACTAAGATTAATCCACAAAGGTTGTATCAAGGGGCTTCATTGGGGAGCTCAACATTTTACTTTATGATCAACTGAAGAAAAGGCATGATGCCCGTATTATTTTTGTCACTCCTGAGGGACTCAAGAATTGAGAGTGTAGCCTATGGAGATGGCTTGTTTAATGTGCTCATTCTTGGACTATGTTTAAATTGTGTTTTGTTCAAGATGAGCGCTTCAGGCCCCATGAGGCCTCTTGTAATTTTCCATGTATTACTTTTTTATTTCACAGGATGTTTCTACATTTTCCAGATGTGTGCGTATTGTCAGAATTTTGACTTGCTTCAATATTTTACAAAACTACTGGTTGTTAAACTTAGTCCATTTTAACTCAAGTTTGGCGAAGCCAAATTCGAGGTATTGTCATGGCCCGTCGTCTGTCTGTCCGTCTGTCGTGCTGTACACATGGCTCGGGCTAGAAACCGTATTTATGAAACAAAACTTATTGGGTACCTTTGTTGTCACTGTGAAACGAGAACAAATGTTTTGGGGCCCGGTCCGAAATTCAAGATGGCCACTGGCAGCCATTCTGTACAAAATTAAGTGCAATCAGATTTTGTTTTGGTGCAGAACTTCCATATCAAAGCTCTGATTTGAATAATTTTTTGTATGAATGTTTATTACCATGGAATACATCACATATAACACGTTTGTTTTCTCGTGCGTAAATTATGCAAATTAGACTAACTTTTGATTTAATTAGTGTTATTTTCAGCATTGTAGGTACAAATACCAATACGGCTCGGGCAAGAGGCCGTATTTATGAACCGATCGTTACGAAACTTCTTGGGTACCTTTGTTATCACCGTGGGACGAGAACGAGTGTTTGGGGGTCCGTTCTGAAATTCAAGATGGCCGCTGGCAGCCATTTTGTACAAAATTAGGTGCAATCAGATTTTTGCGCCAAACTTCCAGATGAAAGCGCTGATTTGAATAATTTTTTGTGTGAATGTTTAGTACCATGGGATACATCACATATAATACGGTTCTTTTTCCTCGTACATAAATTATACCAATTAGACTAACTTTGATCTATTTAATGTTACTTTCAGTATTGTAACTGCAAATGCCAATACGGCTTGGGCTAGAGGCTGTATTTATGAACTGATCTTTACGAAACTTCTTGGGTACCTTTGTTATCACCGTGGGACGAGAACGAGTGGTTTTGGGTGCAGTCCGAAATTCAAGATGGCCACCAGCAGCCATTTTGTACTTTAGTTAGTGCATCAGTTTTTTGTACAGAACTTATGTATGAAAGTTCCGATTTGACTAAATTTTTGTATGAATTTTTAGTACCATGGGATATATCACAAAAAGTACGGGTTTGTTTTTCTCGAGCAGAAATTATGCAAATTAGATGAACTTTTGATTTATTCAGTGCTACTAATACACAGTGAGTGCACGTGTCAATACGACTCGGACTGGTGGCTGAATTTATGAACCGATCTTCACAAAACTTCTTGGGTACCTTTGTTATCACCTTGGGACGATAACAAGTGTTTTTGGGTGTGGTCCAAAATTCAAGATGGCTGCCAGTGGCCATTTTGTACCGAAATTAGGTCCAATCGGGGTTTTTTTGTACACAACTTCTATACGGCACAGGCTGGAGGCTGTATTTATGAACCGATCTTTACGAAACTTCTTGGGTATCTTTTGTTATCACCGTGGTATGACAACGAGTGTTTTGGGGTGCGGTCCAAAATTCAATATAGCCGCCAGCAGACATTTTGTACCAAAGTTAATGCAATCAGTTTTTTGTACAGAACTTCTGTATGAAAGTTCTGATTTGAATAAATTTTTGTAGGAATGTTTAGTAACATGGAATACATCACATATAATACGTTTTTTTTTTTCTCGTGCAGAAATTATGGAAATTAGATGAACTTTGATTTGTTCAGTGTTACTTATACACAGTAAGCGCATATGTTAATACGGCACGGGCTAGAGTCTGTATTTATGAACCGATCTTCACAAAACTTCCTGGGGTACCTTTGTTATCACCTTGTGACTAGAATGAGTGTATTTGGGTGCCTTTGTTATCACTGTGCTATGAGAACAAATATTTTTGGGTTCAGTAAGACCCACTCTGGGACTCAAAGATTTCTTTTTATTTCCCCCCCCCCCCCCCCCCCCCCGACTAAAGTCAGGTGGCATATAGTGATTGAAGTGTGCTTGTGGCCATCCGTGTGTGTGTCCATGTGTGTGGGTGTGCCCGAGCCAATAACTCGACTGTTTGGGCCACAGTCATCAAACTTCACACAATTATAAAGGACCATGGGAGGATGTGCCACACACCATGGCCAGGGTTTCTTTAGTTATAAAGTAGTTTTTGCTCATACTTCAGGCTTGGTGTGACCTATAGAAATACTACCTACACCAAATGAGTTGAAACTTGCTGGAGGTTCAAAATGCGGTCCACCTCTATGCGGTAAAGAGAGATCATTAAATGCATATTTTTGCGACCTATTAGGAAAGTCACTTTATACCAATTAATGCAATTCTGAAGATTATACGTGTATCTCATCATTCAAATTGCAGTGGCAGTAATGTCAATTTCTGATTCCTTGATCAAACCCTATAAATGGTGTGCACATATATGCCTTTTCGGGTTTCTTAGACAAATTGTTCTGATTCCTGTATGAATATTTTCTCCATGAAAGAATTTCACAAAAAGCAGTTAGGGAGTAAGCTGTGACTGTCACATACAATAACATGATCTGTTTATTTAATCTCATTGTACAGAATTAATTCCCAAACCAAGTTAATATAAAAACAAACAACTTGATCATGAAGAATTCCAGTGTACATGTAATTGTAAAACTACACTGAAGATTTGTTATTGAAACCTATCACAATACTGTTGGGATGCCGGTAAAAGATGCAATAGTGACATAGTTGACTGTACTGTTAACTGTATTAGTGCTATGACTGTTTAAAATTAATTTATTAGAGAAGTTCTAGTTTTATGTATGCCTTGTTTAGGTCACTAGATGCCCTTTTAAGAGTAGGCCTTCAAATGAGCTCTTGGGGTTTTTTAAGGTTTTAATGACAATATCTCCAATATAGAGTCTATGCACCCTTTGTCAGCACGACAACTCAAATACGGATCGTCCTATCTCTATGCATTTTGGCATGCTTGTTAACAATACCCAGTTTGCACTCATCTATGTGTTTTGCACCCGTTCGATCTGAATGACAGATCTGAAGTTGGTGGAGCCATTATTTCAAAGTGGGTTGCGCTCATTCTTCAGTGTAGATGTAGACATGGAACTACACCGACTGAGTTAAAAATTGCTGGAGATTCAATATATGGTCCACCTGAATGGGGTCATCAAGCTCATATTATTAAGAATGACTGAGAAATGCATTTACACCTTAATGTATTTCTAAAGTTTATGAATGTATTTCATCACTCAAATTAGTGGGCAGAGCCAAAATTTTTCATTTCTGATTCGTGTATCGAACCCTTTGAATGCTGGTCACATATATGCCTTTTCTGGTTTCTTATAAAAATTGTTCTGATTCCTGTATGAATATCTGTAAATACTGTTAAGGAAAACCCATTTCTGATTTGTTAAAAAATATTTTACTCCAGAAAATAAGCCTCCATAAATTCTCTTTCTGTAGAGTTTATTCCTGATACTTTGACCCTTTTCACACAGACTTGAATTTACTGGATGCAGTAAATTCTGTTTCTCTAGTTTCTTTCAAATTTTCAGCAATGATCAGATATTATGCAAAATTGATGCATGTCAATTTTTTCCAAAAAAATTTCAAAATGTCCAGCTGGCAGCAATAATCTCACAATGCACATTACATCAGAGTTTGACTCGCGCAAATTCATTAACCCTTTAACAGACAGTGATACAAATCAATTTTTTAGTATATACCTATGGTATATACCTAACTTTTGTACGATCTTTCCGATGAAATTGTTCATTTTTCGAAAGGACTATGACTTGATAAATTGGGTATGTCAGCACGTGACTGCCAATTATCTATAATGACGTCTGAAGGTGGGAATGGGGAAATCTCACCCTTGGGGCAAGATATTTGGTTCAAGTATCTTTCAGATATTGTTGTCAAGAGAAGTTGCACATTACAGTACAAGTCAAAATAAGTTGTACATAACTGCAATAAACTAAGTATACTGCAGCTTGTGCACTGATAAGACCAGAATCTGAACTGATTTTCTGGAAAGCTCTCTCCAGAAAATGATGTTAGTTTCTGGTCTTCTCAGTGTATGAAGAGAAAGATACATAGTTATAGCAGTTATCCTACAACTTTATTTTGACTTGTACTGTATGCCAATTCAAGTGACATTCATATATGTATGATTCTGTTGAGAAAGTTCCAGCATATTAGTGACTGTATAGACCTTATGGAAATAAGGTCAATACCACTTTTGGCTGCTATGTTTAGGTTTATTTTATTAGATTCAAAACCTTATGGACTATTGTGAGCACCAAATTCAACACAAAACTTTGCATTCCAGTATTATAGGTCATTTGGCCATAGTTTGGGGGCATCTGTGGCCGTGCAGTCACCGTTAGTCTTGTCTTATAATAACAAGCCTTACATGTGCAAAAAAACTCGACCCCCACATCGGTGATGCGTAACCCTTGTTTCAACTGTGTCTATCAGTGGGGGACTATTGTCTGATCACTGCTGATCGGTGTTGCAGGAAGCGTGGTGGCTCAGTGGTAGACTGTTGGACTTCTATGCTAGAGGTCCCGAGTTCGATCCCTGCCTGGGACAACCCACGTTGTGTCCTTGAGCAAGGCACTTTATCCAGGTTGCCTACATGGGGGCACGATGATTCTGTGTACTAAGGCGTACTGCACATGGATGGTGCACATGTTTTCAAGCGCTGTAACCCTGCTTGAGCGAAGCTTGAACAGAGTTAGAATGTTGATGAGCTGACAGTTGCTTATCGATGCTTGGTGGTTCTCTCCAGGTACTGTGACTTCCTCTGTCACAGTCACTATTAGCCATTGTGCATAAGTATGTGACCTTAAACACTAATAAATAAATAAACAATTGATGTTTCACTTGTTCAAAGCAAGTCCCTTAGTCAATATTTGGGCTCCCTGTTTTATGACCTGCTGGCAGTCATAACTACACTCTCCAGACAAAGTCAAGATAAGCTATAGCCATCACACGTGCAGAAGTCTGTGAGTCTGTTAGTCTGTTAGTCTGTGAGTCTGTTCAGATTTTCTTTAGTACAGGCTAGACACTGCAGTTCTTGTCCAACCATCACTAAATTTCTCGTGCAGGTTTGAGGTCATGTCTATGAGAATAACCATTTTGGTAGTGAACGGTCAACCATGATGGCCGTGTGGGTTCAAAACCTGAAAACTTTTAGTACAGTTTACAGGTCGTATCTATGAAGAGATTTTATTGTAACTTGGGAGGATGACTAAGTATAATATCAAGATGAGAACGTAATATTTTGGTCAGGTTTGGTCAAACGTGATGGCCACTGGGGCACGTGACCTAGATTCCTTTAGCACAGTCTACAGGTTGCATTTATGAAGGGATTTTATTGTAAATTGGTAGTATGCCTTGGTCTAATGACTAGATGAGAACATCCTACATGTATTTTGGTCTCAATTAGTCATATTGGTCAAGAGGGTGAGGGTTTCACAAGCTCTTGCTCTTAAAACCTTCGACACAGCCTACAGGCCTTATTTATAAGGTGATTTTGTTTCATCTTCGTTTAGTGACTTGGCGTTATAATGTCCAGATGAATTTCTGAATGAATGTCAGGGTGAATTTCCCATTTTGGTTCAGATCGATCAACCATGAGAGCCATACAGGGCCCCAGGCCTCAGACCTAATTCTTCTACCACACTCTACAGGTATTTTGGGGGAATGAATTTACTGTAACTTGGTAGCTTTGGTTAACGTTAACTGTGAGGGCCACATCAACCGAGGCTTCAATTCTTTAGTACAGTCTATACCTCAAATTATTCTTGTTGAAAATAAAGCATGCAGGGTACAAAACTTAACATATTCACAATTATTACAATTCTTGTCTTATTTCATAATCCTTTCATAAACATTGAACATTATCCTTTTCAACAAACACTACACACACTCAAGTTAAGCTGCAATGTCTTTGATACTTTCATTAATTTTGATCATAGTATATGTACTATAAAGCTTAAATAAATTACGTTTGTTTAGCTGTTAGCTTTTCTTTCATCTTAAAATTTTCTTTTCAGGACTAATGGCCTTGAGAGATGCCAAAATCAGTTATGACGAAGTAGAACAAGCCTGTGTGGGATATATTTTTGGTAGGTATTTATGTATATTATTAATTTAACTTGACAAAGACAAAGTAAGCTATTGTCATCATGTTTGAGAATGTCTGCGAGTCTGTCCACAATCCACAATTTGATCAGCATGGGCTTCTGCCTGCAGTTCTTGTCCAGTCATTACCAAACTTCATATGCATATTCAGGTTCATTCCTAGATGAGAATATCCCATTACAGCCATGGTCATCATGGATTTCTTTTGCACCAAGTTGCATTAATTTATGCATCAGTTTTTTTTAAAAATTTGACTCAGTATGTCAAGTAGATGAGAATGTCATATTTTGTTAATGATTGGCTACCCATAATGACGGCCACAGCAGCCATCAGTGTTCACAATTCACTCAGCATGGGCAGCAGCCCTCAGTTCATTCACAATTATCACCAAATTGTACATGCATGTTCAGATTCTTACCTTGATCAGACTGTATTATTTGTGTCTTGGTCTGCTGCTCACAATAGCAGCCACTGCACGATCTTGAATTTTTTTAGCACAGGCTACAGCTTGCATTTAGGCTATTATTTTCTTGAAATTTGGCAGGGTGAATGATGAGTTAATGAGAACGTTCTACTTTGGTAATGGCTGGCTGCAAATAATGGTTACCACAGCACCTGTCTTGGATTTCTTCAGAACACCCTGCAGTTACATTTATTCATCAATTTCTTGAAACTCAGCCAGCTTTTTTACTATGATGTGTAGAACATCCTACATGTATGTAGGTTATGATGGCTGCACACAATGTGTGGCATGGCATCTATCTTGGATGTCTTCAGCTCACCCTGCATGTTGCATTCATGGATGTTTCTTGAAATTTGGCAGGATGACAGTATAATGAGTAGGTGAGAATGCCATATGAATTTTCCATTTTCTGAACCTGATTTGAACCAAATTTAGTGTATTGAAAAAGGAAAAAAATCGTCCAGTGGATCAAGGGTTTGATACCTATCTTGGATTTGGAGTTTCAGGTCTTGAAAAATCCTGAAAAAGCTGTTTTTTTAACCTAACTGGAAATCTGGGCATTTCAATCATCGGACATGGGCAGCAGAATTATAAATAATTACATGGCTTCATTCCTTTGTAGTGTTGACTAGAATGCAGAATGTGTCCTTCAATCCTTCTTTAAAATAACTTTCTTAGTTGAGTGTCCTACATGCCTCCTATGTCTGCTTGTTTATATCTTCTATCAAAGAGCACACTGAGATCTAAAGTTTCACTTTGATGAATTTCCAGTGATTTCAAAAAATATTGTTTGTGGATTTTGGTAAATTCGCTCTCTGCATGAAAGGAGTTAAAAAGAAAGTATTTTGTGTTGTGTTGCAGAAAGTTTCTTCAAGCAAAAACCGTTATTAGCATGAAAATCATTATTTAATAACTGGAAGTTGTAATTCACCCTCTATCTCTATATGTGCAAACAGAAGTTGTGGCTTTTATTTTTAATTTCAGGTGATTCCACATGTGGCCAGAGAGCAGTTTATGAACTTGGACTTACTGGAATTCCTGTCTACAACGTAAGTTGCTGTTAAACTTTTACTCAGTGGCCATATATGTCCAGTAATATTCACAAATATCGGCATTTAGTTGTTTTTTTTAAATTTCCTGCCAAACCTAGCTTATAACCCCACGTTAAAATGAGCTGATCGAGATCATTCCATTGAGGGTTCTTAACCTCTGTTTTGGTGGCCAAGAAAGAAAGTTTATTGTGCGTGTCATCTTCTAACCATGTCAGGTAAAGGATTATTTATTTATTTATTTATTTATTTATTTATTTATTTATTTATTGGGGTTAAGGTCACATACTTATGCACAATGGCTAATTGTGACCATGACAGTTTTACAGGTGAGCAAGCTGAAGTACCCGGAGAGACAGCCACCAAGCTTCAACGAGCAACTGTGAGCTCGTCAATATTCTAACTCTGTTCAAGCTTTGCTCAAGCAGGGTTACAGCTGTTAAAGACATGGGGACCATTGACGTGCAATATGCCTTAGTACACTGCATCATCGTGCCCGCATGTAGGCAACTGGGATAAAGGGCCGTGCCCAAGGACACAACATGGGTCATCCCAGACAGGGGTTGAACTCGGGACCTCTAGCATGGAAGTCCAACAGTCTACCACTGAGCCACCTCACTCCCGGGTAAAGGATTAAGCCAAGCTTTAAGACCACAGTCACATTCTGTAAGGAATCTGATGCTGTTCTGGGTTGTTTGGTTTTCGTGGAGCTTGTGCGCAGACTATGGTTGATTTAATGTGAAGCCCTTTATACTTAGAAAGAAATACAGATATTCCCTTTTGCCCCAGTTATAGATATTCCAATTAGTATTTAATTAACATTGAAAATATCAAGATATTAACACAATTTGCGCAACTGCACAGCATAATCATAAAACTACAGTAGTATTGGTATAAAGTCATTAAAGATTCGGTCAAATCAAATCTCAGTCGAGAAACTTATTTTTCTCCCACCCCTACTCTATTTTTCACACACTGCCTATGTAAAATGTCATGGAAGATTTCCCCATCTGATATATCCCACATGAGTACTATCTTATATACTCCATGAGACAAATTTGCATACTTGATCACAGATGTATTTAATAGAGGTTATACATTGTACCAGAATGCTACCCAAACGAATGGATTGAGCGGTGGCCCAGTGGATAAGTGCACTGGTCTCTCATGCCAGAGGTCCCGGGATCGATCCCCAGTCAGGGAAAGTTCTCGAGGTGTCCGAACACTCTCTGTCAGCATCAATTGTGGGGTTGATGCTGTCACAGCGTACCACCCCACCGGGTGGGGACATAAAATGGCTGTCCTCTGTGCGTTGAGAGACACACTCCGTGCAGGCTAAAGATCCCTTCGTAGTATTTGAGAAGAGCTAGGCCACGAAGTTGCCGCTATGAAGGTCATCCCACACACCTACGCCATTGGGCCAAGGAGAGGTGTTAATATAAGTTGCATAACTTGTTCGCCAATCTTTGTAAAACAAATAAGATTAAAAATAAAAAAATACAACGGATTGTTGCTTATTTTTAAGATCAGAATGATGGTTTAGAAACTATAATTTTCTTGTATATTGGCATGGTTGTTTGAAGGATGAAAATGAGGCAGTGGGTGTGGTAGAAAAAGGCAAGCCTTGTGTGCAACCCCCAAAATCTGCCCCCTCAAGTAAGATTTTTACATCTCACATAGCAGGTCATAATGGATTACATTAACCCTTTACCTAAAGCGGACGGTATCAAAATTTATTATTTTAAATACCATTTTTAAAAAATTTTCAAAAAATTTCAACAAAACCATATCATGTGACCCCCCTCATTGGAATGAGCTTGATGAGCCTGTTCCAAAGATGGGTCAAATGATATGGTTTTGCTGAAATTTTTTTTTAAATAATATTTTTTCAGCTGCTGAATTTGCATATTACAAGGAGAGATGTGGCCGATTCGTTTGGTAAAGGGTTAATCCAGCATAACCATTGGTCCAGATATAGCTATTGCTCAATTTGAGGAATTCAGGCAAAACTCTTGATTTTGCCCTCCCAAACTCTCAAAATTAAGCCAAATAACAAAAAAAGTCTCCCCTATGGCACTCCATAGATGACATCTGCATATGCGCAGAGGTACAGGAAGTTGCCTTCAATACTACGAATAATCATTCTTTTGTTTGGCCCTCTGTGTGACCGTTCCCTGTTTACTTGCTCCAAAAAATGTTCATGCCTTAATGGCTCAAACACTGGATCAGTCAAAAAAGATGGTTCAGAAGACAGTTAAGAAGTCTAAGAAGGATCAGGATGGGAGACAGAAAGAATTCCATCAGGACAGTGCTTTTTAAAAATTATTTATCTTTGAAAATTTTAGAATTGTGTGTCACCCTCATTTGGGTCTTTCCCCGATTCTAATTCTTTCTCTAATATTATGTCTGCTCACTGTTACCTTTCATCCTTTCCAACCTCCCCTGCTGTTTCTATATTTTCTGATGTTTTTGATTTATTATTAAAACCTTTTTCCAAGTTTGTTTACATTGGAAATGGCTATCCAAGGACACCAGTTCTTGGGTACCCCCAACATTAGGCCCTGTCCCAGATTAGTTAGGCAATTTTTGCTAGTTTTTGGTGTACAGGTCCGGTAATTCTGGTTCTATTGGGAAGTTATCATTCTGGAGATCATACTAGTTTTCAAAATTTTATTTTGAAAACATGATCTCGCAAATTTTCAGTTTCAATCCACAATGATTATTTCCACCTTTGTGATTGTTAGAAGCTGAAGATTAATGTTATATGTAATTACTTCATCTCTATAGGTTGCCCTTCTTGTATCAATATATCAAGACCTTATTGACTATCCCAACAATATAGCCTTAGCTGCTGACATTGCGTAAAGCACCAATAAATAAATAATCTTACTGACCAAATAGCTATAATGCCATAGTATTACTTTAGTGTCTTTAGGTTTAGACCTTAACTGGTTGAGTGCTAAAGGCCACTATTAGGGCTTTCCAGTAAGTAAGGGAAAACCAGAGCAAAAGCCAACATTTTCCTCACCCATATTCCATATTCAAATAATATTTTGTTAATATATATTTGTTTTATTACAAAATATTGGAGACAACCTGTGTGCACTTGCCAATAATATGTAATAAAACAAACTTCGGTGAACAAATTCAGACCACTAAAAGCCAACCAGTTAAGTGAGGTAGTTCAGCAGATTTTTTCTCTTAAATTCCTTTTATTGATTAGTTAGATAAGCTATTATAGATATTAGTACTGAAATGGTTAACCGGATAATCAGTTTGAAACCAGTTATTTACCTAACCGATTTGAAAAGCCATCAACCGATTATCCGAAATATCGATAGTGGTCGTTATTCCATGTTTAAAACATAGTAAATCTGCCGCTTCTCCTTTGTGATAGATTACACATCGAAGCCGCGTTGTATATATTGAGATATAATCGACTCTGGCATTCAAGACTTTGTTAATGATCAGCAGTTTTCGTGAGTAATGAGAAATCACAGAAACTATTCCGTAGTGTGTACACAAATGAACATTGTCGAGTACTCGACAACGTTCATTTGTATACACACTACGGAATAGTTTGAGAATACTGCTTTCCAATTGCTTTTGTTTTGATCCCAGATTCAGTGAAATAATGGCCACGGATATCCAGATATTATCTGGTTATAGCTTTCGGTTAGTCAATTACGAAAATGAGCCAACCGTTTCAGCCCTAATAGATATTCTCTTATCCATACCATGGGAGCATGATGGCTCAGTTGTTATAGCATTGAGCTTCAAACTGAAAAGTCCATGGTTTGATCACTGCAAGGGGTAACTGCATTGAGTTCATGGGCAAGGCAGTTCATCCCGATTGCCCATGTGGGGGCGCAGTGGTGCTGTGTACTAAGGCATACTGTCTCAATGGTGCACTTGTCTTGAACTAATGCTAATCATGCTTGTGCAGAGTTAGTACCTTGGAGAGTCTGACATTTCCTTGCCGTTGCTCGGTGGTTCTTGCCAGGTACTCTGGCTTCCTCCACATGTGAAACTGTCCCAACATGATATGACCATGACTGTCAAAAGTGTCATTAAACCCCATTAAATAAATGAATAAATTATTCATGCCATATCTTTTTCAGTTGTTTACATATTCAAAAAATTAGCTTTTGTTTAATTCCAGCAGTTCTTCTGTTTATGAATGTATTGGTGAGGTTGAGTTTTTTTTCTATAACTCCTCTCTCCTTCTGATACAGTTTGTGGCAATTATTACACTCCTGTCGTAATTGTTTTGCATGATTATTATCATTTGTATTATTTATAATAATTCATCTACCTTCAGCATCTTTTTTTGCAACTGAAAAATTTGAAATATGACCAAATTTGGCTCAAAATGTACTACCATTTAGTCAACATACGATAATCACATATCATGCTTTGTCTATTCTGGATGTGATTATACCTTTATTGTTTGCGAAAAACGGAATAAATTTTGTTGGGAAATGGAATAAATTTAGTCAGCTCTGAACCACATATGCCTAGGTTATCACTTAGTTTTGTCTCTCCTTCACCAAAGGGAGACATATTGTTTTACCCTGAATTCTTCTCCTCATTGTTGTTGTTCTTCTTCTCAAACAACCGTGTCTGGGCCAGAACTTTTTTATCTTTTGACCTTGGTTTATGATATTTAGCATGTGGGTGTATCACCATGAGCCGACGTGTTATGTACCATCATGTCCCACATATGACCTTTGACCTCAAGGTAAAAAAATTACTGATATTTTGGCAAGTAAGCTTGTCCTGGCCAGAACTTATTTACCTTTTAACCTCAGCTTATGATATTTGGCATGTGGGTGTATCACCATGAGACGATGTACCATCATGACCCACATATGACATTGATCTTTGACCTCAAGGTCAAATTACTGATTTTTTGTCGAGTAAGCTTGTCTGGGCAAGAACTTATTTACTTTTTCATCTTGGCTTATGATGTTTGACATGTGAGTGTATCACCATATGGCGATGTGTCACGTACCTTCATGACCCATATATGACATTGACCTTTGACCACAAGGTCAAATTACTGATTTTTTGGCAAGTAAGCTTTTCTGGGCCAGAAGGTTTTTGCCTTTTCACTTTGGTTTATGATATTAGGCATGTGGGTGTATCACCAAAAGGCGATCTATCACGTACCACCATGATCCACATATGACCTTGACCTTTGACCTCAAGGTCACATTATTGACTTTTTAAAAAATCTTTTGACCTAGGCATATAATTTTTGGCCTTGATCAAGGTCAAATTATTGAATTGTCCAGCTAGGTTTATGATATTTGGCATATGAATGCAACAGCCAGGTTGATGTGTCACATTCTATCTTGAACTTCCAGGATATTGACATTTGACCTTTAGTTTGATCTTTGTTAGTCGTAAGTTGGAAGCATGGAACTAATCGAAGGGGAGACACGTGTTTTACTTCACGAAAACAGTTTCTTCTAGTTTTATCTTAAACAATCCTTTTTTGCATGCTCTTCCACAAACAAGCAAAATCTGAGAGACAGTATTTTTTTTCAAATTAGTGGCATATTGTTCCTCTAACTGGTGATGTGATGGAAGCCCATATTGGGGCTTTACTCTGAAGTTCAGATGCTGCAACATAGAGACCTCATATTCAATGAAGGTGCTTCATATTATGTTAGAAGTGAAATTATTTAGTCTGTTTAGATTTGCCATGTTGTAATTTATGGGAGAGAGCCTACAGGCAATTGTAACAAGGTTGAGACAAGCAAACAAATTATGAAGACCAAAAACAATTTAACACTCCACTGGTTAAGAGTTCTCAGTAAATTGACTAGTTCACTACTGAATTAATTTAAAAAGGTCATTGAAATCTTGCATATTTTTTAATGGTAACATATTTCTTTGACAACGGTAACCTCAGTTCAGATTACATTTTTTTACTTCAAAATTATAATGCTGCAGCTGATGCAGGTATCAATTCACTCCAGTAAGTTGACCCTTCACATATCATGGGTAGTAGGTGACACTTTAGCTGCTAAAAATAAATAAAATCTTGAATATTTAAGATTTAACTTTTTTCCCAAAACATAGCAGGTAGAGCTTTGTTGGAATGAGCACGTTCCAGTGACAGATCATAAGCTATGTTTTAGCTCACACAACTCCATGACCCGAGGCACGTCAGCATTGTGTTAAAGTTATTGTAAGAGTCCACTTTGACTTTCCCACCTGTTACTATACACCTCCTACTGTTTCTATGACTTACAATTACCCACAGACCCTTGTCCCCAGAGATATTTTTTCGATTTTTAGAGTGCTTTTGGAATGTTAGACCTTTTTTGTCAGTGTGGGCTTACAAAATTTCTGACCTGTTCTGCTATACGTGAGTGGAGGCTACAACCGATATGCTGTGGCTTTTATATTTCATATATGTGTTAAATGCATCAATATAAGACAACATTAACCCTTGACTGGACATTTTTTGGAGATTTTGGACTTTTTTAATGCAATGTTAGACTTTTTTTGTCATTGTTGACTTAACAAAATTTCTGACCTGTTATGGAATACATGTACATGAGTGGAGGCTACCACAGGTATGGTGTGGCTTTCATATTTCATATATGTGTTAAATGTATCAATATAAGATGACACTAACCTTTGGCCAGACATTTTTGTAACTGTGGACTCAGAAAAATTCTGACCTGTTTATATTCTATACATGTACATGAGTGGAGGCTACCACCTGTATGCTGTGGCTTTTATATTTCATATATGTGTTACATGCATGAATATAAATCAACATTAACCCTTGACCGGACATTTTTTTGCAGATTTGTAATAAGCATAGGTTTATTGCAGGCCATGCATTGGTGAGCTATTGGGATGGACACCCCCCTCTTGTTTAGGCAAAAATTGATACAAAAATGAGAAATAAAAATTGATTGGCAATTTTGTCAGCAGTGCTGGCCTGTTTTGACTGTTGTTAGATGAAGGGTTAATGAATAATATTGATTGCAATGTTAAAATATTCATGTTTTGAATTTTTCACAGGTAAACAATAACTGTGCTTCTGGTTCCACAGCACTGATGATGGCCAAGCAATTTATTGAAGGTGGTGAGTATACATGAGTAGCTATATCAGGCTCTTCAAAATCTTCCCCTTCCCTATCCCCTTGTGTCCACCTTTATCCAGACACGTAGCCACCATTCTTTATTATTATTAGCTAAACTTTGGCGAAGCCAAATTTGAGGTATTGCCATGGCCCGTCGTCTGTCGTCCGTCTGTCGTGTCTTACACACGGCTCGGGCTGGAGGCCATATTTATGAACCAATCTTTACGAAACTGAAATTTAAGACGGCTGCTGGCAGCCATTTTGTACCAAAATTAGGTACAGTCAGATTTTTGTGCAGAACTTCCATATGAAAGCTCCGGCTTGATTAATTTGTTTGTATGAATGTTTAGTACCATGCGATACATCACATATAATACAGGTTTTTTTCTCATGCGTAAATTATGCAAATTAGACTAGCTTTGATTTATTTAGTGTTACTTTCAGCAATGTAAGTGCAAATGCCAATACGGCTCGGGCTAAAGGCTGTATTTATGAGCTGATCTTTACGAAACTTCTTGGGTACCTTTGTTATCACCGTGGAACGAGAACGAGTGTTTTGGGGTCCGGTCTGAAATTCAAGATGGCCGCTGGTGGCCATTTTGTACAAATTTCGGGGCAATCAGATTTTTGCACAGAACTTCCATATGAAAGAGCTGATTTGAATAATTTTCTGTGTGAATGTTTAGTACCATGGGATACATCACATATAATACGTGTTTTTTTCTCGGGCATAAATTATGCCAATTAGACTAACTTTGATCTATTTAATGTTATTTTCAGCACTGTAACTGCAAATGCTAATACGGCTTGGGCTAGAGGACGTATTTATTAACCGATCTTTATGAAACTTCATGGGCACCTTTGATATCAGCTTGGGATGAGAACGAGTGTTTTTGGATGCAGTCCGAAATTCAAGATGGCTGCTGGCAGCCATTTTGTACCAAAATTGGTGCAATCAGTTTTTTGTACAGAACTTTTGTATGAACGTTCTGATTTGAATAAATTTTTGTAGGAATGTTTAGTAACATGGAATACATCACATATAATACAGGTTTTTTTCTCGTGCTAAAAGTATGCAAATTAGATGAACTTTGATTTATTCAGTGCTACTTATACACAGTAAGTGTACATGTCAATACGGCTTGGGCTAGAGGCCGTATTTATGAACCGATCTTTACGAAACTTCTTGGGTACCTTTGTTATCACCGTGGGATGAGAATTAGTGTTTTTTGGGTGCGGTACAAAATTCAAGATGGCTGCCAGCAACCTTTTTGTACCAATATTAGTACAATCAGTTTTTTGTTCAGAACTTCTGTATGAAAGTTCTGATTTGAATAAATTTTTGTAGGAATGTTTAGTAACATGGAATACATCACATATAATACAGGTTTTTCTCTCGTGAAGAAATTATTCAAATTAGATGAACTTTGATTTGTTCAGTGCTACTTATACACAGTAAGTGCACACGTCAATATGGCTCGCTCCAGAGTCTGTATTTATGAACTGATCTTCACGAAACTTCTTGGGGTACCTTTGTTATCACCTTGTGACAGGAGCGAGTGTTTTTGGGGGCCTTTGTTATCACTGTGCTATGAGAACAAATATTTTTGGATTCAGTCAGACCCACTCTGGGACTCAAAGATTTCTTTTCTAGTTTAGCATCTAACTGTCACCCACCTTTACAATACTTTACCTACACATTTGTTACAGGCTTCGGTCAGCATTTATGTGCAGACCGTTACAATACTTTACATGTACCTTTGTTATCAGGTCATTACCTAGATCTTTGTCATTGCTGTGTCACATACTATACTTGTACATGTCTTAACAAGTAGAGCTACAGTGTCATTGACACTTTCATTATTATTATTTATACACGTGTGTGTGTATGTATGTATGTATGTATGTGCATGTGTATGGGAAAGATCTAAATCTTACAGTGAGGAAGCAGCAAAAAAAACTATTTGTAATCAGTTCTCCAACAGACTAAAAGATGCCAGAAAATCTTACTTCACAACATGTGTTGAAGCTTGTAATGGTGACAGCCAAAAACTGTTTAAAGTTGTTAAAAATCTGTGTACAGAAAAACAAAGTGTGTCATTTCCACCACACGATGATCCATCAAAGATAGCTGATCAATTTGGTGAATTCTTCATCAAAAAAATAAAATTAATTCAGGAAAAAATTCAGAACATAAATGTAGACAAAATTGACATCAAACAGAGACCATCAGAAAAAGAGCTTTCAACTTTTCAACCATTAGAAATCCACGAGGTAACCAAATTAATAAAAGAATCCTCAGATGCCTCATGTCAACTTGACCCAATGCCAGCATCTATTGTCAAATCATGTGTCGACTCTTTGGCTCCTGTAATCACAAAAATGATCAACATGTCTCTGCTAGAAGGATATGTGCCTGATGCATGGAAAATAGCAATTGTTAATCCTCATCTGAAGAAACAAGGTGCAGAACTTGTGTTTAAAAACTACCGACCAGTGAGTAACTTACCATTCATCTCTAAGCTGTGTGAAAAAGCCGCAATTGACCAGCTAATGTTACATAGTGATATGCATGCACCATTACTGACCAACACGTCTGGATTCAGAAAATTTCACTCGACTGAAACGGCATTGCTCAAGGTTCACAATGACATCCTCCTTAATATGGAGTCTGGAAGGGTAACATTGCTTGTTCTTTTAGACCTTAGTGCTGCTTTTGACACTGTTTGTCATAAAACTCTGCTAGAGATAATGAATTCTGAATTTAGACTTAATGGTGTAGCTGCTAGCTGGCCATCATCATACCTCAAGAATAGACAGCAGCATGTATCAATAAATGGTAATCTGTCAAAAGACTTCCATCTTGAATGTGGAGTCCCACAGGGCAGTTGCCTTGGTCCTGTTCTGTTTCTATTCTATATTTCAAAAATGTTCACCATCATTGAATCTCACCTGCCTGAGGTCCATGGTTATGTTGATGACACACAGGTCTATTTCTCTTTTCGACCATCAATCAAGGATCAAACTAAAGCTCTAGAAACTATTGAATCATCTATTTCGGACATTTGCACATGGATGGTTTCAAATAAATTAATGATAAATGATGATAAGACTGAATCCCTGATAATTGGTTCACAACAGCAACTCACTAAAGTTGACATCAATTTAGTGAAGGTAGGAGATTCCACCATCAGTGCAAGTAACAGTGTACGTAATCTTGGTGCCTTCTTCGATTCTACCATGTCTATGGACAGACATGTTACAAATTTGTGCAATAAGGCTTTCAGGGGTCTATACAAAGTTAACCAGATAAGACAGTTCCTCACGAAAGACTCCACAAAAACCCTAGTTCATGCCTTTGTAACTTCACATTTGGATTATTAGTAGTTACCTGAACATTCTCATTTTCATCATTATTCTGTAATTCATCTGAAATGTATTAGTTGACCTTTGATACTTGTAGCAGCTCATTATTACTTGTTGAATCTGTCCCAGCAATCTGCAAACAAACCACAGGTAATGGCAGGTTGACAGCCAATCTGGCTATGTCATTCCCCACGGCATATGTTCTTCATCTTATGTTGGTAGTTATATTGCTATATAATGTTCTATGTGAAACTATGATGCTTTCAGTGTATTTGTATATAAATATATGCATATGCTGCAAATAAAGTAATGCACAGTAAAGTATTAGAAGGTGCCCTAGCCAGCTTTGGTTGTGCTAAAGATGATATTTGAAAGACCATTGTGCAGGGTTTTGAGGGCCTTCACTAATCCTAACTAGCACCCTCTGCTCATTGTCCCCTCCTCCCACTTCCCTGGAGTGAAGTGGGCAAATGAGACAATGACAAGAGGGCCAATGACAAGAGGGCCCTAGTTAGGACTAGACCCCCTCCCCACCACCCTGAGAAAATCTTGCAAAATTCAGTGTTCTAAGAGCGAATCTGAGACATTTGTAGCATGTGCAGCCCCTATCATTTTTATGGAAACCATTAGGGGCTCTATATTGTGTGAAAGTTGCATTGAACCAATAGTTGTTTTTTTTAGGGGGGACAGTATTTTAGAGGCCTGCTGTAAGTTTCTGACTTCATATTTGGGTTCCCAGTAGGGGCCCAAATTTTAACTTGGTGTTATATGACAAACTAATCTTTTACAAAATCTCCTTCTTCAGATCCAGCATGTAGAGGATTCAGATTCAGTTTGTTCAAATAATGTCCCTGAGTTGATATTTGTGCTCGGTAGGGTGGAAGGTGGGGGGGGGGGGGGGGGGGGGGCAAATTTTAACATAGTGCAAAATTGGTAATGTTGTCAAAATCTTCTCCAGAACCACCATTCAGAATCTTTTGATGTTTGGTACACAACATCCTTCAAGTTTGTTCAAGTTAAGTCCGTAGATTGATATTTGGTCTCCCCAGTTTTGCATTACTGGAAATCTGGGCATTATTTCTGTGGTAGCATCCCAATACTAGAGAAAAATCATCTGGCATGGACAACAGAGTTATAAATAATTAAATAACTTCATTCCTCCCCAGTGTTAACTTGCTTAGATGCTAATTAAACCCTTCTTTAAACAACTTTGATCAGGTGAGCGCCTTCGGCCACATGGGGCCTCTTGTTATGTTTTGGAGACAAAAATTGAAAAAGTAATGAATATTGAATGGCAATTTTTACGAAAACCCCTTTGCCCAATGCACACAATATCAAAATTTATTGTTTAAACCCTTTACCCAACACAGACGATATCAAAATTTATTATTTTCAATACCATTTTTTTTAATTTTTCAAAAAATTTCAACAAAAACCATATCATGTGACCCCTCGTTGGAACAAGCTCTTTCCAATGAGGGGTCACATGATATGGTTTTGTTGAAATTTGTTTGAAAAATAATATTTTTTTCAACTGCTCAGTTTGCATATTACGCAGGCAGATACAGGCGATTTGTTGGGTAAAGGGTTAACTGGCTGAGTGCTAGAAGTCACTATCATGGCTCTACTAAAAAGTGCTGAAAACCACTATAGTGGCTTTACTTTGTATGCAAAACCTTGTTATTGTGAAGTAGTATAAGAAAAATGTTCATATAAAATTGTTTTGTTACCATTTATTGGAGAGTGCCAACAGGCACACTCCAATAAATAGTAACAAAACAATTATTGATGAGCAAAATCTTGTTAAATAAAGGCTCCCCTTAGTGGTAGCATTATATCATGGAGATAAAATACTCAAGTTACAAATCACCTTTGAAAATTAGCACTCCATTAGTTAATTATTATTTTTTTCTAATTTTTTCCAAAAATTTTCAACAATGAGCTCATTCCAATGAGGGGTTACATGATACCATTTTTGTTGAAATTATTTGAATTTTTTTTTTTTTCATCTGCTCAATTTGTACATCATGAGGAGGGATACGGTTGATTTGTTAGATAAAGGGATAAAGTGGTTAAGTTAAAGAACAGTTAAGTGAAGGGTTGACATGACCTTATTGTACCGATTCTATTCTATTCACTATTCTATTTTTCTACAGGATGCAGTTTTCTGTATGTATCTTGGCTGCTCTAATAATCTTCTTCTCTCAACAGGGATATCAGAATGTGTGCTTGCTCTTGGTTTTGAGAAGATGGAAAAAGGAGCCTTGAGTGCCCAAGTAAGTTGACTTTGTTGATTGTTTATTTCTACACTTCAAACAAATGCTTAATAATAAACTCTATTTTATATTCATTTATCTTACATTCACTGACATATGGAGTATTTTAAACTTGTGTGTGAGGTTGGAGGGGTGAGGGCACATTTATTACAAGGACATCCACACTCTGATAAAAATTAGTGGTGGCCCATGCACCTTTGTGACATGGTAGGAACACAATATAGAAAGCACACCTATACGACTGAGAAAATTTTTTGGCTCCATCTTAATAAAAGTTCCCCAAATTGTGCCTTTTTATCAACTAAGCAATAAATTCTAAGAAACTGTGATTTTAACTGAATTCATTGGCTGGAGTGGCTTCCAAATTATGATACACTTAATGGGTCTAACTGCGCGACATTACAGAAGCCGGTGTCTCCATGTGCTTATGACCGAACAGCCGGTGCCGCAAAAAATAAATTGGTCTAAAAACAAATCTTTGGTGTTCCAATATTCAGTTCTGTCAAATATTTTTAAGCTAAATTGAACTTTTCTCCCCAAATTCCCTTGTATATTGTGGTCTAATAAAAAATTTCTGTACTTTGTTATTGTGCTATAAAATTGTGAAAGCAGAAAACAGGTCACTGAAGAAGTGTACTTTGATGGCGTGATTGTTCCATGACCTGCATAACTTAGTCAACCCCCAATGAAAAGCTAGACAAACTATAAACAATAGCCTCATTGAATATTAAATACATCACATGATCATACAGTGCAATTTGTTTGGTCAGTATGTGCACTACATAATGCGAGCTGTAAAACTTAATTCAGTAGTAAATATCATTATACCCTCACAAAACGAAGTTTGGGGGAGGGGGGGGGGGGGGGTCGAAGTAGGAGTCAACGTGTCCATCGGTTGGTCGTTCGGTCTGTCGTCTGTCCATTGCTCATGTAAACTTGTGGAGCGAACTACTTCCACAGTTTTAGCCGCATTTTCATGAAACTTCACAAAAATGATCAACATGATGAAGGGAAGTGTATGACATAATTTGTTTCCCGCTCAATTTCAAGATAGCCGACTGGTGGCCATATTGGATTTTTTTTTACTAAAGTTGTGAAACAAACTACTTCCACAGTTTTAGCCACATTTTCCTGAAACTTCTAAAAAATGATCAATATGATGAGGGGAAGTGCGTGACATAATTTTTTTCCCACTCGGTTTCAAGATGGCCGACTGGTGGTCATTCATATTGGATTTTTTTTTTACTTACAAAAATTGAATACCCCTTTTCAGTCACCCACACTAGGTGGTATGCCATGGTGGGGGTAGACCTGGCAATGGACCATCTCTAGTTATGTGACGTTTTTGTTTTCTGACCGGTCTTATTACAGCAACATTTACCCAAAACAAGAACGTATTAAAAAAGCATGAACATCTGTACAGAGTTTTTGTTTCCAATGTAGAAGTGCGAGTGCGATAGCATGCCTCAAATCGAAAGCACTGGATTAATTTTAATAAAATGGAATTAAATTTCTTAAAGTTACACTGTCACACAAAGTGGAAACTTCAAGGCTTTAGAGAATACACTCAGGCGACTAATCAACAAGTGATTCACTAATTGGTTGATGGATTTGTTTAGTACTAATCACGTGGGCGTTGACTAGTCGAAAAATTGTTTCAACCCTAATCTTCATTCACATCACAACTGGAAGAATGATAACTTATTTTTGGTCCTCAAGGTTTGTTCACATGTCTTTGCCTTGCTACAGTTTGTGGGAGAGTGCCTGCATGTAGTCACATGCTTATAAATTGTAACAAGGCAAAGCCATGACGACTAAATAATTTCACTTCAAAGATAGTTTGAAGCACATCCAGAGAAAATTAAGCCTTTAAGTCGTGGTACCTTCCCTTCGAAATAAAGTCCAAATGTGGGCTTCTGCCATTCCGCCACTCTACCAGTTAAGAATAAAGAGTCTTTGTACTTCCTTCCTGCTCTCTCTCTCTCTCTCCTCTTTCTCTCTCTCTCTCTCTCTCTCTCTGAAAAAAGTAAGTTGGGGGGGGGGGGGGGGGGGGGGGGGGGTGTTCCCACATCTTCTTGTAAATGCCTTCCAAAAGTTTTAATGTTCTATAAATAATAGAATAAACAAATCATAACTAAGCACACACTTGTAAACTGCAACTGCATGATATAGAATTTGTATCAGGAGACTGAGAATTAAGTATTTGAGTAATAGTAACAAAACAATTATTGATGAACAAAATCTTGTTAAATAAAGGCTTCCCTAAGTTGTAGCATTGTATCTTGGAGAAAAAAATACTCAAAATACAAATCACCTTTGAAAAATATCACTCCACTAGTTAATTATTATTTTTTCAAATTTTTTCAAAAATTTTAAAAATGAGCTCATTCCAATGAGGGGTTACATGATACAGTTTTGTTGAAATTATTTGAATTTTTTTTTTGTCACCTGCTCAAGTTGTACATCATGAGGAGGGATACGGCTGATTTGTTAAAAAAAGGGATAAAGTGGTTAAGTTAAATAACAGTAAAGTAAAGGGTTGACATGACCTTATTGTACCGATTCTATTCTATTCCTTATTCTATTTTCTACAGGATGCAGTTTCTGTAGGTATCTTGGCTGCTGTAATAATCTTCTCTCAACAGGGATATCAGAATGTGTGCTTGCTATTAGCTTAGATTAATGCTAAGCATATATTTGAGTACAAGTATATACCAATCTACAAAAGGTGGATTATATATTCATTACTTGGGGAAAGACTCTCTCCTCTCCACTAGTCGATTGCATAATAGGGTGTCTAAAAATAGGATAAGCTAATTGGCTTTGAGGGGAACTTTTTAGTATCCATGGTAATTACTTCAACAATAACAAGTGCAGTTATCAATGATGATCTTATGGACAGTCAGCTGTGTTGACTGATTATATGGAACAAGTGATTTTAACAAACAATACTTTATTAAGCAATTTTTTTTATTAATGATATCTGACTTTAATGCTTTGCAAGTATCTACAAACATTTGCACTCACGAATAACCGAATATATTATATTTTAAAAAAAAATATACGCAAGCACTCTTTCAAAGCACTATAATATCTATCGGGTTTTGTGATTAATGGTATCTGAATTTAATGCTTTACAAGTATCCATAAACATTTGCACACATGAATGACAGAATATATTATCTTTTAAAAAAAATATATACACAAGCACTCTTTCAAAGCACTATAATATCGATCGGGTTTTGTATGCACTTTTGAAGTTAGCAATCAACTACTAATGGGTAAGAATACAAAGTACGTGACAGGTGGACTACTACCAAATCACTTGTCAAGTGAATGTTTTACAGAACTCATATTTTTTTACATAAACTGATTTTTAAGGGCCACCAGATTTATCTACACATCCATCAAGAGACAATTCGCTTGCTTGTCTGCTGTTTATCAGCACCTGTAAGTTGAAGTTGAGTGGATAATTCACTCTGTGTGTGATTTGGTTGTAATCCACCCTGCACTTATCTACACACATGAAATAAATTGTGTGAACAAACTAGACACTTTGCAAGAAGCATTGGCTATTTATTTATTTATTGGTGTTTAAGGTCACTTTTCATCAGCTATGGCTAATTGTGCCCACCGGTCGCAATTGGCCATATCTGCAGAAAAGTGACATTAAACTCCAATAAATAAATAAATTATGACCACAACAAAGGTCTAAAGTCAAGTTTAGCCGATCGTTTATCCCTTTGGTGCCCATTTTAGTGGACATCCATCCCAGGCACTGGTGACTGGGTCCTATTTCACCAGTAAAGCGGAACTTTCTTACCATAGTAAATAAGCACTGCTTCACTTCCCGTTGCCGTTGCCACGGGGAAAGAAGCACTATTTAATATTATCACAGTGTACATTATTGTCTAAGAAATTCTGTGAAAATGCAAGGTGGTATCTTTTAAAATGGACACATTTTCGGTAAATGGAAACTGATAATTTTCTGTTGGTAAACAATTTTTACTGTCAATGCAGTCCAGGATGTAAAGGAAGGAAACCCCTTTGAAGTGCTTGCCTTATCGGAATGAGAATCTTTTTCCCTTTCAGTGCTCCATCGCAGGTCAAAACAACATATACCTTGGTTGACATTCCTTTACCGCGATCATCGAGATCGTTCCAATGAGAGGTCATAAGCTATGTTTTTTTAACAAAAATTTAAAACATAATAAATTTTGAATGGAGATTTTTGTGTATAGTGCTGGCCGAATTTGGCTGTTGACGTTGGGTTAAAACAGAAATTAATCGTTTTCATGCTTTTTCCCGCATATTGGACGATTAATTTTTTTAAGGAATAATACATTCTCATTTTAGTTCATCTAAACTATTTCGGTAAAATGCTTATGCTACAATAAAAATTAAATCACCGGGTTTTAACTTTGAAATGTTCGGGCACTCGGCACAGTATAGAATCCATAATCCCGTATCGGAAAAGCTATTGCCACAGCGAAACGCCAGGATGTATCACCAAGACTGTCACATTGTTGTTTCAAAAACACCGTACACCAAGAACACATTTTATTCACTGAAATACCCATTCTATTCCATAATTTCATTTAAAAAATACAGATGAAGCATTAAGAGAATGAATGAAGACAAGATCATTTCGACGGAGACAATCTGACCTTCAATTATACAGAGGAGGGAGGGGAATCCAAATCATATATCAGCAAAACTTTTATTTTAATATGAAAACAAATCGAAAATCTCACGAATTAACGAACAGATTTTTTCAATTCCTATATTAAACCGCAGTACAGAGTTCTGGAAATGAAAGATATTGTATTTGTATCTGAATATTTTATTAAATGTAGGGTTTAGAAATTTTCTGACTGAACAATATAATTGCTAATGAGAGACAGTCTCTGAAAGATTTTTGTCGCCAAACATTAATTGGTTATGTAATCCTTCTCACATGACCGCACTAAAACAGCTTTTCATACCCGGTCGTTTCTACACAAACGATGGGGTAATTAACAAGTGCGGTTTTGTATGCAATGTACACGTAATGCTAAGATGAGGGCGTTCTTGTTAACAATGTGCTTGAAATTAATTCGCATTCACAACAAACTTGTTGTCCATCATTTATGCTGTATTTTTGTTTAAATAAATAGTTGATTCCTATTGGGGGTCAAATAATGAATTAGTCTACATTCATTTTTATTATGTTTGAAAACGAATTGATGTATTAATGGCATAAACACAGAACGTTTTTCATATGCGACTGGATATCAGTAATTCAGTTTAATTGAGAAACGAACCGCCTTTGATGTCTGGATTTTCCCGTCGTCTTTAATTAGCCTCGCAAAGGGGGTTGTGGACCTGTGAAGACAATGTGTTCACCGGGTGTGACGAAAGGGGGACTTAAATGGAGCGTACACGTAATGTTGGAGCTGTGTGTTGAAAATCTTGATTGGTCTATCACATCCCCATTTCCGTCATCCCTGCTTACACTAAGTATGTATTTGCGTCTGCAATTACTCAAAAACATCACTATCAGGTCCTCTCATACAAAGCATGTGCTTAGTTACAATTTGTTTATGTGACTATTTATAGAACATTTAAGCTTTTGGAAGGCATTTACAAAAGACCGTATATGTTTCTAGATATTAAAGGGGGAAAAACACTGTTCAGCAAGTTTAAGGCATCTGCATTTTGACCTAAATGGCAAGCCTTTCATGAATCTGAAAATGACTTCTGAAATTGAAATATTAGTTAATCAAGTTATTGGCACTACAGTTGAGAATTATTAAATAAATCTATTGTCACCACTATGTTTATGTACAAAATGTTGTATCTGAGTCTTGTCCTTCTTTCTAAGATAATGTCTCGACTCATCAAAACATAATGATCATAATACATATTGATAACTGTTTGAAGAAATTAACCCTGAGTTTTTTAAGATGGTGGAAATCAGTTAAAAAAACAGTAGATTGCATCAAAATAATCATGGTATCTAACAGGAAATCAGCTATCTGGATACATGTTGCCTACACTCATTATTCTCATCTAAATAGTACTGCTTTACCCCCTACACTCTGATGTCAAAATAGCAAAGTTTTCAGCAGCAGATATTTCCCATAATGTAGTTTGTTATTTAACCAAATATACTTTGTGAGCTCTGTCAAACAAGATATAATTGGTTAAATTCATAGTTACAGTATGTGGAGAGTGGATTATGACTAAATCACCCGTGGAGTGGAGTTATCACCCAAGCTATAACTTTCAATTTTTCTACATATTGACAAAAAACACAAGCAATGTTTCAGCCAATGGACCTCCGGGTTTAACCCGGAGGTCCATAGGCTGAAACTTTGCTTGTGCTGGTTATGCTTTGCAACAAATTTGCAATTATTGCTCAGGTGGAATCTCCACTCTGCAGGTGATTTAGTGATAATACACTCTCCATGTACTGTAAACAAAAGAAAAACAGAGTGATTGGAGAAAATTCTGTTGCACTTCCACAGTGCTGGGAATTATTAACTTTGTGTACATGCTCACAAGCCTTCAATTGATGATTTGACTGGTGGCTTCATTGCTTCCTTTGTTAAGTTATATCCTCACTTTTTTAAAAGTGTGATATACTGGATTGGATCTGTTAGACCATCTATCCATCCATATGTATATTCATATGTTTCTAGAACTCGGCAGATAGTTGGATCTTAGTAACATCTTACATGGATAGCCAGGTTGACATGCTCTTTCAGACATATATCAAATGATGCGGCCTGCTCATTCCACTTATGAGTTATGCCCGTTTTTCCTTTTTATCCAGCATAACATTCCCTTTCAAACACATATCAAGTTATGCTGTCCACACTTTCCACTCATGAGTTATGTACCTTTTTGTATTGAGAAATATTCTCTGTCCTAACACCCCCTCCTCCCACCCCATAACTTGGCTCCAGTGGGGGTATGCCAGCACCTCTGTTGCAATTTCTTGTTAGTGTACTATAACTAATTCAAACACCTATAACCAAGGCAAAATTAACATCATTCTGATTCTGTGCGCCATAATTTGGAACAAATCTTTGAATATCAAACTTTGGAAACACAGGATGAGACTAACGCAGAATGGGAACGCAGGATGAGACTGAAAGAATTCCTTTTTGATCATTCAGATTCCAGGGAACTCAATGAAAGTTCACCAGAAGAGAAATTTAAGAAAAAGAAAAATGGTCAATTTACACCAAATACTGGACGTGATGACGCATTAGATGCCTACATTGGCTTAGTCAAAAGTGAAAGAATGGCAGGTGTGAAAAAACTGGAAAAACATAATATCAGCAGGGAGGAACGGAAAGCCTTGAAAGACCTTTTGGGAAATGATGACATTATTATCAGGCCTGCTGATAAAGGTTCAGGTATTGTTGTGCAAGATAAATCGGACTATGTCACTAAGCTGTACGAGGAAGTAAAACAGTGATTCATACCGGGAAACTGATCGCGACTTGACTGTTGAATCAGAGAAAAAGGTCAAGTCTCTACTGAATCAGATGTCATGGAAAGGTGCAATATCTGGTGTGTTGAAAGAAAATATGTACCCGAGAAATTCTCTTGCTGGAAAACTCAAAGGTAACCCGAAAATCCACAAGGGGAATGCGCCCTTCAGAACTATAGTTAGTGGTACAGGGACCGCTACGGAGCTGATAGCTGAAAGTCGCTGAATATGAACTCAATCAATATGTGGTCGAAACACCGAGCTTCATAAAGGACACCGTGGACTTTTTGAATAAAATAAAGCCTTTCAAGGACATCCCAAAAAATTATGGTGTTGCAATCGGGTCATGATTAGGTAAAAACTATGCCTGTACATATCTCTGAAAGTGAGATGAGGATTCAATCAGATTTGACAAAAAACGCTAATGTAGAAGCGCTACATAGATGACGGCTTTGGAGTTTGGACACATGGCGAAGATGAACTAAAAAAATTCGCTGAACACGCTAATGCTATACACTCCAACATAAAAGTGGAAATGAGGTACTCTACAGAACGCTTGGAGTTTTTGGATACAATGATTCAATTATCCGGAGGCGAACTATACGCAGCCCTATACAAGAAACCTTCCGATAAATTGTTGTTCCTGCATAAGAAGTCAAGCCACCCATCACATACCAAATGGTCAGTTGTCTTCAGTTTAGGCATCCGTATACGGCGAATCTGCACAAGGTAATCGTACTATTGAAAAAATTGCGATGATTTGAAACGTCAACTGAGGAGAAGAGGGTATAGCTCAAAATTTATTGAGAGAGAGTTACGGAAGGTTGACCTTATCGATAGAGAGGAACTACTCCAACAACGGAAGATAAAAAATAAGAACAGTGAAAGGGTACCCCTCGTGACAAATTTCAATTCCTTTCCAAATGTAGGGGAAATCACACACAAAACTGATGAAGACCTTTGGCCAATAGCTTTTAATATAGCAATTTCTTCATTTATTACTTTGATCCCTTTATCTGGACCTTATGGAATAGATTTGGAAACTTCATTTGTACTGTAACTTGAATGTACAATCTTGACAATCTTGTTGAAAATTTGGTGTTTGTTTTACACTGACTTTGTGACCGTGATAACTTGAACAATTGTAATCAGATTTTGATAAAACTTGGTCCATGCACTAAGTTCGACGGGGATACTGAAATGGGTCCCATACATTCCTGTGTATGCATTCGTCCATGTGTGGATCCTGCTGATGTCCCCATTGGAAAACCACAAAGTGAAGCAGTGCCTGTTTACTGTGATAAACAAACAATGTTTTACTGGTAAAATAGGACCCGGTAACCAATGCCTGGTGTGGAACTCCTCTAAAAATGAGCAACATATGTATAAATGATAAACTGGACCTAATCTTATATCCATGTTGCAGTCATGTTTAGCTATTGTGCAAAGATGAGTGACCTTAAACACCAATGAATAAATAAATCCTTCTGTCCATCCATCTCTGTCCATCTACAGATTTTGTGAGCATGATAACTTGAACAAATATAATTGGATTTTGATATATACAGATTATCACCACAGTGTGTCTCTGGGAATTCAGATCAAGTCGAGTTGTAGGAACAGAACAGTATTTCGACGAGCCTGTTAGGGAGAGTCGAAATGCTATTCTGTGCCCACAATGAGACGTGATCAGAATTTCCAGAGACACTCGTTGTGGTGATGATAAATTTATCTCACAATATTGACCACATAATGCGTTATAAAACTATTTTAAGAGGAACTTTTTCATTTGCTTTATCGATGGAAAGATGCAAATTGAAAAATAGAATAGCATTCATTCATCTGCATATTGAGGTCAGTGATGACATTACACTTCAGAGAAAATTACATCACTGGGATTCACTTTACTGAATACTGTCTTGCGAAGTGGAGCAACTGTGTATTTCATCAATGTGAATTTGGTTGTTACTTTTGCAATAATTACTGGTGAATTAAATATCCCTCTTGGTGTAAAGGTTTATTATATTTTAAAATATGCCGTTCATCGTTTATTGAGGTGGAGTTTTCCACATTTCATAGCGAAAGCTAATCCTTTAACTTTAAGAGAGAAGCTTCGACTAGGGCGTTCAGGAAAATCCCAATAATAGGCTACAATAACAAACCAGCCCAAGATGCTGAAAAGTGCGCATAATTTAACAATTCGTTGAGTTAACTTCCCCAGTGACATTTTAGCATGCCGTGCATAATAAATACATTACAGGGCGTTTAGTTGCCAGATACAGTGTCATATATGGCTTCGCCTCACCTAATATTGTTTTCTCTGAAGGGAAAAACCCAAAGCGATCGAAAAATGATATTAATGCCGTTGTTTTGGCAACAACAGAATCACACGCTTGTATCAGTGGCCCTTGATACGCATTCAGAACAAGGGCCCAGATATATTAAACTTTAGTTGCAAAACAGTGCAAAAACGCCCCGATTGTGAGATAAAACTTGGTACATGCATACATTGTGCATTGATCAAAATCTATTGGATATGCAACCAATTTTATCAAATTCTGCAAGAGTTGTGCCCTTTTTGTTGCAAATTCGATTTTAATTTGATATTGATTTCTGAACATGATATCTTGAACAAATATGACCAGGTTTGGTTTAAACTAGGTACTTGATTATACTGTGGGACGATCTCAATCTGATTGGATATTCAAAAAATTTTGTTGATTTTGTAGGAGTTATGCCCCTTTTTGTTGCAAATTTGGATTTTGATAAAACTGGGTACTTGATTATATTGTGGGACGATCTCAATCTAATTGGGTATTCAACCAATTCTGTTGATTTTGTAGGAGTTACACCTCTTTTTGTTTCAAATTTGGTGTTTGTGAACGTGATAATTTGAATAAATATAATTGCATTTTCACAAAACTTTGTAGACACAAACATTGTGGGAAGATCTCAATTGGAATAAATCTTCACCTAAATTTGATGATTTCTGAAGGAGTTTTCCTCTTTTTGTCAAATATTTGGTGTTTGTCTTATCATGATTTCATGAATGTGAGAACTTGAACGAATATAATCAGATTTTCATAAAACTTGACACATGCATACATTGAATGGAGATCTCGATCTGTTAGATGTTCACCAAATTTCATCAATTTATGAAGGAATTATGTCCCTATTGTGGAAAATTTGGTGTTTATATAATATTGAATGACTTTGCGACAGTGAGAACTTGAACAAACGTAATCAGATTTTGATAAAAGTTGGAAGAGGAATTCATTTTGGGAAGATCTTGATATGGATGGAACTACCGGTAAAGGTATGTTATGACTGTTCCAACATAACGATGGAACACATGACTCATTGATATATATTGGTTGATTGTCTGCAAGCTACCATCCAAGAGCCACTACACAAGTTAAAGTAAACATTTGTCTGAAAAAGAATAAGAAAATGTTTTTTAAACCATTGGGAGAACATTTTTCATTGTGGGCATGTTTTAGACAATTATTGACATGAGTCTGCACAAGTGAAGTTTCAGAAAAGAAGTTGATAAAAAAATAAACAAGATGAAGTTGCTTGAGACATTTTATGTTTTAATAAAGAAGAAACACCAAAGTCATTAAAAGCACACCCAATTTATTCAATGAAAGGTGAAAAATAAAACAGACATCAAAACCCCAAACAAAATCCAGTTCCAGGTCTGGTAAGGGGAATGCTGCAATAACTCACCAATTTCTTAGCAACTTACTCCAAATTTCTCAAGTGCCTTAACCCTTTCAACTCGATGTGCATAAATTTTTGTGTGAAGAAAAAATTGGAAGTGGATGAGCAGACAATATAAAGAGCAAACATCTGAAACAAAACAGGATGGTATTGACCGAAATGATATCTTCCAAGGTGCCAGTGTTGAAAAGATTAAACTCTCATCCTATTTCTGTTAAAATGATTAAATTTAAATGGTTCTCTGATGGAAAACCTGCAGAGAACAGAAAAGTGAAATTTGACAGAAAAAGCCTTGTAGATAGAAATACAGAATTAACAGACCCAAAACAAATTGCTGACGGATTCAATACCATTTTTGCTGACATCGGAAAGATGACAGGTAATTGAGAGCCACCTACCCAACATAATTTTTCAGATTATTTGAGCAATAATAACAATAGAGACTCATTTTTTGTAAGTCCTACTAATGAACAAGAAGTAATCTTTTTCACTTACAATTTGAGGAGCAAATCGAGTAGAGATAGCAACGATATGTCCTAAAAATTATTGAAAGAGATAATACTTGAGGTGGCAGGTTCATTATCTCATGTAAGCAAATTATTCTTTTTAAAGGTAGAGTGCCTGACAAAATGAAAATAGCTAAAATTATACCCATTTCAAAATTGGGAGACCCACAGCTATTCACCAACTACAGCCCTATTAGATTTCTTCCAACATTCTCCAAAATACTAGAAAAAGTCATGTTCGCATGATTAAATACTCTGTTAGAGGAACAAAACATCTTATATAAGTATCAGTTTGCATTCAGAAAGGGACACTCCACTTTTCACCCTATTTTTCAGCTCATAGATAATGTTGTAGAAGCAAATGACAAACCTACAAAGGATAGCTCACTCTCAGTATTTCTAGACTTTTCTAAAGCCTTTGATACCATAAGTCACTCAGTTTTACTTACAAAACTTGTTAGCTATGGTGTAAGAGGGTTAGCAAATTCTTGGTTTAAAGATTACCTAACAGGCAGATGTCAATCTGTATCTTTCATGAATGACATATTGGAGGTCACAATTGGTGTACCTCAAGGTTCCATACTGGGCCCCATCCTTTACTTATTATACATCAATGGCATCAGCAACTCAACCCTGCTAAAAGTCATGGCTTTTGCAGAATACACTACAGGTTTTGTAGCTAATAATAATCTAGATAACCTAATAGATGAGACCAATTCTGAACTAGATAACATAAGTGAATGGTGTTCAGCAAATGGACTATGTCTGAATGCTAATAAAACAAAATCCATGCTGCTGCATCCACAAAATGATTCGTATAATGCTGTTGGCAGAAAAATTATCCTAAATATTACAGATATTCGATTAATTAGTAACCAACAAGAAGAAAAATCAGTTAAATTTCTTGGAGTCCACATAGACGAAAATCTAAAATTTACACAACACACCAATGTGGTCTGTTTAAAAATATCGAGGGCAATATTTGCCTTGAATAGGGCGGAAAAAATTCTTCCCCTTAAAGCCTTAAAGACATTATATTACTTACTCATACATAGCCATTTGCTTAATGGTATACTTACTTGGGGTCATGTATCGTCGACAAGTAGAATTATAACCCTGCAAAAAATAGACTATTCGCATTATAACAAACAGAAAATATACCGCACATACTGAACCATTATTGAAAAATTGTGGCATAATGAAGTTCGATGACCTATATAGGTTACATGTTCTTTTGTTTATGCATGACTGGTATCATAATAAACTGCCTGTACCTTTTGATAGTACATTTGAAATTTACTTAAATCCTTCTGGAATGGAAACCCGACAGGCTGGGAGTGTGCAAACACTCAAACCAAGAAGACATTTCTCTGCTTCAATCTTTTCCAAAAAATTGGAATGATTTAAAGGCAGAAACTCAACAACTCAGTAGGCCCCTGTTTAACCCTTTACCCAATGCAAACGATATTAAAATTTATTTTTTTAAATATCATTTTTTCAAAAAATTAAAAAAAAACCCATATCATCTGACCCCTCGTTAGGACGAGCTCGTCGAGCTCATTCCAACGAGGGGTCACATGATATGGTTTTGTTGAAATTTTTGGAAAAATAATATTTTTTCAACTACTGAATTTGCATATTATGTGGGGGGATGCGGCCGATTCATTGGGTAAAGGGTTAAATAGGCAGTAATTAATACAACCCTGAATTCATATTCCTCCGACATTACTTGTGCCAATCCGACTTGTCCTGATTGCTTTTTATAAAAAATGATCTCATTTTCCAAACCCACTATTTCTCTTTCCAAACTATCACACCGTTAAACTGATAAGACTTTAGCAAGAAATGTCCCAGCTCCATGCATGAGGATTATTTCATCTTATTTAGGCAAAGCCATCGAGAAAAAGACAAAAGGATAAGGCTTTGGTATCAAGAAATCTGATGCATGGAAATGGCTGGAAGACAGCCTCTCGGGCTATGCCATTTCCATGCAGTGTACACATACCTTGTTATTAGTCGAACTCGACTTATAGTTTGATGAATGGCAGGTGGGTGGGCGGGCGGGCGGGCGGGCGGGCGGGCGGGTATCAGTCATAAACAATTGGTTTCCGGATGATAACTTGATAATGACTCAACCCATTTTTATGAAACTTCATAGGTAGGTTGGTATTGGTGAGAGGAAGAACCCTATTAATTTTGGACTTGCTTGGTCAAAGGTCAAGGTCACAGTGACCTTGAACATAATAAATTGTAAACAATTAGTTTCCGGACGATAACTTGACTATGGTTCAACCCACATTCATGAAACTTCATATGTAGGTTGGCATTTGTGAGAGGAAGAAACCTGTTTATTTTGGACTCACTAGGTCAAAGGTCAAGGTCACAGTGACCCTGAACATAGTAAATCAAAACAATTGGTTTTCGGTTGATAACTTGATAATGGTTCGACCCATGTTCATGAAACTTAATAGTTAGGTTGGCATCAGTGAGAGGAAGAACTCTATTTATTTTGGACTCGCTATGTGAAAGATGTGAAAGGTCAAGGTCACAGTGACCTTCAACATAGTAAATCGTAAACAATTGGTTTCCGGATCATAACTTGATAATGTTTCCACCCACGTTCATGAAACTTCATAGGTAGGTTGGCATCAGTGAGAGGAAGAACCCTATTTATATTGGACTTGCTAGGTGAGAGGTCAAGGTCACTGTGACCTTCAACATAGTAAATCATAAACAATTGGTTTCCAGACTAAAACTTGATAATGGTTTGACCCATATTCATGAAATTTCATAGGAAGGTCGGCCCAGGTGAGTGGAAGACCCCTATTTATTTTGGACTCACTAGGTCAAAGGCCAAGGTCACAGTGACCTTGAACATAATAAATCGTAAACAATTGGTTTCCAGATGATAATTTGACAATGGTTCCACCTACATTCATGAAACTTCATAGGTAGGTTGGCATTGGTGCAAGAAAGAGCCTTATTTACTTTGGAATCACTAGGTCAAAGATCAAGGTCTCATTGACCCTTCACATAGTAAATTGTAAACAATTGGTTTCCGGACAATAAGTTGGTAATGATTAAACCCTCTTTTGTGCTGCCACAACTCGACATTGGATCGGTGATCCTATTGGCATTTTTTGTTAATTGATATTGTATTTGAGTATGCTGCAAAATAAAGTTTAATTTATTCAGACTAACCAGTAGCCAAAGGTGCATTGCCTGGTGTCCATACTGAACTGTACCAGAAGAGCCAACTATTGTCCCCTTCCCACCAGACATCCACTGTCAGTTTTCTCATTTTCAACCACAGGTCTCTCTCAACAATATGGGCAAATTTAAAGGAACGTCTGCAATGAGTGATGATTTCAATGAAGACACTTTGTAGCAACCTCAATGAAAAAGAGTAGCAATTTCTTGGGGAAGTGATTTATCAAGTTTTTAAATTTTTAGCTTAACTTGACAAAGTCAAGATAAGCTATTGCCATCACGTGTGCGGAGGTCTGTGAGTCTGTTCACATTTTCCTTTAGCACAGGCTACACCCCGTAGTTCTTGTCTGATCATCGCAAAATTTCATATGCAGGTTTGGGGTCATGTCTAGATGAGAACGTCCCCTTTTGGTTACAATCGGTCAACCAGTATGGTTGCCCGAGCTCAAAACCATTAGCACAGTCTACAGGTCGTATTTATAAAGGGTTTTCATTGTAATTTGGTAGAATGCCTCTGTATAATGTCTAGATGAGAATGTCCCCTTTTGGTCATGATCTGTCAACAGTGATGGCTGCCCAAGCTTGAAACCCAAAAACTGTTAGCACAGTCTGCAGGTCATATTTAATATGGTGGGATTTCATTGTAACTTGGTAGGATGACTCTGTCTGATGTCTAGATGAGAACTTCCCCATTTAGTCGCGATCTGTCAGCCGTGACGACTGCCCGCGCCCAAAACCCCAAAACCTTTAGTGCAGTCTACAGGTCATATTTATAGAGAGATTTCATTGTAACTTGGTAGGTTGACTTCATATAATGTCTAGAGGAGAACGTCCCCTTTTGGACGCGATTGGTCAACTGTGATGGCTACAGAGGCCTGAAGCCCGAAAACCTTTAGCACAGTCTACAGGTCATATTTATGAAGGGATTTCATTGTAACTTCGCAGGATCACTCCAGATAATGCCCAGATGAGAATGTCTCCTTTTGGTCGCAATCATTCAACCATGATGGCTGCCCGAGCCCAAAACCCGAAAAACTTTAGTACAGACTAAAGGTCATATTTGTGAAGGGATTTCATTGTAACTTGATAGAATGATTCGGTATATATAATGTCGAGAATGTCCCCCTTTTAGTTGCAATCAGTCAACTGTGATGGCTACTCAGGCCTGAAATCTGAAAACCTTTAGCACTGTCTACAGGCCATATTTATGAAGGGATTTCATTGTAACTTGAAAGGATGACTCATTTTGGAATAATTTTGCTGTAACTTGGTAACTTTTGTTGACATACATTAACTGTGATGGCCACATACATTAACTGTGAAGGCCACATTAACCCACCCCTCAGTTCTTTAGTACAGTCTACACCTACATTATTTTTATTAAAAACATAGCATACAGGGAATAGAAATTAACATATTCCCAATTATCACAATTCTTGTCTTATTTCATAATCCTCTCATAAACATTGAACATTATCCTTTTCATCAAACATAACACACAGACAAGTTAAGCTACAGTGTCATTGACACTTTCATTTATGAAACCCAAATATGTAACCTATTTCTTCACAATGTATCAAAATAACACAAGTGCTTGAATCTCATATAATTACTCCTACATAATGAGCAGATTTTGAAGAATCTCCAAGAGAAAAACCCTTTGAGAGCATGAAAAGTCAAAAAGACAAAAAAATAGACCAAACCTGTTTGACCAGGTGCCTAAAGTGCACAGTGCACTAAACCTGGTGTTCCAATGTACTGGTTTACACAGTGACCCATTGTTCAATACCTGCCAGACATGCGCAATTTAGTTTCTCATTTCCATCATTGATGGTGGACTTTAAATTGCTCATCACAGTCCATCAAGAATACAGCAGTTTTGAAGGAAATCCAGAAAGGATATTAGCTGATTTCTTCTATATGATACCCTAGGAACATTTTGTAAAGAATTCTTGCCATCCATATCTCAAGAAAGTGTCTTTATTAATTTTTAGTCATGTGTTGGGAAAATGTAACGAAAACCTGTCACTCATACTTATCCAGCATTAACACTGGCCCAGAAATGCTGGCACTCGATTCGATGGAATTCTGACCAAATGCTTAATTTACTCCCCCCCCCATCCCACCCCACACACACACACACCAAAAATTAAGCCAAAGTAACAAAAAGATACCCTGTATAGGCCTCCATGCATTGTGTCTGCACATATGTAGTTCCAAGGAAGTGTCTCCCATTCCTGCCAATAACCATTCTTTTGTTTGACCCATCTTGTAAACAGTCCGTGTTTTCTGCTTTCCAAAATTTCTTCTGTTCTGATGGCTTCAAATGCTGGATCAATGAGAAGAAACAGGCAGACATAACATCGATATCATGAGGAAGGATGACAGATATGGATTCATTCAAACTGTACATCTGAAGTCTTTCAGAGTACCCCCTCAAATTGGGCCCTGCTGTAGTTGTTCATGGCTTATAATCTTTCGGTTCAGTTACAGAATTGTTAGATTCCTTTTCACTGGAGCCGATTTATTATGCAGATGCAGTACATTTAAAAAAAAAAATTATTTTCTTTGAAAGCATATCTGAACTCCTCATTGTGTTCTTGATTTCCATCATATTATTTCACTTCTATGTGACCCTTGTTATTATCTGTTCACAGTAATTGCCGATTATTTTTCTGTAGTTGCAGTATGTGTTAGCCTTAATAAGGTTTCAGAAGTCTTCTTTTTTTATTCCTTATTTATTACCATTGAATTGCTATATATATATAATGTTCATTACAATTTATTTTGCTTTTGGTTATGTCTATAGTTGATTGCAACTCTGGATTCTACATGGCAGTTGTTTTTTATGGCTTTTAGGACATAGTGTATAAGACTATATAGCCATTTATATCAAGTTAAGCATTCAATTTCATTAATTATTGTAATTTTTATGTCTTATTAATTTTGGTCCTGCTAATTGCAATGTTTTGTCCACATTCAGCATCTTAAGATATACCTCTGCTGGTTGTGGTTTAGTGCAACTAAGTTTTCTTTTCACTTTATTAGTCATGAAAATGAATCTTTTCTTCATACAAGGCTAGTGTATATGTTTATGAATGAGTTTACAATAAAAAAATTTTTACTTCAAAACTCCTTTTTTCCAAATTTTATAAATGAAGTTTCTTGTTTCCCAAATTCCTGCTTCCAAATTTTGTGAAAGATGAGAACTTATTGCTTGATTTGTTTTACTAAGAAGTCAAGCAGTGACAACCACACATCCTGCTTGATCTGTAGTGGATGTAATTCCAAAAAAACTTGTTATGTTTGTGTTAAATGGGATAATAAATGTTGGACAAAAATTCAAGCTTACATTTTGGCTTAGACATATATAATATGCCTAGATTATCTCCTAGGTAAGGGTCTGATGAAAAATCTTCCTTTCCAGGAGGCACTTCAGAAGATTCATTGGTGCATTAGTCTCCTACATTGATGTTGTTCCATCCACATTGGAAAAAGTTTCCACAGAGTCTGTTTTGGTTGAGGGAGAGTTGGCATTGACTGATGCCAGCTCACAGGGCTGCAGTCCATCCTCTGTCAGTTTTGCACCATCAGTCCTTTGTACAATCATACAAGCGGGAGAGAGAAGTTCCCTCCTGGAAATTCACTGGCCATGCCTTCAGTTGGTTCTTTTTTACCAAAAGCACTGTAACTCAAATGTCTTCAACAGCACTCCTTCCACTGGAAACAAATAGCATGGTTCCTTATCCATCTTCGGATCATCATTGACACCACAAACGTTTGCTGAGTAGACATTCCAGCATCAGGAGTCATTGTTCGGCACACAGTCATCACCATTGTTTGGATCATCATTCATCCCAATGTATGGATTATCGGCTTCCATGCATCATTGTTCACACAAGCATCATCATGCTCTCTCTCCAAGTAGATCTTTGTCAAGGCACTACAATAGACCTCTAGGTTATGATTCCGAGTTGGTTCCAGCTTTAGAATTGCTCTTGCATTCATTCTCTACATGTAGTGCACCTCCAGAGCAATATTATTTGTCAGTGTGACTCTCATTTTCTCCTGACTCTTGATCAGAATACACAGATGACAGAGAAAAGGAGTCTGTCTTATCTCGCTCTCATTCTAACGAGTCATTGGATGACGGCAGTCCTTCTCTTGCAACACAACACATTGAAACAATGCATTTCATCCATCAGTTGTTTCCTGATACAGTAACTAAGGAACTTCAAAGCTCATCATTGCTTATTATGCCATCATCGTCATTGGACAAAGGTCATTGTTGCAAAAAAGAATATAGATACTCTGTCATTCACAACTCAGCCTCAACAAGTGCTGGAAGCATTCAGAAGAATCGATGCTCTCATGCTGAAGAAAGAAGATGCAGTTTCACTTATCTCACAAAGGACTCTGCGTTACCTTTCTCAGAGTTGAGGTTCTTCAAAACAAGAGGACCTTTGATTTTCTCTACACCACTGCTGTTGGATAAGAACATATACATTTACCTTCCCATTGCTCCATATGCGTGTCCCTGTTGGATCATACTATTTAATCTTCTAGAGGCTTCATGAATGTTTTATCCTTTGTAGTTCATATTACTCAGGCCTTTGATAAATGTATAGACAAGAATAAGTTTGAAAACATTCTCCACCGTGGATATTATCTAGCTCCATTAAGACATCCATTCTTACTACACCTCGCACAAGAATTGGATGAATCTACAAGTAGTCAGGATGGGAATATCAGGCAAACTGAAAATATCCCAGTCTACACACGTAGTGGTAGATCAGTAAGAAGACCAAGCCACTTTGACGATTTTATTACATAATCAATTTATGTATTGGTGTTTAAGGTCACATACTTATGCACAATGGCTAATCGTGACCATGACAGTTTTACGGGTGGAGGAAGCCGGAGTACCCGGAGAGAACCACCGAGCAACGACGAGCAGCTGCCAGCTCTCCAACATCGTAACTCTTAACTCTGCACCGTAGCACAGGCAGGGTTAGATTGGTTGAAGACATGCGCACCATTGACGTGCAGTACGCCTCAGTACACAACGTCATCGTGCCCCCATGTAGGCAGTCGGGGTGAAGTGTCTTGCCCAAGGACACAACGCGGTTGCCGCAGGCGGGACATAATCAATTGCATGATTAGAACAAATGGAAACATGTGACATTACATATTTTTGTTTTAGTAGATTGAAAATCTTCACCTAAGAACAGGTGTTTTATTTGATTTTATTTCAAAACCTTAAAGAAAAGGGAGATGTTATAATATGGTACGAACCATTGTGGGCATAATGTTTTGGGACGTTGTGGTGTGAGACAACGTACGATGTAAGGGAGAGAATCCCGGTGTGCAAAGAAATGTAACAACAGAATTATGAGAATAAAGACTTGTTGATTCTAAAATCGGTTTAATCCTTATAACACAAGTTATTAAACAGGGCAACCTACAGCTAGTTAGATGTGACAATACTTTAGCATCTAATTTGGAAAAAGTGTTGAAATCTTCTCTCAGAGCAGCTGCATTGATAGGGACTTCTCTTTTCAAAGATCAAGTTACTATTGCGCATAATCCCCCATCTACAGCAACACTAAACCATGCAGAAAATGAAAATCTGTTCTGCACATATGTGTGGAATGGAAATCGTTGAAGGACTATTTTCAAATTAAAGCAAAATTTCACTGGAATTTTCTACTACAAATCGTGCAATGTAATCACAGTTTGAATTGCTAGCAATAGCTGAATATCGTCCCCTGAATTCCAATGTGTTCAATGTGCCAGTAGGCATATAGAACACATTGGAACTCAAGTGATGAAATAGTAACACGGGTTCCTCTTGCAAATCTGATTGGCAACAAAATGTGTTGTTTTAGTTGACAGTTGCCAAATAAATTGCCAAGTGTTGTTCTGGTAATTGTTTTTACAGACATGAAGGCATGTACTAAACACAGAATGGCACACTCATGTGAATTGGTTAATCGATATTGCACTTGCACCATCGTGGATGGAGAAAACTCTAGGCCTGTGGCCTCTCATTTCATACTTCCGCACTGGCACTCATGCCATATCAATTAACCCATTAACATACATGTGTCGTTCTGTGTGTATCTTACATCAGATTTCTACTAATAACCCTAGTTCCATGGAAATCAAAGTTTTTCAGTTTGAAGATGTTTTGTGACTCATAGCACTCAAAATCCACACCTCCTCAAAACCAGTCTCCCATTTATTCAAACCAATCAGGGGACATTCTCAGTCTTCTTCTCTAGGCAAGCCAAGTAGGGAAAAACATAATTTTTCCTATCGGAGGCCTTGAGGAGGTTCAAGATGAAAAACCAAACCTCTATTGTCAACCTGTCAGCGGATGATTATCCAACTTTAGGGAAGATTGGAAGAAAATTATAAGAGATCCTTGGGTTCTAAAGGTTATTCAAGAGGGGTTAGTACCTTTCTTCAAATGAAAACCTCCTATGTCAAAACTTTCTATGTCAGGAACACCCTTGTTCACAAACCTTCCTTCCGACATTTCTAAAATGGACTGTCTACTAGAAGCAGTTGCCTTATTGCTCTCAGAGAAGGCAATAGAGGTAGTTGATAACATTTATTTTCTCCTGTTTCTAAAGCCAGATTGTTCCTTTTGACTTGTGATAGATATAAGCTGGATCTACAAGCTTATTCTTATTCCAAAGTTTTACATGGAAACTATCTGATTGGGGAGAAACAGCATCCGAGACAATGATCTTATAGCAAGTATCTAATCTACCTCTAAGATGCTTACTTTCATGTAATGATTTTCACTCTTAATTTAGGAAATACTCTGAGGTTTGCTGTAAACTGCAAGGTTTCTCAATTTTGAGTGATGTGATTCGGCCTAAACTTTGCACCCTTCTCGTTCACTCAAATTGTGAACTCAGTCATGTCTGATTTCTGAGCTCATTCATCAATTCTGACTGTGATGTACCTGGATAATATCTTACAAAGACATTTTCACAAGGAAAGTCTCTTTCAGGATGTCAGAAGCTGTTAACTCTCTCGCAGTCACAGGGATTTATCCTCATCATACAGTAGTTGGATCTTACCCCATCAGACTCATCTGAATCTTGTCCATCTTCCCTTCACCAGAGCTCACCTCATAAGGGTCTCCTCCCTCTTTGTTATTCAAGCAGTAACAGTGAATGTAAGGGAATTTGAGACTTCTGGGCCTGTGAAGAGCAGATACAGATCTAATTTAGCTCTTCACCCAAAATCTCCAGTTTTACTTCCTACAAAACTTGAAGGCTATGATCAACACGGTGGATGACATAAATTTATCTGTCTCCTACCCATCAAGGGGAACATTCAAATATTGTCAAGATGTGGAGTGGATGACACAGGGGACTCCTTTGGTAAATCCTCCATCATTCACTCTAATGTTGGATGCCAACAATCTTGGATGGGGTGCTACCTTGATTCTGGAAATCTATATTGTCACAGTCAGTGGAATCATCAATCTGATTCTAACATCACCCAGAAGGAGATGCTTGCAATTCTCTTAAGCTTAACTCATTGGGAATTTCACCTGTCAAATTCACAAATACAAATTCTTTTGAACAGCTGTACACTTGTAGCTTATCTGCAGAATCAAGGGAGCTCTCACTCCATTTCTTTGTACTTGTAGCTTATCTGCAGATTCAAGGCAGCACTCGCTCCATTCATATGTACAATCTAACAGAAAAGATGCTGTTGTTTGCACACGATCAAAGGATATTTCTTTCTATTTGCCACATTCCCAGATGAGTCACTGTTATCATGGACATTGGAAAACTCTTCCAACAGAGATGAATCTCAACAGGAAAGTCATCCTGGCTTTCAGCAACTTGTGGGAACATCCTATGATAGATCTTTTTGCCAAAGATGAAACAAACATCTTCAAATTTTTGTTTCTCCATACCAAGATCCATCAGCATTCACAGTAGATGCGTAATCCTTGCCACAGAATGGAGTCATTGGTTATGCCTTTCCTCCAAATCTGTTAATTGTCCAGGTGCTTTAGGAAATCAAACAGGGGACCTGCAAAATTATTCTGGTAGCTCTACTGTCTCCTCAGAGATCATGGATCAACCTTCTCAGACCTCTTCTATAGACATACCATGTCAGTTGCCTCTCTGGAAGGACCTATTGTTTCAAGCAACAACTACAGACTATACATAGGAATCTGGTGGTTCCCAAACTTAAGTCTTTCTGTTGTCCGGTTCGTCACTCAGATGTAGACGTTTTTCCAGAAGAGCAATGGACTGCATTTTTTCTTCAAGGAGAACCTCTTCTTCTCTAAATTATGCTGGGAAGTAGAGCAAATACAAGAGTAATGTATCTTATGCAATGGATGCCATCCTGATTTTCCAAGTGCCATTTGTAGCGCCTGGTCCAAGAGTATATGGTCTTCCACTAAATCTCTTCTCAGATGAAATTCAAAAAAGAAGACTAAGGCATCACCAAACCCTTTGGTATCACCTCCCTCACCAGTTCTTTCACCTCTTTTTATTAATAACAACTCTATACTTTCAGGGCAAGTTCCTATAGCTGATCAACAATTTGGGTTTTATTCATGGAACTCCAGGATTAATACACATGACTGGTCTTCCATGGTTTGTAAGTCTCAAAAGAAAGACTATATACAGTAATACTAATAGTATTGCTGCCAGTCAGATATATTCTATTAATAGTGCCAACTTACATAAAAAGTCCAAAGAGACCATAAACACTAATAATGATAGTATCACTGATTCTATTAATAAAACTAAGGCACAAAGCCTGAGATATATCTAACCATAATACAGCTGCGCACTAAATTACTATTACAAGTGTTCCAGTGCCTTCCAAGTCTCAAGAAATTCATTCATATATAATTACATTGTTAATGTAGTTATACTTTTTGGGTCCAAGTACTCAATTCCCATTGGTCAGCTGGATGAAAACGTCATGACCAAATGTAATTCATTTTCCAATGAATACATTTGGTCGACCTTTACGGTAGAGCGTAGTTGACAGAATGTAATTCGGGCGGTGTTTGGGCAGGTTTTTAGCTCACCGAAGGGAGCTTAACTTACCACTTGCCATCTGTCGCCGTCCGTTGCCGTGAACATTTTTCAAACGACTTCTCCTCTGAAACCACTGGTCTGGTTTTCACCAAACTTCATGTGGATGTTCATTACTATATGGCAATTCATGTTTGTTCAAATGAAATGGCCACGTCCCTTGGCGGCTCTGTATGGGGCATAACTCGGATAGCACCGTATGAATTATAGAAAAATTATTAAAAAATCTTCTTCTCCTGAACCAGTGGGCAGTATCTTTTGATACTTGGTATGCAGCATCTTGGTATGGGTCTGATTTAAATTTGTTCAAATCGGCCCCCTGGATTCATATTTGGGCTCACTATAGAAGCCCAAATTCGAACTTAGTGCATTTCAGGCAAATTTCTTTAAAAATCTTCTTCTCCAGATCCAGCAGGCAGAATCTTTTGATATTTGGTATGCAACATTGTGGGGTGGATCTGATGCAAGTTTGTTCAAATCGGCCCCCTGGGTTTATTTTTGGGCTCAGTATAGGAGCCCAATTTGAACTTAGTGCATTTCAGGCAAATTTCTTTAAAAATCTTCTTCTCAAGATCCAGCAGACAGAATCTTTTGATATTGGGTATGCAGCATGCTTAGGTGGGTGAGATTCAAGTTTATTCAAGCCAAGTCCCTGGGTTCATATTTGGGCTCACTGTGGTAGCCCGAATTATAACTTAGTTCAAAATGAGGCATTTTCTTTAAAAATCTTCTTCTTCAGATCCAGCAGTCAGAATGTTTTGATATTTGGTATGTAGCATCCTTAGGGGGGTGAGATTCAAGTTTGTTCAAGCCATGTCCTTAGGTCCATATTTGGTCTCACTGTGAGAGCCCGAATGATAACTTAGTTCAAAATGAGGAATTTTCTTTAAAAACTTCTTCTTCAGATCCAGCAGTCGGAATGTTTTGATATTTGGTATGCAGCATCCTTAGGCGGGTAAGATTCAAGTTTGTTCAAGCCATGTCCTAGGTCCATATTTGGGCTCACTGTGGGAGCTTGAATTGTAACTTAGTTCGAAATGAGGAATTTTCTTAAAAAATCTTCTTCTTCAGATCCAGGCGTCGGAATGTTTTGATATGTGGTGTGTAGCATCCTTAGGGGGTGAGATTCAAGTTTGTTAAAGCCAAGTCCCTGGGTCTATATTTGGGCTCCCTGTGGGAGCTTGAATTATAACATAGTCAATATGAGGAATTTTTAGCTCACTGAAGGGAGCTCAACTTATCACTTGCCATCCGTCGTTGTGAACATTTTTCAAATGACTTCTCCTCTGAAACCACTGGTCCAATTGTCAGGAAACTTCATGTGGATATTCTCGACTATATGGCAATTCATGTTTGTTCAAATGAAATGGCTACGTCCCTTGGGGGCTCTGTATGGGGCATAACTCTGATAGCACCATATGAATTATAGAAAAATTATTAAAAAATCTTCTCTAGAACCAGTGGGCAGAATCTTTTGATACTTGGTATGCAGCATCTTGGTATAGGTCTGATTCAAGTTTGTTCAAATCGAGTCTCTTGATCAATATTGGGGCTCCCTATAGGGGCATGAATTTTTCCTTAGTGTAATTTGAGGAAAAATCTTCTTTTCCAGAACCAGTGGGCAGAATCTTTTGATATTTGGTATACAGCATCTTGGTATGGGTTTGATTCAAATTTGTTCAAATGGAGTCCCTTGATCAATTTTGGGGCTCATTATGGGGACCTGAATGTTTAATGTAAAAATCTTCTCCAGAACCAATGTGCAGGATCTTTTGATATTTGGTATGCAGCATCTTGGTATGGGTTCGATTCAAGTTTGTTCAAATTGAGTCCCTCGATCAGTATTGGGGCTCACTAAAGGGGTGTGAATTTTTACTTAGTGCAATTTAAGAAAATTTCTTTAAAACTCTTTTTATCCGGAACCAATGTGCGGAATCTTTTGATATTTGGTATTCAGCATCTTGGTATGGGTCTGATTCAAGTTTGTTCAAATTGAATCCCCCGTTCAATATTGGGGATCACTATGGGGGTGTGAATTTTTACTTAGTGCAATTTAAGAAAAAATCTTCAACAATCTTCTTCACCAGAACCAGTGGGCAGAATCTTGAGATATTTGGTATGTAGCATCTTGATATGGGTTGGATTCACATTTGTTCAAATTGAGTCTTTTGATCAATATTGGGGCTCACTATGGGGGCGTGAATGTTTACTTTGTGAAATTTAAGGAAAATTCTTTAAAAATCTTCTTCAGAACCATCATGCAGAATCTTCTGATAATTGATCAGCAGCATTGTCCCATTCAGTCCTGTTGATGTTTTAGCTCCACAAAGAGTATAGATTTACTCTGTAGAACCTTAAGAATAGCGTTTGATAAAATTTGTGTCTTAACAGTATGGAACATTCAGTGAGTGCCTAAGACCCCCTGGGGCCTCTTGTTAACTTTTAGCCCCTCTCACAGTGATCGACTCCGCTGCTGTTTCTTTGGCGACATTTCCCAACTGTGGCATAAAGCCCTTCACTAAAATACTTGTTTCCATTTCTAAAGATGTGAAAATTAAAAATCAGAGTTGTGTGCTTTGTCTTTTGTGTGAGGGTGGTTTTTCGCCTCATTCATTCGTACATGTTTTATTTCGTATTTCTGCTTTGTTGTTTGGTAAAAAGTAGTTTAAACAGTTACGGAATGTAATTATAAGAACTGAATGCAATTTTTAGCCCGACTGTTTACAGTGAGGGCTATAGTAATGACTTTTGTCCATCCATCCACCCGTCTGTCCGTCTGTTAACATTCAGAGTTTTGGTTGAAGTTTGTGGTTAAAGTTTTTACTGAAGGTTCAAGTGGGATTTTTTTTGTTTTTTTCCTGTTTAGTTGTCATTTGGAGTTTCGGTTAAAGTTTGTGGTTAAAGTTCTTTATTCAACCTTCAAGTACAGGCTACACCCGGTACTTCTTGTCTGATCATCACAAAATTTCATATGCAGGTTTTAGGTCATGTCTACATGAAAACGTCCCCTTTTGGTCTTGATCGGTCAACCGGTATGGCTGCCCGAACCCAAAACCCAAAAACCATTAGCACAATCTACAGGTCATATTTATGAAAGAATTTCATTCTAACTGGGTAGGATGCCTCTGTGTAATGCCTAGATGAGAACATCCCCTTTTGGGCATGGTCTGTCAACCGTGATCGCTGCCCAAGCCCGAAACCCAAAAACTTTTAGCACAGTCTGCTGGTCATGTTTAATATGGAGGGATTTCATTGTGACTTGGTAGGATGACTCCTTATGATGTCTAGATGAGAATTTCCCCATTTGGGCATGATCTATCAACTGTGACAACTGCTCGAGCCCAAAACCCCAAAACCTTTAGTACAGTTTACAGGTCATATTTATGGAGGGATTTCATTGTAACTTGATAGGTTGACTTCGTATAATGTCTAGATGAGAAAGTCCCCTTTTGGACGTGATTGGGCAACTGTGACGGCTGCAGGGGCCTGAAGCCCGAAAACCTTTAGCACAGTCTACAGGTCATATTTATGAAGGGATTTCATTGTAACTTGATAGGATGACTCCAAATAATGTCTGGATGAGAACTTCCCATTTTGATAATGGTCATTCAGCCTTGATGGCTGCCTGAGCCCAAAAACATTTAGCATAGTCAAAAAGTCATATTTATGGAAGGATTTCATTGTAACCTGTTAGGTTGACACCATATAATGCCTGGATATGACATCCTCTTTTTGTCATGATTGGTCAACTGTGATGGCTACAGATGCCCGAAAACCTTGAGCACAGTCTACAGGTCATATTTATGAAGAGATTTCATTGTAACTTCATAGGATCACTATGCCCAGATGAGAATGTCCCCTTTTGGTTGCGATCATTCAACCATGACGGCTACTCGAGCCCAAAGCCCGAAAACCTTTAGCGCAGTCTACAGGTCATATATATGGAGGGATTTCATTGTAACTTGATATGTTGATCTCATACAATGTCTAGATGAGAACATCCCATTTTGGGCAAGTGTGACGGCAACAGGGGCCCGAAGCCCAAAAACCTTTAGAACAGTCTACAGGCCATAATTATGAAGGGATTTCATTGTAGCTTGGTAGGATGACTCCAAATAATGTCTAGATGAGAACATCCCCTTTTGGTCATGATCATTCAGCCTTGATGGCTGCCCAAGCCCAAAAATCTTTAGCATAGTCTATAGGTAGTATTTATGGAATGATTTCATTGTAACTTGTTAGGTTCACTCCATATAATGCCTAGATGGTGACCTTCCCTTTTGGTCGTGATTGGTCAACTGTGATGGCTACAGGCGCCCGAAGCCCAAAAATATTGAGCACTGTCTACAGGTCATATTTATGAAGGGATTTCATTGTAACTTTGTAGGATCACTCCAGATGATGCCCAGATGAGAATGTGCCCTTTTCATTGCGATCATTCACCCATGATGGCTGCCCGAAGCCCGAAAACCTTTAGCACAGTCTTCAGGCCATATTTATGAAAGGATTTCATTGTAACTTGGTAGGTTGAATTCATATAATGTCTAGATGAGAACAACCCCTTTTGGACGTGATCATTCAGCCTTGATGGCTGCTCGAGCCCAAAAACCTTTAGCATACTCTATAAGTCATATTTATGGAAGGATTTCATTGTAACTTGTTAGGTTGACTCCATATAATGCCTAGATCATGGCATCCCCTTTTGGTCATGATTGGTCAGCTATGACTGCTACAGGTACCCGAAGCCCGAAAACCTTGAGCACAGTCTACAGGTCATATTTATGAATGGATTTCATTGTAACTTCGTAGATCACTCCAGATGATGCCCAGATGAGAATGTCCCCTTTTGGTTGTGCTCATTCAACCATGATGGCTGCCTGAGCCCAAAGCCCGAAAACCTATAGCACAGTCTACAGGTCATATTTATGAAGGGATTTCATTGTAACTTGGTAGGTTGTTTTCATATAATGTCTAGATGAAAACGACTCCTTTTGGACGCAATTTGGCAACACTGATTGCTACAGGGGCCCGAAGCCTGAAAACTTTAATCACGGTCCAGAGGTCATATTTATGAAGGGATTTCAATGTAACTTGGTAGGATGACTCCAAATAATGTCTAGATGAGAACATCCCCTTTTGATCGCGATCATTTAGCCTTGATGGCTGCCTGGGCCCAAAACCCCAAAACCTTTAACATAGTCTATAGGTTAGGTTGACTCCATATAATGCCTAGATGATTACATCCCCTTTTGGTCGTGTTTGGTCAACTGTGATTGCTTCAGGGGCTCGAAACCCCAAAACCTTGAGCACAGTCTACAGGTCATATATATGAAGGGATTTCATTGTAACTTTGTAGGATCACACTCCAGATTATGCCCAGATGACAGCGCCCACTTTTGGTCGCGATCATTCAACCATGATGGCTTCCCGAGCCCAAAACCCCAAAAACTTTAGTACAGATGACAGGTCGTATTTGTGAAGGGATTTCATTGTAACTTAGTAGAATGACTCAGTATAATGTCGATATGAGGACGTTCCCTTTTGGTTGCAATCGGTCTACCATCATGGCTACACAGGACTGAAGCCCAAAAACCTTTAGCACAGTCTACAGGCCATATTTATGAAGGGATTTCAGTGTAACTTGATAGAATGACTAATTTTGAAATAATTTCACTGTAACTTGGTAATTTTCATTGACATACGTTAACTGTGAGTGCCACATACATTAACTGTGAGGTTATATTAACCCACCCCTCAGCTCTTTAGTACCGTGTACACCTCATATTATTTTTATTAAAAACATAGCATACAGGGAACAGAAATTAGCATATTCCCAATTATCACAATTCTTGTCTTATTTCATAATCCTTTCATAAACATTGAACATTATCCTTTTCATCAAACACAACACATACACAAGTTAAGCTACAGTGTCATTGACACTTTCATTATCCCCTCCCACAAGAGAGGGATATAGCACAGAGCTCGCTTCGTCTGTCTATCTGTCAGTCTGTCTGTCAGTCCATCTGTCATTCATCAGTCCATCTGTCTGTCCAAACTTTCTTTATGCCATAACTTAAACAAAAGTTAACAGATTTCAATTCATTTAAGTACATGCCTCTAGGTCAAGTTTGATGATCACAATCATCCAATGAAAATTGTTGAAGTTATAGCCCTGCCAGCCCCCGCCAATTAGGCATTTTTTTTCTTTCTTTCCGCCAATATGCATTTTTAACTATTTACAGTCACTTTCGTCAAAAATGCATTTTTATATTTTTGCTTAAAAGTTTGTGGTTAAAAATCCATTGTGTCTAAGCATTGCCATTGCTGGGGCTGTTGGGCTGCATGCATGACATCACTCTAGTTATAATCTTTATCAGAGTATGAACATGTGGGAATGGGTACAAACTGTATGAATCCCTTTGGGATTCATACATAATTTGTACCCATTCCCACACGTTCATACTCCAATAAAGATTATAAAAATTGCATTCAATTCTTAAGTCAAGGAGCCCCAGGATGATGTTACTTACTATCAGCGCAAGAGTCTGAACAAGTCTATCAATGACATAGACATCAATATTGCTTACTTTTTGGATGAACCTTAGGAATTGATAGTGATAGATAGTGATAGAAATAGACAGTGATAGAGGAGATCATTGTTCTAATGAAGTCAATTCATCTTCTAGACACAGTTCCAGTTCCTTGGACTTCATTTCTCTTGTCACAAGGCCAGAAACTGCGGTATTCTGGTTCCAAATGTCGTTCAGGACAGGATGAGTTTGATTTTTAGCTTAACTTGACATAGTCAAGATAAGCTATTGCCATCACGCGAGCAGAAGTCTGTTAGTCTGTGAGTCTGTTAGTCTGTGAGTCTGTTCACATTTTCCTTTACCACGGGCTACACCCCGCAGTTCCTATCTGATCATCACGAAATTTCATATGCAGGTTTGGGGTCATGTCTAGATGAGAACGTCCCCTTTTGGTCACGATCGGTCAACCGTTATGGCTGCTCGAGCCCAAAACCCGAAAACCATTAGCACAGTCTACGGGTTGTATTTATGAAGGGATTTCATTGTAATTTGGTAGGATGCCTCTGTATAATGCCAAGATGAGAACGTCCCCTTTTGGGCATGATCTGTCAACCGTGATGGCTGCCCAAGCCCGAAACCCAAAAACTTTTAGCACAGTCTGCAGGTCATGTTTAATATGGAGGGATTTCATTGTAACTTGGTAGGATGACTCCTTATGATGTCTAGATGAGAATTTCCCCATTTGGGCATGATCTGCCAATCGTGACGTCTGCCTGAGCCCAAAACCCAAAAACCTTTAGCACAGTCTACAGGTCATATTTATTGAGGAATTTCATTGTAACTTGGTGGGTTGACTTCATATAATGTCAAGATGAGAAAGTCCCCTTTTGGTCCTGATTGGGCAACTGTGATGGCTACAGGGGCCCGAAGCCCAAAAACCTTTAGCACAGTCTACAGGTCATATTTATGAAGGGATTTTATTGTAACTTGGTAGGATGACTCCAAATAATGTCTAGATGACAATGTCCCATTTTGATCACGATCATTCAGCCTTGATGGGTGCCGGAGCCCAAAAACCTTTAGCATAGGCAGAAGGTCATATTTATGGAAGGATTTCACTGTAACCTGTTAGGTTGACTCCATATAATGTCTAGATGATGACATCCCCTTTTGTTCGTGATTAGTCAACTGTGATGGCTACAGGTGCCCAAAGCCCGAAAACGTTGAGCACAGTCTACAGGTCATATTTATAAAGGGATTTCAGTGTAACTTCTAGGATCACTCCAGATGATGCCCAGATGAGATTGTCCCCTTTGGTTGCGATCATTCAACCATGATGGCTGCCCGAGCCCAAAGCCGAAAACCTTTAGCACAGTCTTCAGTTCATATTTATGAAGGGATTTCATTGTAACTTGGTAGGTTGGCTTCATATAATGTCTAGATGAGAACAGCCCTTTTGGACACCATTAGGCAACTGTGACGGCTACAGGGGCCTGAAGCCTGAAAACCTTTAGCACCGTCTACAGGAGATATTTATGAAGGGATTTCATTGTACCTTGGTAGGATGAGTCCAAATAATGTCTAGATGAGAATGTCCCCTTTTGGTCGCGATCATTCAGCCTTGATGGCTGCCCAAGCCCAAAACCTTTAAAATAGTCTATAGGTCACATTTATGGAAGGATTTCATTGTAACCTGTTAGTTTGACTCCATATAATGCCTAGATGATGACATCCTCTTGTGGTTGTGATTGGTCAACTGTGACGGCTTCAGGGGCCCGAAGCCCAAAAACCTTGAGCACAGTCTACATGTCATATTTATGAAGGGATTTCATTGTAACTTTGTAGGATCACTCCAGATGATGCCCAGATGAGAATGTCCCCTTTTGGTTGCGATCATTCAACCATGATGGCTGCCCGAGCCCAAAGCCCAAAAACCTTTAGCACAGTCTACAGGTCATATTTATGAAGAGATTTCATTGTAACTTGGTAGGTTGACTTCATATAATGTCTAGATGAGAACGTCCCCTTTGGACGCAATTGGGAAACTGACGGCTACAGGGGCCCGAAGCCGGAAAACTTTTAGCACAGTCTACAGGCCATATTTATGAAGGGATTTCAATGTACCTTGATAACATGACTCATTTTGGAATAATTTCACTGTTACTTGGTAACTTTTGTTGATATACGTTAACTGTGAGGGCCACATACATTAACTGTGAGGTCATATTAACCCACCTCTCAGCTCTTTAGTACAGGGTACACCTCATATTATTTTTATCAAAAACAGAGCATACAGGGAACAGAAATGAACATATTCCCAATTATCATAATTCTTGCCTTATTTCATAATCCTTTCATAAACATTGAACATCATAATCCTTTCATAAACATTGAACATTATCCTTTTCATCAAACACAACACACAAGTTAAGCTGCAGTGTCATTGACACTTTCATTTTGGATCATCTCAGAGCAGCTTTAGCCACTTGAGTTTCTGAATTCAAAGATTTAGATGATTTGGCAGCCCATTCAGGAAGATTTCTCACTGTGCTTGACATACCATCAATACTCAAGCTACTACAGTCTGCAACCTTGAGCTTGTCAGACGAGATGGCATGTTACTCTCAAATATATCTCTTCCAGATGCACAGCATCAGCAACTTTGATCATGTTCCATTTCTGAATCACTGTAGTTTGATGGGAGGATTCAAGCTATTCATGACAATGTTATGAAATATTCACATCATCAGCTGTTGCTATGCCAATTAGATGAAGCATCTCATTCAGCGTCATCCACAGGAAAAGGTACTGACCTTACTCATCTTGTCATTCCTCTCTTTCTATCACTCTTATCTCATTCTCGATCTCCAGCGGTTCCTAGTGTCCATGGTTCAAATCAGTTCATGAGACCGCTCGGCAATGGGGAGGACATCATTTCTCCTCCAATTGCTTTGACAGGACAGGAAGTGAAGTTTCTCACCTCATATCACTTCCTGTGAATGGTCAAATTGTAAACTTTCCACCACAATGGACAACAATTACATCAGACCCTTCGATTATTATGCTCATTCAATACAGGTTTCTCCTTTCTTCACAGACATGCTGCCTCTCACTCACAATCCAGTTAGAACCACAATCCCCACAAATCTAATAATTAGTTTCTCTTTTATATACCGAGGTAGCAATGCTTTTATAAAAAGAAGCTATCAAAGTCGTTCACAATTTTGAGTTGCCAGGATTTTGCAGCCGACTCTTTCTCGTTCCGAAGAAGAATGGCCAAGTCAGACCAGAAATCTGAATCTTTTCATTCAAGCTCTAAAATTCTTTATGGAAATGTTCAGATCTCTCAGGAGCACAATTCATGAGAATAATTAGGTAACCGGTATCAATCTCAAGATGCATACTTCCACTTTCTGATTCACCATCAGTCTTGGGAGTATTTTTGGTTCTTGTTCCACGGTATCGCTTATCAGTTCAAAGCGATGTCATTCAGTTTGAACCCAGCGCCTTGGGTATTCACTTAACCGATGAATTGAGGAATGGCTTATCACAGAGCCCATTCATCAGTTACATCTTTGGCATATCTAGGTGACATACTCCAGAGGCACACTAATCCTTATTTACTTGGGAACGATGTCAATCCACTATTGGATCTGCTTCGGTCACTGGGCCTTTAGCCCATTTGGGAGAAGTTGGGTGTAGTTCCCTCCCAGACGTTTACTCACTTAGGTATGGATTTTCTCACTTATTATCCCCGCATTTTAAAAAATGCGGGGATATTGTCATGATCTCCGTCCGTACGTCCGTACGTCTGTACGTCCGTACGTCCGTACTTCCGTACGTCCGGTTTTGTAATTCGAAACGCTGTAACTTTCTACAGTTGTTCGATAGGGTCTGTGCAACCCAAAAATACAATTTTTAAATTTTTGTGCCACCAGGTGGCTTCTGTGGAGCCACTTAAAAAATGCGTTATTTTTTCACTTTTTTGCTGAATAGTCCCAACCTATGTAATTCGGAGTTCTAAAATTACACTAGGGTGTTGCTAAATGATCTGTAGATATGTAGGAAGGTTTCGGATTTTTCGGGTGCCACGTGGCTGTGCCACCGTAGCCACTTTTGTGTTTTCTTAGACCGTTTCCGGCAAAAGGCTTGTAGGATATGTAATTCGAAATGCTAAATCCATGCTCAGATGTTGCAGTAGGGTCTATAGATGCGCACGAAGGTTTTGGATTTTTCGGGTGCCACGTGGCTGTGCCACCGTAGCCACTCTCGTGTTTTCTTAGACCGTTTCTGGCAAAAGGCTCCTAGGGTATGTAATTCGAAATGCTAAAACCATGCTCAAATGTTGCAGTGGGGTCTGTAGATGCACACGAAGGTTTCGGATTTTTCAGGTGCCACGTGGCTGTGCCACCGTTGCCACTTTTGTGTTTTCTTAGACCGTTTCCGGCGATAGGCTCCTAGGGTATGTAATTCGAAACGCTAAAACCATGCTCAAATGTTGCATTGGGGTCTGTAGATGTGCACGAAGGTTTCGGATTTTTCAGCTGCCACCTGGCTGCGCCACCATTGCCACTTTCGTGTTTTCTTAGACCGTTTCCGGCGAAAGGCTCCTAGGGTATGTAATTCAAAACGCTAAAACCCTGCTCAAATGTTGCAGTAGGGTCTGTAGATGTGCACAAAGGTTTCCGATTTTTCAGGTGCCACGTGGCTGTGCCACCATTGCCACTTTTGTGTTTTCTTAGCCCGTTTGCGGCAAAAGGCTCCTAGGGTATGTAATTCGAAATGCTAAAACCATGCTGAGATGTTGCAGTAGGGTCTGTAGATGCGCACAAAGGTTTCAGATTTTTCAGGTGCCATGTGGCTGTGCCACCGTTGCCACTTTTGTGTTTTCTTAGACCGTTTCCGGTGAAAGGCTCCTAGGGTATGTAATTCGAAATGCTAAAACCATGCTCAAATGTTGCAGTGAGGTCTGTAGATGTGCACAAAGGTTTAAGATTTTTCAGGTGCCACGTGGCTGTGCCACTGTTGCCGCTTTTGTGTTTTCTTAGACCGTTTCCAACGAAAGGCTCCTAGGGTATGTAATTCGAAATGCTAAAACCATGCTCAAATGTTGCAGTGGGGTCTGTAGATGCGTTTTGGATTTTTCAGCTGCCATCTGGCTGCGCCACCATTGCCACTTTCGTGTTTTCTTAGACCGTTTCCGTCGAAAGGCTCCTAGGGTATGTAATTTGAAACACTAAAACTATGCTCAAATGTTGTAGTGGGGTCTGTAGATGCGCACGAAGGTTTCCAATTTTTCAGGTACCCTGTGGCTGTGCCACCGTTGCCACTTTTGTGTTTTCTTAGACCGTTTCCGGCGAAAGGCTCCTAGGGTATGTAATTCGAAACGCGGGGGCGCGGTGGCTCAGTTGGTAGAGGTGCAGGCTGCAAGCCGAGAGGTCCTCGGTTCGAATCCCACCTGCGGCAACCACGTTGTGTCCTTGGGCAAGACACTTCACCCCGATTGCCTACATGGGGGCACGATGACGCTGTGTACTGAGGCGTACTGCACGTCGATGGTGCGCATGTCTTCAACCAATCTGACCCTGCCTGTGCTGCGGTTCAGAGTTACGATGTTGGAGAGCTGACAGCTGCTCGTCGTTGCTCGGTGGTTCTCTCCGGGTACTCCGGCTTCCTCCACCCGTAAAACTGTCACGGTCACGATTAGCCATTGTGCATAAGTATGTGACCTTAAACACCAATAAATAATAAATAATAATAATTCGAAACGCTAAAACCATTCTCAAATGTTGCATTGGAGTCTGTAGATGCGCACGAAGGTTTCAGATTTTTCAGCTGCCATATGGCTGCGCCACCATTGCCACTTTCGTGTTTTCTTAGACCGTTTCTGGCGAAAGGCTACTAGGGTATGTAATTCGAAATGCTAAAAGCACGCTCAGATGTTGCAGTAGGGTCTGTAGATGCGCACGAAGGTTTCGGATTTTTCAGGTGCCACGTGGCTGTGCCACCGTTGCCACTTTTGTGTAGGGTCTGTGGATGCGCACGAAGGTTTCGGATTTTTCAGGTGCCACGTGGCTGTGCCACCGTTGCCACTTTTATGTTTTCTTAGACCGTTTCCGGTGAAAGGCTCCTAGGGTATGTAATTCGAAATGCTAAAAACATGCTGAGATGTTGCAGTAGAGTCTGTAAATGCCTAGGAAGGTTTTGGATTTTTTGGGTGCTAAGTGGCTGTGTCACCGTTGCCACTTTTGTGTTTTCTTAGACCATTTCCAGCGAAAGGCTCCTAGGGTAAGTAATTCGAAATGCTTAACACATGCTCAAATGTTGCAGTAAGGTCTGTAGATGCGTACAAAGGTTTCAGATTTTCCAGATGCCACGTGGCGGTGCCACCGTTTTTCTTTCATGTTTTCTTAGATCATTTCCGGTGAAAAGCTCCCAGAGTATGTAATTTGAAATGCTAAAACTATGCTCAAAAGTTGCAGTAGGGTCTGTAGATGTGCACGAAGGTTTCGGATTTTTGGGGTGCCACCGTTGCCACTTTCATGTTTTCTTAGACCGTTTCCGGCGAAAGGCTCCCAGGGTACATGTATGTAATTCGAAACGCTAAAACCATGCCCAAATGTTGCAGTGGAGTCTGTAGGTGCGCACGAAGCTGTGTCACATGTGCCACTCAATATGATTTTAGTGTGTCATATAATACATTTCTTCTTTGTATCAAGCATTCATACAAAGTCAAGGATGCAAATGTGGGGATACACTATAGTGTGCTTTGCACACAAGTGACACCATCTAGTATGAACATTGTCAGAGTTCCAGCTGCAAGAGGTCAAAGCCTCAATACCTTAGCAATGAACTGCTCCACAGCGACACAAGTTTCAGCCAGGAAATTCCTTAACACCATAGGTCTCTGCATTCCCACCATGGACCGCATTCCTTTGGGTAGGGTTTTTCTTTGTTTTCTTCATCATTATCTGCTCTGGAGATGGAAACCCAATGTAGACTTGTTAGATATGATCAGCCCTTTGAACAAGTCAATAACATCTCAGATGTCAGGATGGGTGGATCTCTCTTGGATAATGCAAGGGATTCCTCTCAACTCTCCAAACCTGGATCATATTCTCTCAACGGATGCTAATGGCTTAGGCAGCAATCCTGTACCCTCTGAACCTTCAGACTCACTGTCTACGGTCAGAGCATGAAGCAGATCTTCATATCAACCAGAAGGAGTTGTTAGCCATCCTTCTGACAGTCAGGCACTTGTTGTCTCCTGTTGGGTCATCACATTCTGATTCTTTTAGATAACTTGACTGTGGTTGCATACATCAAGAATCAAGGAGGCACTTGTTCAATTCCTATGCACAAACTGATGAGAGATCTTCTTCTAGCACATCAGAATCACAAACAGATGCTAGTCAGACATATACTAGATCATCTAAAGGTGTTAGCCGACTCACTGCCTTGAAAGGGCAAGATCCTCACATCAGAATTGACTCTGAACGGCTTGTCTTTAGGTCAGTGTGCCTCAAGTGAGGCACTCCTCACATTGATCCATTCATAAGATGGTTGAACAGTCAACTAGACATGTTTGTTTTACCTTGTCCAGACCCTCCAGCTCATACAGTTGATGCCCTGTTGCTCAACTGAAACAGAATAAATGGCTATGCCTTTCCTCCAACAACAATCGTCTAGTGCATTCTCAAAATTCAAATGTCACACTGCAGGATCATTCTGATTATTTTCCTCACCTCAAAATATTTGGATCAGTTAGATCAGATCGCTTCTGGACATTCATCTGCAACTTTCTCTTTGCAAAAATCTCCTCCATCAAGGTCAATCCATTAAAAGTGAGAGTGAGACTTCTACACCTTCATGCCTGTCTTTTATCAGGTCCTGTCTCAGGCATAGTGTTTTTTCCAGAAGAGAAATGGAGTGCATTTCTGCACCCAGAAGGGTCTTCACTCCTTTAGTGTTAAAGTAAAGTGGGATGTTTTTGTTTATTGGTGTCAGGCTAACAATATTAGCTTCCTACATCCACCCAAAGCTAAATTAGCTGACTTCTTTGTTTATTTGTTTCACACTGAGGGGCTCCAACCTATCACTATTGAAGGTTATTGCTCTATGGTGTCTGAAACCTTCATGATTGCCCAGAGCACTCATATCGATACTGATCCTTTTCTAAGTAATCTTATGAAGCAATTTACTCTCAACAGACCTAAAACACTTGGCATCAAACCAAAATGGAATCTCCTTGGGTTCTATTTTTCCTGAGTGAAGCTCCTTTTGAGCCTATTAATGATTGCTCTTGACTTACAAGACAGTTTTTCTTTTAGCTTTTGCTTCTGCTGGTAGAGTAAATGAGCTCCATACTCTTTCTATTGAACCACAATTCTGTTGTTGTGTAGGAAATGCTATTACTCTTAATACTAACTCTGCTTTTGTGGCCAAAATCAGGTTTCTGATGTATCTTGTTTACCCATTCATATTAGAGCTTTATGACCTAAAGGTCAATCCTGGAATAGACCCTTATTTTGTCCCATCAGAGCTATTTCAGACATGTGTTGGTAGAACTAGATTTATTAGGAAAGGTGGGAAGAGACTTTTTTCTCTCAATATGCCAAACAGGAAAGATCTCACTCCACAATCCATTTCCTTTTTCTGTCAGATTTGACTTTTCTGTTCTCTAGGGTTTTCCCTCAGAGAACAATCTAAATTTACTCATTTTAATAGAAATAGTATGAGGGTTTACGGCACTTGTGTTAGTTTGATAAGTAAATATAAAAGAAACTATGCCAGCTCTCATCCAATCAGAGGGCAAGGATTTTACTTTTATTGGAACATTGTGAATTTCAAATTCATGTTTGTTCAAACCAAGTTCCTGAGTACTGAGTAAATATTTGGGCTCTTAGTCCCTTATTAGTCCTTTATGAGAAATAAGTCTTCTTATTGAGATCCACCAGTCCAAATATTTCTTTTTTTTTTGTTGGTATGCAGCATTCTTTAGGTGTGTGTGTGTGTGTGTGTGGGGGGGGGGGGGGGGGGGGGGGGGGGGGGGGGGGTAGAGGGTGCAGATTCAAGTTCATTTATATTAAATCCCTGGGTTAATATTTGATCTTCCTATTGGAGCCAAAATTTAAATTTGGTTCAGTATCGGGAGTATTCTTTAAAAATCATCTTCTCAAGAACCACCAATAAGAATCTTTTTGATATTTGGTATAGAACATACTCATCGGGGCATTTTAAGTTTGCTCTAGAAAAAATGCCTTTTTAGCATTTCTTGGAAAACTGGATTCATATGTGAACACGAACGTCGCCAGAGTTATGAGGTAGTATTATAACTCAGGAGGCTGGTGATTTGCTGTTGAAGACGAATCAATACGGGCCTGGGACGTTACCATTTTTAACAAGCACCAGTTAAAAAATTTGTACTGAAGATATGGTAAATGGTTTGGTGTTTGGAAGTAACATATATTTAACATGGTTATTCGATTAAGAAATATTTGGTTAAGTGGGTTCTGCTATTTTATGTTATTAGTATCAAAAGCAAATCCATTTGCAATATTATATGGCAAAATCCCCCACCACACATGACCATTTGCCAGTTCGTTCCCACGTTGAACCGGCCGACACAGGCCGTGAGCTTAGGGAGGCCCTCTCCTTGCTCACTCAGGTTCTTTCCAAGAGCCTTCCCATTGCTTCCAGCGAGGCTACTAGTGGTTTCCAGGCACCCCCCCCCCCCCCCAGAATCGGAAGCAGGCCGCTTTCTGATCCCTCAGGTGTGCCACACTATGGGAGGCATCGGCTGGTTTGCTCATAATGGGCTATATGTCTTCTGTATGAGTCCAACATACCTGACGTCGAGAGCCAACAGTCTTCTGACTTGGGGGCAGCTCTTGACTTTGTGTTTGGGTTCCTTCTGGATCTCAAACCATCAAACCCGCCGACAGTGTCAGCCAGGCCGCGATCATTGGTCACGCGCCTACAGCCTGTGGAGCAACCTGCTTCTGGGCACCTTCAACCGTGCCAGTCAGCACAGGTGGTTGAAGCATTTTCACCTTTGGACTCTAAGTTGCGTTCCAAGGCTATGAAGACTTCATTCTTCACCAGGGTTGACACTTTTTTGCCTCCAGTGCATTATCGTTCCTACGATTCCGCCAGTCTGCCAGACTTTGACGGTCTTGGATTAGGACTGCACCTCCCTCGGGCTTTCCAAGCCCAAGTCGGCCGTTATTCCTATGGCGACTCTGGAGTCCCTGTTGGGCTTTTCAAGAGAGATGCTGGGCATGCTTTCTCTCTCGGATCATGTTGTCTCTGCTTTAGCTGCTTATCTGCCTCCAGATAAGTTTGACAACGAACAGACTCCTTTGCATGTGCTTTCCAAGGCGCTCATGCACATGCATGCCTGTAACACGGCTAACTTGGAATTAGTTCGCAGGGATGCTGTGTTGGACACACGCTCTTCCCTTCCTGAGGGGCAGTGCGCTTCTCTTCGATCTGCTTCTTCGGCGGGTCCGCAACTATTCCATGGTTCCGTGGCAATGGTCCGGGATGACGTCCTACATCATTCCACAGATCAGCTGCTGCTTCGTCAGCTTGATCAGCCTTCTACTGGAGGCAGGGGCCGTCCAAAGCCTAACAGGTTGAGGCATCCAACTTTGTCGAGACTGCCTCTTCCAACACAAGTTCCTTTATATGTTACACATTGGAAACTTTTGATCATGCAGATAGACAATCAAAGGGGGTGATTGAGGTCATGAAGAACATTCATTCAGTGGGATTTTATTCCCACCTGTTCTTGGTGCCAAAGAAGGACGGCCGACTCCGACATGTTATCAATCTGAGTTCGCCGCTCCATTCACCAGGGAGTTTTCACTTCCAGCATCGACCTGTGAGATGTTTACTTTCACAGTCCGATTCATTGGACATCGCAAAAGTATCTCAGGTTCACTTTTCTGGAACAAGTTTACCAGTTCAAGGCCATGTCCTTCGGCCTCAACCTGGCTCCTTGGGCCTTCACCCGACTGATGTCGCATATGTTAGCCTTACATCGCACACAGTCCAGGGTGACTACTTCGGCATATCAGGACAATATCCTCCAGAGGCATTCCAGTGCTGCCTTTCTGGAGTCAGATGTCTCCACACTGTTGAGCCTGCTCACGTCACCAGGGTTCAGAGTCAACGAAGAGAAGTCAGACCTGGTCCCTTCTCAGTCGTTTTGTCATCTGGGGATGGACTTCCGTACTCATCTGAATACGTTGGCAGTTCCCAGGGCAAGGGCTGTGATTCTCTCAGCTTTTGCCCTGACTCTGTCGCAGTCCACGTCCGCGACAGCCCGGAGTCTTCTCCGGCTGCTCGGTCTCTACGGTTCGTTGACGGATCTCATTCCGCTAGGTCAGCTGCATGTCAGACCTCTTCAACACTTTCTGCTCAGGTGTTGGAGGCCGAATGTCGACCCTCTGGATCTGGTGCTTCAGTTTCAGAGTCTCTTCATCGTCACCTTCTTCCCTGGACAGATGTTCAGTGGATTATGCAGGGACTTCCATTGGACTAACCCACGTCCGATCGTGTTCTGAAGGCAGACGCCAACGATCTTGGATGGGGTGCGACGTTGGATCCTCTAGGTCTTTCCCTTCATGGGGCATGGGACCAGGATCAAGCAGCTCTTCACATCAACCAGAAGGAGCTTCTTGCTCTTCTTCTGAGTTTCTGGCAGTGGATCCCCCACCTTTTGAATCGCCAGGTCTTTCTGTTGTCCGACATTTCGACGGTGGTTGCTTCATTCGGAACCAGGGTGGTACGCATTTGGTTCCCATGTACGAATTGGCTCAGGATCTTCTACTGCTCGCTCAGGATGTCAACGCCAGAGTGATGGTTCGTCACATTCCCGGTCGTCTGAACGTCCTAGCCGACTCCCTGTCCCGACGGGGCAGGGTCATTTTCACCAAGTGGATGCTCCACAGGGCAGTGTTCCAGTCGCTTTGCGATCTCTGGAGTCATCCCCACTTCAATCTCTTTGCGACTCGTTGGAAACATCAGGTGGACACTTTCATGTCCCATGTGTCCAGATCCTCTGGCTTTCACTGTGGACGCTCTAGATCTGTCACTCAATTGGAATGGTCTTGTCAGTTGCGCCTTCCTGCCGGTTCCGATTCTGCCTCAGGTTCTAACCAAGATACGAACCTGCAGTTGTCGAATCATTCTGATCGCTCCCCTGTCACCTCAGTGGGTGTGGATCAATCAGCACTCATCTGTTGGCAGTGGTTCCAGCACGTCTACCAGCGTCCCTACTGGGTGTGTGCCGGTGACGCTCGACCCAGTTTTGACTTATTTTTTCTTGCTGCTTTTGCACCACTTTCTTTCCCAAATCGCTTGGGAAAGATCAAAATAGAGAGTACATTTTCTGAGTTAGGTTCTTCCACTGTAGTGCAAGCCTGTAGTAAACAATTGTGGTAGGTATAATAAGAAAGGAAAAAGGAAATTTACTATTAAATTTAAATATCATGGATAGAATTACAACAAAAAAAAACAAGATCTGTCTTGCAGAACTTTAGTTATAGAGCGGAAACCAATTCCATGTGTATTCAACATTGGAGGTCATGGTGACCTTGACCTTTGGCACACCATGGTCAAAATAAATAGGCTTCTTCCATTTATCATACCTAACCCACATTTGAAGTTTGGTAAAGTTCCGGTTTGTAGAACTTTAGTTATAGAGCAGAAACCAATTTCAAGTGTATTTGACATTGGAGGTCACTGTGACCTTGACCTATGGCACATCATGGTCAAAATAAATAGACTTCTTCCACTCTTCATAACTAACCCACATGTGAAGTTTGGTAAAGATCCAGTTGGTAGAACTTTAGTTAATTGACGGAATGCAAAAAGTTAATGGATGGACGATGACCGACGCCGTATGCCAGACATGGTGAACATAAGAGAATCTGTCAGGGGCATAATAATGAATAAAATTATATCTTGTGTGACAAATCTCATGGTGTGACAGAGCTCCATGAGCTCTATCAAACAAGATAAAGTAGAATACACACACAGTTTATCACCAGAAGACATGAAAATGACAGAATTTCTGTTAACTATTAAGTATTCCTACAGCCATAAGCAGCCCTTTTTATATTGCTTTGAAAACGTTATCTTAAGTGTATTCTTTCTTGACAACTCAACTGGTAGGATGCAATTATGTTGACAGTGTTTTTTCATCATTGTTGGCTACCTGTACAGGCAGACAACAATAATGTAGAAAACAGTGTTCACCCTTAAAGGCCAGGAGATTTTTACATATTTTTGCCTCACTTTGACAGTCTACATCCTGTTATTTTACTGCTGTTTTTTGCGAGTCTTGGCTGCCTATATAGGCAGCCAAGACTTGCCTAAAAACAACTACCAAGGTGCTTAGAAAGTAATTTGTGAGTTAACCCAAAGACTGCATGTAGTCGATGCAGATCATTAAGTGTTAAGTCATCTGCAGCTGTGTACTTGTATATACTGTAGCTATTAACATAAAACTAATTTGAGGATGTAAGGGTTAATTGCTTACTCCTTTTACTTGGATATTTCTGACTGGCAATGCTGGTATTTAAATTGTATATAAAATATTGCCTAAATCTGACCAGAACTCTCCCAAATCCATCAACCAAATTCTGTTAATTTTTTTTTTTTTTTTTTTTTTTTTTTTTAAAAAGTCAGGATGAATGAATTGTGTTCCAACAAGAAATCTTTTTCAAGTACTTTGGAATAGATGTTTGCAGTTTGTCAAACATGAATGAGGTAATGTGCTAAGTTTGTGTCACTGCCTTGGAGGTCATACATGATATATTTGATATATGAAGTGTCCCAGTGGGAATGCCTGGGAGTGGTGCAGTGATTGTTTGCTGTGATAAACAAGTTCTGTTTTACTAGTAAAATATGACCAGGTAAATGGAAGTGCTCTAAAATGTGTAGTAATGGTGTAAACAATTAGCTAAACTTGACTTCATACTTTTCTTGTTTTCATTATTAACCATAGGACTGACAGTGACCTTAAACACCAATAAATAAATTTATCTTACAACTTATTTCCCCAATATAAGTAAAAATGTCTTGACAAAATAGAAATCTGCATTGAGGGTAGCAACCACACATGTGATCATTTGATTCAGAAAGAAAAACATTTTACCTGTTCTCAGTTGGCATTGACTTAATTCACATGTCGAGGCCACCATTTTTGATAACAGTAATTAGCTAATGAATGGATCACCAGCTCAATGAAATAAAATAGACTAGATCATTTTTTGCCATGATGATATTTCTATGTAAGCCTACCATGCATTAACTGGTAGAGTGCTGGAAGCCCATATTTGGGCTTCATTCTAAAGTGGAGGTGCCACAACTTGAAGGCTCCTATTCAGTGGATGTGTTTGTATTATCTTTGAAGTGACATTATTTAGTCTGTAAGGGTTTGCCTTGTTATAATTTATGGGAGAGTGCCTAGAGGCACTCTCCCATAAATTGTAACAAGGCAAAGACATGAGTACAAGATTCGATGGCCAAAAATAATTTAGCACTCTATCAGTTAAGTATAGAAATAAAACAAAGAAACACAGAGCTGAAACACAACTGTAAACTTCAACAGTGAAAGTACAAGTAGAACTGTGAATGGGGATTACATTGTGCACAGCACAAGAATGCAATACCATGACGTCGTGATCTTCATTCATAAAAAATCAATTCACAGATGCTGAATGAAAACAGGTACAGTTAACTGGTAGAGTGCTAAATTTTATTTGGCCACCAAACTTTTTTTACATGTCTTTGCATTGTTACAATTTATAGGAGAGTGCCCACAGGCACTCTCCTATAAATTGTAACAAGGCAAATCTTAACAGACTAAATAATATCACTTCAAAGATAATATGATGCACAACCACTTAATTTGAAGCCTTTAAGTTGCAGTACCTGCACTTCAGAATAAAGCCCAAATATGGGCTTCCAGCACTCTACCAGTTAAATACTGAACCCAATCCTTTCATTATGCAAACAAGTGAAGAAAGAGAGGAATATTGTAAGATAAATTGTTCAGTAACACCATGTGTGTTTCCAAGCGAGAAATATATAATATTTTATCTAACAATCATATACATTTTGGCTTGAAAATCATGAGAAATGGGACGTATCAGATGATGTGTTCCAATTCTGGACCATTTAGACGACTCATTCTGATTCTGTATCATATAGACGACTCGTTTCCAGGGAATGCAACAGGCTATCATAACAGGTGCATGAATACATTCTATGTGCATTCCAGCTGATCGCTTACAAAACAAAATAAAATTCCTTACAATTAGCGACAGAACTATTAATCATGAATGCCCCCCCCCCTCCCCCTCACCCCACAATAAATAGAAACTGCACAATTAAATATTACACACTTGTAAATTCAAGCATATCATCACATTAAGTGACATTGAGAGTGAATAATTTTACAACGCAACTTTGAAAATTTGCAGTCACCACGTTACTCATTATTTGTTAAAGTGCACAACAAAATTGTGCCGTAAAATATGGGTTTTTTTTTTAACTTTTTCTCGCCCAACATTATGTCCCAAAACTATATTAATAATTTAAGATTTAATGCGACAGAGAATTGTCAGATAAATGAATTATCATGATAATGTGCATGTCCTGTAATTTGCATCAGATTCTCGGTGGTGTCGAACTTGCTGGCAAAGCCAGCTCGTTAAGATCCCATTCTGGACACCATCTCGAATCTGATACAAATCACAGGACATGCACATTATCATGAAAATCTGTATATATTGAAGTCTCAACCTTGCTACTGGGTCATAGGTATTGACTCATCCTAACTGTCTCGTCGACTGTATCATGACCATGTGCAGGTCCTGTTATGTGTATCAGATTCAAGGTCGTGTTTACAATCGGATTGCATTGATTCTGTCAAGGCAAGTTGCGAGCCAATTGTAAACTTGATTGAGAATCTGATACAAATTACAGGACATGCATTTGGTCATGATAATGCATTTTTCTAACAATCTTGTTACATAAAGCCTGTTTCCCCCTTTTTTCAGCTTAAATTAAGTTAGAATTGGTAAAAATTTTGCATTTTATATTTTAATGCATAATCACAATACATATTGCTTTCATGATGTTGCGTAATGCAATAGTGCAGTGTTTACTGGAAGTTAAATCTGTCTGATACGGAATTGGAACAAGGGGGTGGGGGGGGGGTGGTAGGGGGGCGGATACAAATGTTTTTTCCTGAGTTTTGGGGTGCAAATTAAGTTGATTGTTAGATAAATGCCCAGAGCCAAGGTCTCGCGTTCAATACACCATCTCAGAAACCCCAATGGTGATAACTTCTTGAGGACTGCATTATTTTTGGTCGTCTGAATATGTTCATCATATTTTGTTTTATTACAAATTATTGAACAGGGCCCACAGGCACTCTTCAACAATTTGTGATAAAACAAATTATATAAACAAAATGTTATTTGCGTTTGACTGATCATGAAACATAAGCAAGGAAAATGTTGGCTTTTGCTCTGTTTCCCTCATTTTTTTTAAAGCCCTGATAGTGGCTTCCAGCACTCAACTGTTTAATAACCTGTGTTGATAGATAAAGCTGCTTTGTTGAAAAACTGCTTCTTCTTAATTCCACACACTCTGATAGTACAGTAAAATTTGTTTTAACCCACTACACAACATGATTTAAAGATGGCACTTACAAAAAATTTCTTCAAGAACTAAATGTTTTCATTTCTAAATGTTTTCATTTTTTCCTCTAAAACGTAGCTTATGACCTCTTATTTGGGATGAACTCTTTGGATTCATTCCCATGAGGAAGCATAAACAATTTGAATGCTGATTTTTGTGAATCGAGATGGCTGTTTGTTTTTCCATTTAGTCAGGTAAAGAGTTAATGACATATCTTCTTTAACTGAGTTCTGAGATCGACGAATTTCCAATCGCATTATGGGAGAACTTTCCACAGAAAACTTGGGTATTTTGACATCATCATTCAGAGGGTCAGCATTCTTGTACAATATAATAATTGACAAATATTTTCAAAGAGAGTGATTTTATCAACATTGTTAAAAATTATTACAGAAGGGACGAACTCATCCATTGGACAGACATTTTGGTGTATTCGTAGATGCTTTTGGATTAGAAAAAACACCAATTACAGCGCAGATGTTTGCTGTTGCTGGAAAAGAACACATGAAAAAATATGGTAAGTACTGTTTTTATACAGCCACTTATAAAAGCAGGCGGTATTATAGAATAGCTATGTCTATCTGTTCATTTTTCTCTTAATGCTTATAATCCATTTTATATTACATATTTCGACAGAATGCGATGTGTTTGAATGGGTGGGTGTTTTACATAACTCGTTGGAATGGCGTAGTCATATTTCACTCGAGCCTATGGCTCTTACGAAATATAACGACACCATTCTAGCTCATTATGTAAAACACCCACCAATTCAAACACACATCGCCTTCTGTGTTAATTACACAGCCCATGCATTAAAATTTATTTAAATAAACAAATTTTAATTCTGATGATTAAACCATTCACGCCTAACAATTTGATGGCTATTACTGTCAGTAAAAATATAAGTACAAATTTGGGCAGATTTGCATAACATCTGGAAGAAACTTTTTAAAAAAAGTTTGAAGCATGTCAAGATGTCCTAAGATTTACCAAAATAAATTTGACCAATTTACATATAACGGGATCTGCAGACAAGATGGCCACGGGACTGGGTTATTGTTGTGGTTGGAAATGATTGGGTTTATTAGCTCAAGTGACTGAAAGTCAGTGTGAGCTATTGCCATCACTTGGCATCTATTGTATGTTAGCTTTTACAAAACAATCTTCTCTTTGCAAACCAATGGCCCAAATTGAAACATATATGGGCCACATCATCTTGGGGGTATTCTGTTTTCATTTTGTTCAAATTGAATCTCCTCCCTTTTTGGGCGTGGTGTCATATCCAAATATGATGAAATTCTTTAAAAATCTTCTCATGACCACAAGTGGGAATGCTTTGATATTTGGTATGAAACTTCCTCTGGTGTTCAAGATTAAAAGTTGTTCAAAGAAAGTTGATAGGTCCATATTGGAGCTCTCCAGGGGATGGGCTCCCTTTTGAGTTCCACTGAAAATTTCTATTTCAAGAACCAATGGAGCAATTTGAACCAAATTTTAAATGTGGCATTACTTCATTCATGCCCCCAAAATTGTTTGTGGTTCCCTGTGGGAACAGCTGGTGCTAAAAATAGAAAAAAAATGAAATGTCCAGTATTTCCCAAACTGCACGGACTAGAGATTTGTATTTGGTATGAAGCTTTCTTCTGAGCAGTTGAAACAATTGGACAAAAAATTGCTTGCGAATCTCTCCTATGGCTCATTCAGATGACATTTTCTCCATACCCATAACCCTTACAGTTTAGGACAACTTGGTCCAGATGAGCGTTTTAGGCTATCTTGAGAATCTAGTTTATATTATCTCATTTTTTGTTAATTAATTTTTTATTGTGAACCCACTCAATTTTGCTTTGGATGTTTTCATCGGTTATTGTACAACGATATTTGGAAACTTTTTGAAGCATAACTAATGACTCAACTGCAAAGAAACTAGTATAAAGGGTGCTGGGAAAAAAGTTCCAGCTTGTACATCACCACTTGAATACAGAAAAACTTATGTCATAGTGGCGATTCTGTTAAATACAAGGGTTTAAAATTTAATGGATGTGTAATAAACATGTTTATTCCATGACAGGAGTGTACTGTACTTGTTATGAAACTCAATACAATGGTCTTTGTTGACAAGAGGAAGCAGTTAACATATTTTGAAGTTTGAATGTTATTCAAAATTGCCACCATTTGCCATTTTGTATCAAAAATAGCATTTACACTTTTAAAGCAAGAATTTTCAAATAGCGATTTTCATTTTTTTTAGTATGTAAAACAATTAGCACAATAAACGGTATGTGGAGAGTGGATTGTAACTAAATCACCCATGGAGTGGAGTTATAACACGAACTATCACTTTTAAATTTTGTACATATGGGCAAATAATAACACAAGCAATGTTTCAGTCAATGGACCTCCGGGTGTAACTTGGAGGTCCATTGGCTGGAACTTTGCTTGTGCTTCTTATGCTTTGCAACAAATTTGCAATTATTGCTTGGTTGGAATCTCCACTCTGTAGGTGATTTAGTGATAATACCCTCTCCACCTCCTGTGCATAATATATTACCCTGATTTTTCTATCATGCACACATTTTGCAAATTAATCAGCAATCTCAGTTTTTAAAACTGTCTGTTGTCAGACAAAAATCACCCAACATACAAAAACTCATTTGACCCTTTACCCAGTGCAAAATTTATTATTTTGTTTTTTGTTTCTACAAATTTTTCGAAAAATTTAAACAAAACCAGTTCATGGGACCCCTCATTTTAACAAGCCTGATGGCGTCGTTCCAGTGAGGGGGTCCTCTGATCTGGTTTTGAAATTTTTTGAAAAATGTATTTTTTTCAACTGTTAGTTTGTAAATTATGTGTGTAGATACCGCTGATTCATTAACCCTTTACCCAGTGCAGACAGTATCAAAATTTATTATTTTAAATATCATTTTTTTAATTTTTTGAAAAACTTCAACAAAACCATATCATGTGACCCCTCATTGGAACGAGCTGGACGATGCATCCGATTCATTAGGTAAAGGGTTAAGTAAAGGGTTACCAATTGTTATGAAACTTAATTTGATGGTGTTTATTGATGAGAGAAACAGAATATTGCATTCTGGTGTTCTCTTGTGTATAAATTATGCAAATTAGCTGTCCATCTTAGTTTTTAAAACTTTCCTTCTATGGACAAAAAAACGCAACGATCACCCAAATCACCGAAACTCAATTAATTCAAATCCATTGTTATAGAACCTAATACAGAGTAATAACTCACATAATTTTCATTGAATAACTCTGGTCATCGAACTTGATGTAGATATTGTTGCTATAGAGACATGTATCGAAAAGAAATGAAATCAGTTTTTAATTGTTAGAGTTATACCATAAACAAGCATTACACAGTATTTTTTTATTAAACAAACTTAACATGGACATTGTTGCTATAGAGACATACACCAAAAAGAATTGAAATCCATTGTATTGTTTAAGTTATGCCATAAACAAAGTTTGGATGGACAGACAGATGGATGGACAGATGGATGGATGGACAGACAGACAGACAGACAGATGGATGGGGCTCTATGCTATATCCGTCCCTTGCAGGGGGGGGGGGGTGGGGGTGGGGAGGGAGGTATAATAATGCACATAACATAATTTTGAGATTTTTTTCTCAAACATAAATTATGCAAATTAGCTAGCCAATTTTGATTTTTTAAAACTGTCCGTCTGAAGATGAAAAACAACAAAAAAGTTCCCAAATTACCAGAACTCTATTAATCCTTTCTCTAGACTAATGAATTTACAACATTAGCCTGCATAATTTACAAATCGAGCAGTTGGAAAAAAAAAATGTCCTTCAAATTTCCATAAACTTCATCACGTGACGCCCTAATTTTATTAGAACAAGCCTTTTTCACAATGACAGGGGCCAAAAAAAATATTTGCAGGCTTGAATTCAGGCTGACTGAACATCCCCCTTAACTGAATATTTCTTTAACAAGATGGCTTTAAAGTTAACAGAACACCACTGAATAGAAATTGTTTTGTTTCATCAGAGAACTATCAGATGCCAAAATTATGTTATATTTTATTATATTTATTTATTGGTGTTTAAGGTCACATACTTATGCACAATGGCTAATCGTGATCGTGATGATTTTATGGGTGAAGGAAGCCAGAGTACCCAGAGAGAACCACCGAGCAACTGTCAGCTCCTCAACATTCTAACTCCTTTCAAGCTCCGCTCAAGCAGAGTTACAGCAGTTGAAGACATGTGCACTATCGACGTGCAGTACACCTTAGTACACAGCGTCATCATGCCCCCATGTAGGCAACCGAGATAAAGTTCCTGAACCAAGGACACAACACGGGCCATGTCTAACAGGGATAAAACTCAGACCACTAGCATAGAAGTCCAACAGTCTACCACTGAGCGACCATATTTCATTATCCTTTTTGACTTGTTTTCTCTTCCAGTATTCCCTGTGATATCACCAGGTGACAAGCATTGCTTCATGATCATGGTGAACATGTTCTGTGTTACTATTACAATAGGATCCGTTAACTAATGTCTGGGTTGTGAGTAGTGGCATAGCCACAGGGATGTCTGGGTTACTTCCCCCCAAACATTGGCCCAATACAACTTTAACATAACATAAACAGCCCAAAAATGGTCTTCAATATAATGCTACACACAAGCTTGAAAATAAGCAATCTGTCATTTGCAGAATGAGGTCTCCCAGTGGGTGAATTTGCTGATGCTGTCCCATACAGTGGGCCAATTTATCCTCTGGGTACCTCTTTGTTTAGGTTTGAGACCTTGATTCAGATTGAGGTTCACAGAGAGTAAATTTAGTGATACTACCCTGCTGTGCAGGGTAGCATCACCAACTTCACCCTCTGGGGACCTCATTTTTGCAGATGACAGTCTGCTTATTTTCTGGCATGGCTGTACACTCTATAAATGCCCCAGATAAACTTTGAAAGCACTGATTTTTGCAAAATTTTCTTGGGAGTGGGAGGCCTAGTCCTATCTAGGATGTTCCTCCTAAAGGGAATTGGAGAAGGGAGTAACAACTGGAAGGTCCTAGTTATCAATATGGGAGACATCCCCCCCCCCCCTCCACCCCCCCCCCCCCCCCCCCCAAACGTTCTCTTTTCCAAAAAATCCAAACTGGCTAGGACATGCTCTATTATAGAATCATGTCAACGTGCAAGGGTTTGAATCCACTAAAACGGGCTTGATAGGTATTTATTGGGATTTAATGACACTTTTGACAGCCAGAATCATCTCGTGTTGGACAGTTTTATGGGTGGAGGAAGCTGGAATACCCAGAAAGAACCACCAAGCAATGGTGAGCAACTTCTGACTCCCCAACAGACTTCACACAAGCAGGTTTAGTATTGGTTGAGGGAAGGTGCACCATCGACGTGCAGTACGTCTTAGTACATAATGCCAACATGCCCCCACATGGGCAATTAGGATTATGTGTCTTGCCCAAGGACACAATGCAGTTGCCGCAGGTGGGATTTGAACTAAGAACCTCTCAGCTTGCAGTCTGCATCTTTTCTACCTACTGAGCCACCACACTCCCCTTGATAGGTATAAATGATTTGATAAACTTGACTTTATACATGTGTTGATGTCATAGTGTTAAGTGACCTTAAACTACAATAAACATAAACATCTCTATTATGCTACCTCTCTGTTACAGGAACAAGGCCAGAACACTTTCAGATGATCGCAGCTAAAAATCATAAACATGCAACAAAAAACCCGTAAGTTGCTTTTGAGTTATTTTTCAGATATATTTTTTAATGGAGTGTATATTGTGTATCTTATATTTATCCACCATGTTTCTGACTCAAACATGCTTGCTTCTCTATTTAATTTTAATCAGGCCAAATGCTTAATTTTGTCCCCTTTCCCTCCGCCTCTGCCCCCACCAATCAAGCCAGAATAATAAAAACTTAAGCTTGTCCGATATACCATACTGTCCCTCTGTGCATTATGCACAGATAGCTGGAAGTGCTGTCCATTCCTGCCAAGAGTCCATTTTTTTTTGGGGGGGGGGGGGGGGAGGGGGGGGCCTCTGTAAACAAGGAACTTTGTTTACCTCTTCTCTAAAAAGTATATTTAAAATTGGGCCTACAATGCTGCGGATTCATGGATTCTTCACAAATGGATAAGGAAAAATGAGGAATTATATGCTGGTGAAAATCTACATGGAGGGAAATGGATCAAGGCTATATTTTGAAAATCTTAGTATATTGCTATCCCCATAGGGATGGAGTGGGGAAAAATGCTCCAAAATTTCTCCAAAAATCATATTCTCATGAACCTGTGGGTTCAATGACTTGATATTTCATTTGGAGCTTCCTTTTGAAAATGCAGAATCAAATTTGTTCAAACAAAATTCGAGGAGCAATATTTGCCTTTGCAATTGGAGGGGCAAGATTTTTGGGCCTGCCCAAATTTTCATTTCTATTTTCTGATGGTCTGATTTGAACCAAATTTGATATGTGATATTATTGAGTTACAAGTACTTGATTCGTGCAAAAACAAGTTGATCGTGTCCCCGTGGAAACTCTAGAAGCTAAAAATAGAAATATTTTCAAATGCCCATATTTACCAAACCACATGGAACAGAGAAATGTGGTTTGGTATGAAGCATCCTTAGGACCAGTAGAATGTAATGGTGAAATAAATTGCCATTGGTTGTGGTAGGGTGTTCTACATAGGGGGCATCGAAAAAAGCTGAGTCATATTTGCAAAAAAAAAAAACTTTCTCCAGAACTGATCAGAATCTTTTGATATTTGGTATACAGCACCCATGGGGCTGGGGTGGAGGTGGGGCTAAAATACATGGAGGCCTGAATTTTAACTAGGTGCGATATGGAGGATAATCTTTAAAAATCTTCTTCAGATCCACCAGTCAGAATCTTTTGATATTTGGTATACAAAATTCTTAGGGAAGATAAATCTCATTTTGTTCAAACCAAGTTCCTGGGTTAATATTTGGGCTCCCTATTGGAGCCTGAATTTTAAATTAGTCCGGAATTTTAAATTAGTCCGATATGAGGAATAATCTTTAAAACTGTTCTCCAGAAATGCCAGTCAGAATCATATAATATATGGCATACAGAATCTTCAGAGGGGTTGGATTCAGTTTGTTCAACTTGAGTACATCAGTTGATCATTGGGCTCTCTAAGGGAGCCCAAATTTTAACTTAGTGCAATATGAGGAATAATCTTTGAAATTGTCTTCTTCAGATCCACCAGGCAGAATCGTTTTATGGTTGGTATACAGCATCCTTAGGGAGGTCAGATCTAAGTTTATTCAAATCAAGTCTTTGGGTTAATATTTGGGCTCCCTATTGGAGCCTGAATTTTAACTTATTCTGGTTTGAATTCTAACTGTGGTCTCGATTAGCTATTTTGCAGAAGTATGTGACCTTAAACACCAATAAATAAATAAAATAAATACTCAGTCCAATATGAGGAGTAATCTTTAAAACTCTTCTTCTCCAGAAACACGAGTCAGAATCATTTAATAAATTAATATACAGCATACAGAATCCTTACGGGTGTTGGATTCAATTTGTTCCAACTTAAGTCCATCGATTAATAATTGAGCTCTCCAAGGGAGCCCAAATTTTAACTTCGTGCAATATGAGGAATAATCCTTGAACCTCTTCTTTAGATCCACCAGTCAAACAGAATCTTTTGATATTTGGTATACAGCATCCTTAGGGAAGTCAGATCTATGTTTGTTCAAAGACAGTCTTTGGGTTAATATTGGGGCTCCCTGTTGGAGCCCGAGTTTTAACTTAGTCCAATATGAGGAATAATCTTTAAAAATCTGCTGAAAAAACACCCCAATTTTCATTGACCAATATCTCCTGTTCCGAATGGGTTAAAAACATTTTCACACATTTGTCATAAATACACATTTCCATTTCCATAGGTGGTAGCAAAAGTTCATCAAAACTATTTTTCTGCCTAGATTTTTAAAAAATAGGCCTGAAAATCAGATATTTTGGCCTACAATCTCGGTACTGTGAATTAGCAGAACACCACTAAGAGACTGAATAGTAAGAATGCAATGTATCATTATCATAAATGCAAAATAAATTTTAATTTTATCCACAAAGAGTCCAAAATGGCCGCCAGGCATGGAAAAATTCATAAATTTTCATTGACCAATATCTCCTGGTCCAAATGAGCTAATAACCTGAAATTTTCACAGATTTGTCATAAATTCACTTTTCTTGTGGGCGTACTGTGTAGCACATGTTTATTGGGGCATGTATCCCATTACACCCATCCTTTATGCGGTATCTACTGAATTGGTAGGCCATGGTCCAGATTGAACAAGCCAAGGGAGTGTGCTACCGAACTGCCGGAAGCAGCGAAGCCAGATGGGCCACAAAGGCACCGAGTCTCACCTGCCCAGGAGACAAAGTGGGAAAGGGGAGGAAGAAAAAGGATGGCCAAAGCCAGTAGATGACCTCAGCGGTCCATCATGGGGTCCCAGTAGCGAGATTTGGGTGCGAGGTGGCAGTGAGGCTTACTGCAAGCATGTTTTTTGAGTCCAGGCACCTGAAACTTAAATGAAATATTAACATACAGTGGCGGCACTACCAGTGGTTTAGCAGGCCTGAGCATGTTGGACCTGCAGTATGCGTAGTGAAAAATAAATTGCTCACTTTTACTTATGACTTTGGACCTCCAGTCCTTTGCCGAGTGCTATGTGGACGGCAAGCAACTTTCAGGAACACTCACTTTCAACAAATGAAATGCGTAATTAGTGTCCTTGGGCAAGGCAATCCATACTGATTGCCTACATGGGGTTAAGGTGGCACTAAGTACTGAGGCGTATTGCAAGTCGATAGTGCACCTCTCTTCAACCAATGCTCACTCTGCATGTGTGAAGTTAGTTCATTGAGGAGTCTGACTGTTGCTCACTGCTGCTCAGTGGTTTTCTCTGAGTACTCCGGCTTCCACGACATGTCAAACTGCCGACACGAGGTGACCTTGGATGTTGAAAGTGTCATTAAACTCCAGTAAATGAATGAATAAATAAATAAATTGGAGGACAAATTGTCCCTGTCCCTATTAAGTTTGGCTCAGACAATCGCTGTGCTGATGGGAAGAACATTTGTAACACTGGCCTGTGCCGATGCGTGTTAATGGAATTTACCTATTGGAGTTCATATAATGGGGGACATAGATTTTCCACCCAGCAATTCTTTTCAGGTTTAGGGGATTTGCAGAAGGCAGCGCCAGGGGGAAAAAAAGATACTCAAAAAATTAGTAGTACATATTCACCCAATGATCTCATCAAATTCATGGCTCTCAAGGTGAGAGGCTCTTTTGTAATACAATTAACCATGCCTAACTACAGTTTACAAACTGATTGGAAAAATCTTAACTTGAATCAATGACAATCTTCCCTCACTTCAAATTTGCACCCATGGGAACAAATCACACATGCAAACTTTGTTTCAGGTGCGTGGCATGCCATGCACCAGTGATTTTTAAACTGATAGGCCTGGTTTTGTGGCTGGTTAATGCAGGGTGAATACAGCTACGATTTATTGGTGTTTAACGACACTTTTGACAGTCAGGGTCACCTTGTGTCGGACAGTTTCACGGGTGGAGGAAGTTGAGGAACACCAATGAGCCACTGTACTGTCAGACTCCACAACGTACTAACTCCACACATGCAGGGTTGGTAGCACTGGTTGAAGAAAAGTTCACCATTGACATGTCATATGCCTTAGTGCACACTGCCTCCATGTGGGTAATTCAAATTAAGTGTCTTGCCCAAGGAAACAACATGGTTGCTGAAGGTGAGATTCGAACCTAGAATCTTCCGGCTTACAGTCTGCAGCTCTACTACTGAGGCACTGCACTTCCTCCACAGTTACAATGTATCATCACTATTATGTGAAATGATTGCAGTCATATAAATTGTTAAGGATCATTTGCACATTGGCGATTTCTATTGGCACTCTTCATACTATGATTTTAAACAAGTCGACTTTGGGGTAATTTCATATAATTTCCGGCCACAATTTTTTCATTTGTGATTATCTCATCATGTATTGCCCACAAACTTGGGCAAGGCACTTCACCCCTGGTAGCATTGTGTACTAAGGCATACTGCACGTTGTTGGTGCACTTGTTTTCAACCAATGCTAACCCTGCTTGTGAGTAGTTAGTATGTTGGGGAACTGACAGTTGCTCACCGTTGCTTGGTGGTTCTCGAGGTACTCCAGCTTCCTCCACCCATAAAACTGTCAGGGTCATGATTAGCCATTGTGCAGAAATATGTGACCTCAAACACCAATAAATAAATAAAATGTCCGCAAAGTTATAATCTGTTCTGTTATATCAATCACATATTGCCAGCAACATAAGGCTTGTTTGGGGGGGGGGGGGGGGGGGAGGGGGGGGGTCTCACTTATCATGGACATGAACAGTTTTATACAGCAAATTGATTTCAGAGATGTCTGACATGGTCAACTTATTCTTGACACAAACCAATCCAATATCGACCACACGCACAACCTGCTATAGGCCTAAATATTGTTTTGGAGGCATTATTGCAACAACAAAACTGAAAGATTGGGCCAGTTGTGACAATGTAGTTAACTGGTTGAGGGCTAGATTATTATTGGTGGACTGAATTTATTCAAAATTTGTTTTATTACAAGTTATTTGAGAGTGACCACAGGCAGTCTCCAATGATTTATAATAGAACAAATTTATATAAACAAAATATTGTGTTTGCCTGAATATGAAACATGAACAAGGCAAGTGTTGGCTTTTGCACTAAACCTGTTAAATACCTATTACTATTGGGTGTGATTGTAGTATGCCACAGTCGGAGCTACCGGCTGGGGTTGGACATGCTTGCATTGGGAATTTGGGTCATTCACCACTTAAAGTTTTCAAACGACCGGGCTAGCATGGACATGTAAAAAGGGACTAGAGTAAAACTCTCTTCTTTTAAAAAATGCAATACGTGCAGATTAATAAATTATGAGACAAGTATAGGCGACTGTTAAATACTTGTAACAGGAGGAGAGATAAGTGCGGGAGCTGGGGTTCGAACTGTCAACCTCTAGCACACAATGTGACTGATTTACCACAAGATAAAGAGATCTGGACCAACCAGGCTTGGTAAATGACCTTTATACCTCGACCGCTACACTACTCTCCCCTTCTTTTGAGATTCACCCACCATGAATCACACCCCAGATTCCACCTCAGAGCGGTCGAAACATCAACCATTCTTCACAACAGCATCCACAACACGACCAACTGCTGAGGATCCGACGAGCCCCCAAATGTAACAGGAAAAGAGATAAGTGCAGGAGCCAGGGTTCGAATTGTTGACCTCTAGCACACAAAACAACTGATTTGCCATGAGACTAAGAGATCTTGACCAACTGGGCTGGTTGGTAACTGGCCTTTATACCTCGACTGTTACATACCTATTACTATTGGGTGTGATCGTAGCATGCCATCGTCATGGGTCACTGGGTGGGGTTGTACGTGCTTGCATTGAGAATTTCGGTCAGTCACCCACTCGAGTTTGACGTAATTCTCTTCGAAGTCACCAGATGCCACACAGCCCTGTCAGTCAGTATTATAAGTAATATTGTTTGGATTCATTTGAAGTTTTCAAACGACCGAACTAGCATGCACATGTTGAAAGGGAATAGAGTAAAACTCTTAACTTTTAAAAAATACAATATGGGTGGATTAATAAATTATGAGACAAGTATAGACGACGGGTATGTTACAAAAGTCTGTGTGTGAAATCCAGCACTCAACTCAGATCACGTCTTCATGGCATAAGCTGCATAACACCGAAAGATCTTGATAATGACTCAATGAAACAACAGTCAAGACGTGAGTATGCATGGTAAACAGTGTCAATTTATTGTTCGTATTTCTAAAATAAGAAACTGGCTATTCATCAATTAACACACAACAATTATCCCTTATAATATATGCACCCAGAGAACAATTCCCAGTTTTTGTTACTCTGAGATAATAGATTGTAACAGAGAAGGATAAAACAGGAATTGCCCCTGCGAGAGTTTTTGGCCCCTTCAAAGCAGTCTGGTGACAGTGATTTTTAGCCCTCGCAGATTTTTCTGAGCCCTACCACTGCTGCCCAATTGATTCTCAGTTTCTGTGAGCAATCAAGAGGATTCTCAGTTGCTATTCGTAAGTTTCTGTGTTGAAACTGCATCTTTTTCACCCAGCAAATATGGTTGCAGAGCAGATTTCTAGTCACCAGAGTAAGATGGAGGTGTATGTATCATCTTCTTCGCATTTATCAAGTAGCGGGGTAATTGATTGAGGCTCAGTTCATCTGAGGGAGATGAAACTTATGTTTTATGCCTGGTGGTGGATGTGAGTTTTTCATGTCAACAGCCTCAATATTCTGCATGGAACAAAACTATGCTCCCCACCCAAACCAAAATTTTTTTGACAAGCACACATATTTTTCAACAAATTTTTTTTCTTTTTCTTTTTTTTTTTTGGAGGGGTGGAGGCATTGCTCCTTCACCCTCACCCCTATATCAATGCCACTGGGGAATGATATGTAAGGGTGTCCTTTCCGGAGGAGAAATTGTTTTGAAAATAGCCCTTACAATGAAACATTCGCATGCAACCAAGCATCAGGGATGGTCATATTTTGCATGCGGGGAAAGTGAATGACATAAACTTCCTCCTGTAACAATATAATAAATAACTGGGATATAAACTGACTCCAGATAGGCCTCCCATCTTAGAATCCATTCTACCTAACAAGTCCTACATTCAGGCAGTAATAAAAAAAAATGTTGCTCAAAACAGTCAGGACGTACCTGTTCCAACACCAGTGACAGAAAAAACTGCACGAGGAATATGAACAGTGGTATGATAAGACATTATTGGCTTCTACATAATTTTGCTTCATGTGGGACAACTTTATACTCACTGGAATGGTACTGAATTCTGATCTATTTTAAAAACCTGGTCATTGGTGTTCAAGGTGTTCAAGGCAGCATTGATGTAAATTTTCAGAATTGGTGGCTAATTCAAAATGTTGACATGTTCGTATGACTGGTATTGTTATTATATGGTCTAGTCACAGGCAAATGCTCCTGCATAATTGACGAAATATTGAGAAGCTCAGAAAAATATATTCCCTCTTTATATATTAAATATACACATACAGGGAAGGGACATGTTTTTCTCAACATTTCATTTCGTCAAATTTTGTCTGGGAGTAGGTGCCTTTGGTCTGGTCTATTTCTTTATCCAATTTTTTTTTTTTTATTTTTAATTTTTTTTTTTTTTTTTTTTGGGGGGGTGGGGGTTGGGTGGGTGGGTGGGGGTGGGGTGGGGGTGGAGAGTGTTCATTTTGGGGAGATGTGCCCTCAGATACTCCAAACCAATGCCGGTGTAATGGATTTTTTTTTTTCTTTCAGCTCAAAAAATTTCCAGGCTTTTGATAGTTTTGGTTTAGATGTCATCTTGTTTCCTAAATTCTGATTCTCACACTGCTCTGAATGCGGAGGTTGTTTTATGGCAGATAAACTAGGCATGGGTTCACGGCTGGCGAGTATTGCACTAAAACTGACTTGCTGATCTCACAAAAAAAATCACACAACAAACAGAGAAAGGAGGTCAACAGTAACAAATTTCTACCCTTCCTCTTTCCAATTGAAATTAACATTTTCGTCACTTTGTGATCAATCATCAATGCTACATGTAATAGAAACAGTTGTGGGATAAAAAATAAAACATAACAAAAAGTGATGTTCAGGACAGTTTCTTGTATGAAGTTCAGTTATCTGCTAATCGAAATCCACGGGAAAGTTTGCGCTGTGTTTGTAACGTCATTACTGTGTTTCTGGCTAACCGGTTAGGAAAATTGTAACTGGAATACATCCATAACTGTTCCGTTCCTGGTTAACCGAATAATTGTTTCAGCACTACCAGTGTTGGTGTTTGTTTTTTTCATGCATTCAGATAGTTTCCATTCATTCATTTCTGGCATTATTGTGGCTTATTATCAACAACTTGGGGATAATTTCTCTTTTGAAAAAAGTCTGTGGTAGTTGCTGGTTGTGAGCCACTCTCAGCATCTTAGGCTATAGACCTTCAAAATAACACTTTCAAAGATGTCATTATATATTACTTCTGGTTTAGGATTTTGGCTTTTGGAAATTTTTTCATTCCATTGGTAGCTCTGAACAATGAGGTTGACATCAAAACCTCAATCAGTACATACTTACTGTCATCCTTCAACACCATATTAAAAACCTAATTAATAAACTTGAGGATGAGTGGTATCATCTTGGTCCATCTGATATTGATTGGTACCTTGGAGATAAGGAAGTCTGGTCAATGGTATGCGATTCTCCTCCAAAAGAAGGTGGATTGATGTACCAGGAGGGGATGCAAGCACAAGCCAGGTATGAGAAACCCATTAGCATACCTCCTGTTTAGCCCTACATGGCAGAGCTGGGTCCATAAGGGTACTGAAGTCCCTCAACCTCATTTTCTTCTAAACACACTGCTGTGGATCAACATTGTCCTCTTAGACCAACTGTTGCTTGTTCATCTAGTCATTATCATTGCCAATCTTCACCGTTCTTCAGTCTTCTTCACCTCAGCATTCATCTCGGATGCCTGCACTAACCAGAAACTTACTGGATCAGTACTATTATCTTCCACTGCCTCTGTAGTCCTCTGTTAATACTAATCATGGGAATAGACACAAAGAGATATTCAGGTTAAACTTGCCAAATCCTTATATCGACCTTTTTGTGACAAAGATGAACAATCAGATAAACATGTTCATTTCTTCTCGTCTTGACCCTCTTGCCTTTGCAGTCAATGATCTATCGATTGACTGAAATGGGATAGTTATGCCTTTCCTCTGCCACCATTAGTGCTTTGTGTACTCACTAAAATAAGAACATCACACTGCCTTAAAACCAATTAAAACTACAAATTTTAGGATCAGTCTACTCAAACCACTTCTTCAAGGTGTTCTGATCAAATCTGTCATATTATCTCTTGCATCAGGGTCAGCCTTGGAGGTTCCTGTTTGACATGTGGTAGTGACACTTTCACACCTGTCCTTTATCAAGGCCTGTCTCTGATGTGGAGGTTTTTGCAGCACAGTTGATTGTATTTCAAGGTGATGATCTACTGGATTAGTGTACAATGCTAAATGGTCTGTTTTTACAAAGTGGTGTTAGGAAAGAGAAAAAAGAAAGAAAGAGAGAAAATACTTTATTTGCAGCACATGTATTTACATAAGACTAAGTTCTACAAGAATGTACTCATCATTTTTATGAAGTATTTATAAATTATAAGAAGATATTCAGCATACATGTTCTGCAGGGAATGGCCTAGCCAGATTGGCTGTCTTCCTGCCATTCCCTGTGGTGTGTTTGTGAATGGCATGGATGGACACAAGTAAATATAAGAAATTGGTATTGGTGAACGACTTATATGCACGTTGGTGATGAGGGCGTGGTGAGGTAGAATGGACGTTTCACACTTGTGTTATCGATAATGGATGAAAAGATAATATATATATATCGTCCTTCCACCCAGCATCGACCACAAACGTGTATCTGAATACATACATAGACACACATATACATATATGGGTGCATATGTACGAGTGTGCACAAGTTGGCAAGTATATATATGTAATGGCCTATGGTCTCACCTATTAAACACAGGAATATCAATTAATGGAAGATCCGTGAAGATGCAACTGCTTGAATTTAATTTATGTATATACACACTCACATGTAACCATGCCCATATACACACAATGCATTAACATTGAGGTATACGAAATAAACCTATATGTGGGGCTCTACAAAGTAGGATGTGGTTTAGTCCTTGCAGTTAGTATCATTACAGTTTACTTCACTGGACTATTCTTCCAACATTTGTCTTATTATATTTTTTTTTAAAATAATTTCTGTTTGATAAATTAGTTATACGTTTGTCCATACTGTTCCATGTTTTGGGAAAGAGGGTAATGGGGAGTAGATCTAAAGATTTATTTCTTGTGTTCTTTACTTTGAGGCTACCAGAGTGTCTAGTGGCTAGTCTTAGCGTGGCCCTTTCACTGAAATAGTGATCAAATGTTGCCGGAAGGTGCTTGTGTTTCCAGTCATGTACGAATAGCATAATATGCAAGATATGGAGGTCCTTGAGTTTTAGAATTTTATCCTTTCGAAATAAAGGATCGGTATGGGCTCTGTATTTTTTGTTGTTTATAATATGGAGTGCACGTTTCTGCAAGAGGAATAATTTATTGATAGCTTTTGAGTGCCCCCATATCTGTATTCCGTATAGGAAATAACTATGTACAATTGAATACTATAGGGAAAGTAATGCGCAGTGGGGCAATACGTTTTTAACTCTGCTAATTAGATTAAGAGATCTGGAAACTTTAGAGCAGAGTACTGAAATATGTCATTTGAAGGTCAGTTTGTTGTCGATATGTATTCCAAGAAATTTTACTGCATACTCATTTTCTGTTGACTCAACCCTTTATACTTGGTCGTTATTAAGGAAAATTCTTAAGTTGATACTTTAAGTCGTGGGGGGGGGGGGGGGTAATCAATATAAACTTACTTTTGTTTGCGTTTAACTTTAATTTGTTTGTGGAGCACCATATGTGGACGTTCTCTAGTTCGGCATTAATTGTTTCAGACAGACCATCTATGCCATGACCTGATGAGTACACTGTCGTGTCATCAGCAAATGACAATAGATTAAGGGAAGTTGAGTTGGATATATCATTAATATATAATAAGAACAGTACTGGGCCTGAAATCAAGCCTTGTGGGACGCCACAACTAATGGAGGTTGGGTTTGATTTATATCCTGAGCATTGTACGAACTGTGTTCGCTCACTGAGGAAGTCCCAGAACCAACTATTGCTGAGACCCCTGATGTCATAGTGGTTCAATTTTCCCAGGAGGATTTCGTGATTGATTGTATCGAACGCTTTGGATAAGTTGAGGAAGATGGCCAAGGTACTGTCTTTAGTTGTTTTATTCTTTTCGTATGCTTTGTGTTCAAGCATTTTCAGAATGGGCTGAATGGTTGTGTGACCTTTCCTAAAGCCAAATTGTTTGGAATATAAGATGTTATTACTTTCTACAAAATATATGTCTTTTTAACATAATTTTTTCCAAAATTCAGGAAGTAAACTGATGGGCCTATAATTGTTAAGAATGTGCCTGTCACCTGATTTAAAGATTGGGATTACCTTTGCTATTTTCATTCTTTTAGGGACTATACCTGTCTGAAAGGACAGGTTGATGATATCTGAAATTGAATGGGCTATTTCTTTAGCAACATGTTTTAGAAGAAATAATCAAAATCTTGTTGCAATCCTTGCTCTTTTTGGACTTAAAACCTTTGATTATATCTATTACTTCTTCTGGACAGGTCGGGGATATGAAAAAACTATTCTCGAAATTTCCTTTTAAATAATCCATGTAGATCGTGGAAGTATCATGTATTTCCATGCTAGTTAATCTTCCTATACTGGAAAAAAAGTTATTGAATTCTGCAGCTATATCTTGAGGGTGGGCGTATTCCGTGTTGTTAGTTTTGATGTACGTTAACTGAATGGAGGTTTGTATTAGATTTCTGAAGAGCCTCGTTCAGTATTTGCCAGGTTTTTTTCATTTTATTCTTATTTTTCACTAAGATGGCGTTATAATAATCAGCCTTTATCTCCACATTTGATCCTGTTAAATTTTGGACATATGTTTTGTAGCATGTGACGTTCTCAACTGTAGGTTGCCTGAGCTGCTTTTTATATAGTTCTAGCTTTATACGAGAGGATTTTAAAAGTCCGTTTGTCATCCAGGGCTGCTGTTTGACAAACGTCCTTGAGACATTTGTCTTTTCCAAAAGGAAATGTGATTGGAATGATTCCCTGAAGAAATCTATGTAAGCATTATATGCATCATCCGGGGATACGAAGTCAGGTTGTTGTCTAAAGCTATATCGTGCTAGTGTAGCTTTGAAACTGTTTATATTTGACAGGGAGAAGTTTCTGGTGTGTGATGGACTCCTAGTTTTTTGGCGTTTAATGCCAATTTCAAGATAGAATGTTGCAAAGTGATCAGCCAGGTCCGTTATTATTATACAGCCGCTCATATGAGTGAGCCATATTATGGTATGGCGATGTCCGTCTGTCCATCCGTCTGTTAGCTTTTGTTTGTCCACGCAATGACTTGAAAACAATACATCCAACAGATACTATTTTTAGCTCACCTGACTGAAAGTCAGGGTGAGCTTTTCTTATCACTCTTCGTCTGTCGTCCATCCGTCCGTCATCCGTCCATCCGTCGTCCATCGTCCTGCGTGAAGGTGGTGTTTGAGCCTCTTTCTCCTAAACCACTGGCCACATTTTAATTAAATTTCATGTAAGTAGTGGTTATATAGGGGCATTTTGATTTTTATGCAAATTAGGTTTCGGCTCATATTGAGCAGAGGGTGGAGGAAAAATGGCCAAATTTTTTGAAAATCTTCTTCTAATGAACCACCAGTAGCAGAGACTTGATATGTGGTATACAGAGTCCTTTTGAGGTTTATAATCAAGTTTGTTCAAGAGAAGTTTGTCGGGCATTATTTGCCTTCATTATGGGAGGGGCAAACATTTTGGCCACGCCTAAAATTTCTATTTTCAGAACCGTGAGGTCGATTTGAACCAAATTTGACATGAGATGATAATGGATCATAAGTAGTTGATTGATGCAAAAAAAAATTTTCTCATTTTCCCGTGGGAACCTCGGGAACTAAAAATAGGAAAAACCTGAAAACTGCCATATCTCCAAAACTACACGGCACAGAAAATTCTTATTTTGTATAAAGCTTACTTTTATCCAGTAGAATAGAATGGTTAAAAAAAATCCCTATTGGTTTGATCACAAGGTACTTTTTTCAGGACTTTGAAAAAGTGCTGAGTCAGCACTTTTTAACAGTGTAGGCAATGGGAAAAAGATTAAAAAATCTTCTTCTCCAGATCCAGCGTGCAGAATCTTTTGATATTTGGTATGCAACATTGTAGGGTGGATCTGATTCAAGTTTGTTCAAATTGGCCCCCTGGGTTCATACTTGGGCTCAGTTTTGGAGCCCGATTTCGAACTTAGTGCATTTCAGGCAAATTTCTTCAAAAATCTTCTCCAGATCCAGCAGGCAGAATCTTTTGATATTTGGTATGCAACATTGTGGGGGGGATCTGATTCAAATTTGTTCAAATCGGCTCCCTAGATTCATATTTGGGCTCACTATAGAAGCTCAAATTCGAACTTAGTGCATTTCAGGCAAATTTCTTAAAAAATCTTCTTCTCCAGATCCAGCAGGCAGAATCTTTTGATATATGGTATGCAACATTGTGGGGTGGATCTGATTCAAGTTTGTTCAAATCGACCCCCTGGATTCATATTTGAGCTCACTATAGAAGCCCGAATTCGAACTTAGTGCATTTCAGGCAAATTTCTTAAAAAAAATCTTCTCCAGATCCAGCAGGCAGAATCTTTTGATAGTTGGTATGCAACATTGTGGGGTGGATCTGATTAAAGTTTGTTCAAATCGGCTCCCTGGGTTTATATTTGGGCTCAGTATAGGAGCCCAAATTTGAACTTAGTGCATTTCAGGCAAATTTCTTTGAAAATCTTCTTCTCAAGATCCAGCAGGCAGAATCTTTTGATATTGGGTATGCACTATGCTTAGGAGGGTGAGATTCAAGTTTGTTCAAGCCAAGTCCCTGGGTTCATATTTGGGCTCACTGTGGTAGCCTGAATTATAACTTAGTTCAAAATGAGGAATTTTCTTTAAAAATCTTCTTCTTCAGATCCAGCAGTTGGAATGTTTTGATATTTGATATGCAGCTTCCTTAGGGGGGTGAGATTCAAGTTTGTTCAGGCCATGTCCCTAGGTCCATATTTGGACTCACTGTGGGAACTTAAATTGTAACTTAGTTCAAAATGAGGAATTTTCTTTAAAAATCTTCTTCTTCAGATCCAGAAGTCGGAATGTTTTGATATTTGGTGTGCAGCATCCTTAGAGGGTGAGATTCAAGTTTGTTAAAGCCAAGTCCCTGGGTTCATATATGGGCTCCCTGTGGGAGCCCGAATTATAACTTAGTTCAATATGAGGAATATTCTTTAAAAATCTTTTTTTAGATCCACTGGTCAAAATCTTAGAATATTTGGTATAAGCTTTTCTAAGGAGGAGCAGATGCAACTTGTTGAAATCAGTTCTCTGGGTTGATATTGAGGCTACCATGTCAGATGAGTGCCCTCAGGCCCCCTGGGGTCTCTTGTTTTATGGTTGATTAGTCATGACTAGAGGTGGGTTCCTTTCGATAACCAGCATTCTGGCATATCCAATATGGCCACCACGGCAGCCATCTTGGATTTTCAGGGACTTTGGATTGTCCATGCGATAACTTGAAAACTATAGATCCAACAGATGCTGCTTTTTATGGTTGATTAATCATGACTAAAGGATGGTTCCTTTCGATAAACAGCATTCTGGCATATCCAAGATGGCCACCATGGCAGCCATCTTGGATTTTTACTGACTTTTGATTGTCCATTTGGTAATCCAACAGATACTGTTTTTTATGGTTGATTAGTCATGACTAGAGGATGGTTCCTTTCGATAACCAGCATCATTGTCCGTCCGCCCATCCCTTTGTCTGTCTGTCCATCCGTCCATCCATTAACTTTTGTTTGCCCACGTGATAACTTGAAAACATCACATCCAACAGATTCTGTTTTTTTTTTATGGTTGATTAGTCATGACTAGAGGATGGTTCCTTTCAATAACCAGCATCAATGTCTGTCCATCCGTCTGTCTGTCAGTCCATCCATCCGTTAACTTTTATTTGTCCATGCTATAACTTTAAAACAATACATCCAACAGATACTGTTTTTTATTGTTGATTAGTCATGACTAGAGGATGGTTCCTTTCGATATCCAGCATTCTGGCATGTACAATATAGCTGCCATGGCAACCATCTTGGAGTTTTGGTGCTTTTTGATTCTCCATGCAATAACTTGAAAACAATATATTCAGTTTTAATGGGTTGTAAGCCAGGAATGTACAGTTATTTTTTAAGGAATTATTGACCTTTTGTTCAACTAAAAATGTCTTCACAAGCGCAATTTCTTCATAGGCGACCGTATATTGATCCACCGCCTGGAGGTGCACTTGTTATTCTGGTTTTAATGTTTTCGTCTAAACAGTTTGTGAGTATGCGATCAATCAGAGTTGCTGAATGATTCGTAATCCTAGCTGGTTTCATTATAGTAGGGATGAAACCATGGCTACGTATTGTGTCTATATATTCGTTAGTCTGTGGGTGTTGGGAGCTTTTCAAGAGATCGATATTAAAGTCTCCGATAAGGAAGTGTTTTTTGTTTTCACGACTAATCTGGTCAGTAACATCATTAATGGAGGATATAAAATGATTAATATCAGCATTGGGAGCAGTATTGGGTCTGTATACTACCCCTACTATTATATTGCGTTTATGTTTCTGGGGTAATTCTACAAATAACATTTTACAGACATGTGGTATAAATATGGACAGATCTGTGCGAAGTTTATATGCGATCCCATTTTTAATGAAAAGACTCACCCCCACCCCACCCCTTCCATCATCGCTCCAAGTATTACTGAGCAGGCTTTGATAGCCAGGGAGGGTACAAGATATATTATCATTCAGTTTCCATACCTCTGTCAAACCAATCAAGTCAAATAGATTTTGGGTTTTTGAACATTACTGATTAGATCCATTAATGCATCCCAGTGGGCATTGAGGCTTCTGCAATTGATGCAGAATATTGACTGAGTTATGTCATAACCAGCAAACTTTTTACAAAACTCATTTGACATGAAATATGGACATTCAATTTCAGTGATAGCACAGTCCGTGTCATCATTGGTCACATCACTCATCAGTCTGTTGTATTTATTTATAAAGTTGAAATTCGCATCGGTCTCTACCTCCTGGAGTGAAATGCTACCCGCCTTTGCTATAAATAAAGGTGACAATAATTAAAGCTACAGCAGAAATCAAAATATAAATACAAGTCAGATTAAGTCAAATTTGAATGCAATCCACAAACACGATATTAAGTGGGGAGACTATGTACAGGAGGAAAGGCAACAACCGCTGTTGTTGCAAAGTGAGGATGTTTGTCATCAGACATGCATGTTGAGACTGTGGTGTATGTGAGTTGTAGAAACATGTATTTAATTTTAGTGATTTCAACAATATCATTGTGTAATGATATGGTCTTCAAACACCATTCATGAAGGATTTCCACCAGGCAATGTGCTTGGTCCGCGAGTGAACTGAACACTTTAAAAGTTTCAGAACTCGGCTCCGACTGGAATCGATCTTGAGACTAGGACACTAAATTGCCTAGCCCTAAAAGTTCTGGCACCATACCAACTGACCTAACAACACCTCCCCTCCCCCCCCCCCCCCCCAAATCACTCCAAAAACAATTTCAAATTGAGTAATTATGAGTTCTTATATATCGGTCTGGGGGCAGGTTGTAAATGTAACTCTGCCCCCAGACTGGTTCCCACAACACTGTTAGCTGATTTAAATCTAACCGTTTTGGGAGGTGTTAGATGTGTCCAATATGAGGAGTAGTCTTTAAAAATCATCTTCTCCAGAACCACCAGTCAGAATCTTTACCTATATCCTTAGGGGAGTCAGGTTCAAATTTGGAGAAATCACATCTGTGGGTTCATATTTGGGTTCCCTATTGGTGCCTAAATTCCAGTATGAGGAATAATCTTTAAAAATCTTGTTAAGACTGGCCAGTCAGATCTTTTGATATTTGGTATCCTGTATCCTTAGGTGGTTTAGATTCGCTCTAATCAAGACACCACGTTCATATTTGGGTTCTGTGTGGGTACCTAACTTTTAATTTCATGCGATATGGGGAATATTCTTTAAAAGTCATTTATATTTGGTTATTATACAACAATCCCAGGTAGATCAGCTTCAAATTTGTTCATATCAGGCCCCTCAGTTTATATTTGGGCCCTACACATGAGTGCAAATGTTAACTTAGTGCAATATGAGGAACATTCATTAAAAATCTTTTTCTCAAGAACCATCTATCACAATCTTTTGATATTTGATATCTAGTATCCTCAGGGATGGATAGGTTCAAATTTATTCAAATCAAGTCTCTGGGTTAATATTTGCGTTCCCTATTGCAGCCTGAATTGATCCCCTACCCCTGTGCCTATTGAGCTAAACACAACCTTCATAACTTGCAACTTTAATATCAGTATACTACGGTTTTATTAATATGTGTTACACTTTGCTGATTCTGTTTTACTGAGTAACTTTTAGCTGGGTATCATGAATTATGTGTTTGACCAATTACCCTGAACAATGAACAGCTGACACTTACCAAAATTTTGATAACTTAAAATTTTTATTTTTTGTCTCAAAAATATGGCCTGTGAATGGTCAAAGCTATGTTTTGGGGGAAAATTAAAAGAATGATGAAATTTCAATAATAATTTTTGTGAATAGCACGGATCAGTTTTGACCACTTTATTTGGTAAAGTGTTAAAGAAACATAAATACTTCAAATAAATATCTTAAATGTTCTTAAAATTTTTAATAATAAAAGAGTCTGAATTTTCAAGACAATGTGAGATAAATTTTCAGGTGGAATTTTCCTTCATTGTGTGGATACCTTCTACTATGGATGTACAGTGGTCAACCTGATAGAAAGTTTTCTCAGGAAAAAGGACTCCACCTAACAGAGAAAGTTTTACACCTTGAGAGATATAGAATAAATAGGTACTAAGGCTGCTAATCAGATTTAAACCATGAGTAGGATAAGGGTTTTAAGTTCTCTGGTTTTAACCACTCGGATTGCCAAGTGGTTAAAACCCTTATTCTATGAGTGGTTTAAATCTAATTACCGGCCCTTGTACCTGTTTGTTTTTTTTTATATCATGCTCTAAATAAATAAGCAACTGTGTCACTTGAAATGGGGAAAAAAGTACACTTTCTATTGCAAACACACAGGTTTGTTTTGTTTATATTTGCACCGGTGGGCAGTACTACCGGCTACACGTGAATGCTTGATTGACAACTAGACACATCGTCAAAGGTGATTGAATTTACCTTGCTTTTTCAGTCAAATTATTATTAACAGTTATTAAATTTTATTTTAAATATTTAATTGTAGGTATTTTAAATTATTAAGTCATTGCATGTAGTAGATAGTACCGTAAAATGTCCTACGTTTGAATGAAACATAGCAAAGTGTAAATGCATGAAAGTTGGCAAATTGCATCATGCCAAAGGTCAAGTTAGATGAACTATAGGTGTAAATTTTTTTAACTGCAGTAGAAGCTTTACACTGGTAGTGGGATTAAAATCTAAACTTTAACATACAGGCTTTTCACAGGTAGTAACATAGGGGGGCATGATATAAAAAAGCCTCTACCTAACAGAGAAAGTTTTTCACCATGAGAGAATAGTTTTGATCTCAGGTGGAGAATTTTAATGCTAGCGCTGATATTAATGCATTCTTTTACATAATAGGCAGTTTGAGGCTATTCTCCAACTTAAAAGATGGCTGTCATTGTTTTAATAATGGATAGTTAACACCAATGAATAAGGTTATTCCGACACTGAACACATGCACAACTCTCTAGAACTTGACAGTTGCATTGTTAACATCATAGACACTTGTGTAGAATGGTTATAATATGATCATGCACTTGGTCATTTCTTCCCACAGGTAATTGCTAGTTTATATCTGTTGTCTTCTGTCATAAAAATATTAACCCTTTACCCAAGGTAACGGCCAAAACCGGCCAGTGCTATTCTCAAAAATCGCCAATTAATTTTCAAAATATTTTCATTTTTTGTCTCAAAAACATAGGTTATGACCCCTCGTTGGAACGAGCTCGTCGAGCTCGTTCCAACGAGGGGTCATAACCTATGTTTTTGAGACAAAAAATGAAAAAAAATAATTATTCAAGAATTTTTTTTACAAGTGTCGTCTGCTTTTCATGTTAGGTAAAGGGTTAACCATGAACAAGTACAATGTTTTTAAGCCTACTTATGGCAAATGCCAAATGAACTAAATTCACTTTTCAAAAAATTGTCACTTTTGTGTATATCTGCTTTAAAAGTATTCAAGATTTCCAAGTTGCAAGAAACCGTAACCCCAAGTAAACAAATTTTTTTAATTGAAATTCATTGTTGTCAGATATAACTGCCATTAACCTTGTGCAACTTTACCAACAGGGGAACAATACACAAAGAAGGTTTTACATGGATAAAAGGCATTGTGCGGAAGAATCTGAAAATTTATAAATGTGCCAATAAGACTAAAATCTCCATCCTCTGATTGGATGAGCGCTCACTGAGTTTGTACTATGTTTATGGCCCTTGTGGAAACCCCAGGAAGTGAAGCAGTGCTAGTTTACTGTGCTAAACAAGCTCTTTTCACTGGTAAAATAGTACCCAGTCACTAATGCTTGGGTGCGAGTCCTCTAAAATAGGCAATAGGGTATAAACTATTGACTGACCTTGAATTTATCTCCATGCTGTGGTCATGATTAGCCATTGTGCAAAAGTATGTGACCTTAACCACCAATAAATAAATATGTTTATGGCCTCAGTACCATATGTTACTGTCTGATGTCATCACACAAAATATTTGAATGAGGTTGCCCATTTCAAAATTATTCTGTCAATGGAGTGACTTGCAAACTGCTTTTTTTTCATAGATTTTTCATACATGCAACAAAGGGTGCTCCGAATGAAGAGTTCCTCCTTACATTGCAGATTGGATTACAGTTTGAACTAAGATGGAGTGACCTCGACCCTTTATCTAATTCATTGATTATTTTGTCATTTTGCAGATGGCCTTTTGACCTAAAGTTCACCATGATAACCACTGAGACACCTCACTCCCATTTGATAGTTTGAGACAGGCCCTAAAGAATGGGGTTCAGGCACTCAACAAAACATGTGGTTATTTTGAAAGAACAAGATTTTCATTAGCAAAACTATCAATAGTCTGCTTGCAACAGAATCCTCAAAGGAACATAACCAGCATCCTTATTAGGCTTTTCCCTCTTCCCTCTGGAAAAGACTATTGTTTTTCTTCGGATTATTATTTTTGGGGTTTTTTTTTGTTTTTTTTTTTCTTTTTTTTCCACACATTTTTGTCCGTACGATTCAGAAGCCATTTTCGAACCGATTTTCACACAATTTCACACACGCATAGAGGGGCAAAAAATCTAAAAATGTACCGAAGCGGAATTTTCGATTTAACCCTTATTTTGCCAGAATGGGCAAAAAACTGCCAAAATTGGGGTTTATCTGCACTTTCTCAAAACACATCTTGTAGATTTTTTTTAAACATTCATCATTGCTAGACCTGCCTATGATACGACATTTGATACACACGACATATTAGGCGATGCATATGGTAACCCTCCACAGGCTGCCAAACATCGAAATTTTGATGAAATGGGCCGTTTTCAGACCCCCACAGCACCCAAACAATACCCGAGAGGTAAACATAACTTCCTTTATTGGAAGTGGAATTCACCAAGGATCATTTTTGTAAGTAATAAGGGTGTTCAAAAAACCAAGCGTTAACCCGTTTTGGGCTGGTTAAACAGCAATACCCCCATAATGCTAAAAAAAATTCATGTTTTTCATGGATTTCTCTAAATGAGTCTTGTAGATTTTCAAGAAAAATTTGTCACTCCCAGGCCTTGTTGAGGCAATAGAAGTTGCATGGACAAAATACTGCGGTGAGCATTTGTTAACCTTCCACGGGCTGCTAAAAGTCAAAATTGTGATAAAATGTGCTGTTTTTGGATGCCAACAGCACCCAAAGGGTATGAAAAAAGGAAGGGAGCCTTCTTTTATCGAGCGCACAATCTATACGCAAACATTTTTGTAAGTAGTAAGGGTATTCAAAAGTCGAAGTCTTAACCCATTTTGGACAGGCTAAAGAGAGAGACCCCTTAAAATCTTAAAATTCCCATTTTCTGTGGATTTCTCTAAAAACATCCTGTAGGTTTTCAAGAAAAATTGACTACTCGCAGGTCTTTGTGTGATATTACAAGCTGCATGGGCAAAATATTCTGGTGAGCATTTATTAACCCTCTAGAGTCTTCCAAGCATCGTAATTTTGTTGAAATGGGCTGTTTTCGGACACGCACAGCACCCAGTGTGTACCTGAGAAATAAACATAATCTCCTTTATTGGAAGTGGAATTCACCGAGGGCCATTTTTGTAAGTAATAAGAGTATTCAAAAAACCAAGCGTTAACCCCTTTTGTGGTTGTCAACAGTGATACCCATCAAAAGCTTAAAAATTTATGTTTTCCCTGGATTTCTTTACAAACATCTGGTAGAGTTTTCAAGAGAAAATGGCCACTGATAGGTCTTGGTGTCACATTACCAGTTGATAGGATAAATTATTCCGCGAAGCATTTGTTAACCCTCCATGGGCTGCTAAATGTGAAAATTTTGAAAAAAAGTATGTTTTTGGACACCAACAACATCAAATGGGAATGCAACAGAGATGCATAACTTCTTTTACCGGACGCAAAACTGACAGGGAAACATTTTTGTAAGTAGTAAGTGAATTCAAAAATCGAGGTCTTAACCCATTTTTGACTAGTTAAAGAGATATACCCCTTAAAAGCTTAACATTCCAGTTTTCTGTGGATTTCTCAAAACTAAATTTCAAGAAAAATTGACCTTTCACACGTCTTGGAGTGACAGTTCAAGTTGCATGGACAAAATATTTCGGTAAGCATTTGTTAACCCTCCAGAGGCTGCCAAGCATAGACATTTGGAGAAAATGGGCTGTTCTTGGGCAACCATAACACGAAATGTGTACCTGCGAGATAAACATAACCTCCATCATTGGAAGTGGCATTCACCGATGATCATTTTTGTATGTAATGAAGGTATTCACAAAACCAAGCATTAACCCGTTTAGGGCTGATTACAGAAACATTCCCCTCAAAGGGTTAAAAATTCATGTTATCCGAGGATTTCTCAAAAACATCTCGTAGATTTTCAAGAAAAAATGGCCATTCTCAGATCTTAGTGTGACATTACCAATTGCATGTACAAAATATTCCTGGAAGCATTTGTTAACCCTATGCAGGTTCTCAAACATCAAAATGTTGATAAAATGGGCTGTGTTTGCATACCCACAGCACCCAAATTTGAGAGGAGAGATCAAAATAAGTGGAAGTAGAATTCACTGAGAATTATTTTTGGAAGTAATAAGAGTATTCAAAAAACAACACTTAACCCGTTTTGGGCTGGATAAACAATGATACCCATCAAAAGCTTAAAATTTGTGTTCTCCCTGGATTTCTCTGAAAACATCTTGTAGATTTTAAAGAAAAAATGGCCATTCGCAGTTCTTGGTGTGACATTAGAAGTTGCATGAATGAATATTTCTGTTAGCACTTGTTAACCTTCTACAAGCTGCCAGACATCAATATTTTGGATACATTTGAGATAAAATGGACCATTTTCAAATAGCCACAGCACTACTTGGGTATGTGTCAAACAAACATAACTCCTTTTGTTTGATCATTAACTTGTTGGACGACAATATTGACATTAACCCACTCCACCATTAATGATGGTTTTTACCTAAACAATTTTTTTTATTAAACTGAGTCATTTGAGACTACTATACTCACCTTTCTCATAACATCAATGAAGGAACTTCAGTGAGACAGTTAAAAACAATTCATCAGACACTGTGGGGTCGTGAAAAATCATGGAATCTCATCGGCAAAAGCCATGATTCTCCAGAATCATAAAGTCTAGTTTTATTTATTACAGTATTTCTGAACTACTTTTTAGTCTGTGTGAAACACACAGACTATTGTTTTTGCACGGATTCTTTTTCTTTCTCTTTTTTTCTTCTTCTTCTTCTTCTTCTTCTTCTTCTTCTTCTTCTTCTTCTTCTTCTGTCTTCTCATCACTTTTTTGTCTGCAAGATAACTCGAAAAAGAATTGCCCTGTCTCGTTGATTTTTGGTATTCTGATAGACAGCCACGAGTTCTCGGCCACCTATGTTTTTCAGATTCCTGAGGTACCAGGGGTGTCTGTAGGGGTGTTTTGAAAGTGGGTCATGCCCATATCTCAGGCGTGGTATGACGTACAGACCTGGGACCAACACCAAATGAGTTGACACTTGATGTAGCTTCAAAATATTGGTCAAGGTCACGGAGGTCATCTGGGGGTCATTGAGTGCATTTTTCAGAATTGCTGGAAATCACATTTTTTGACCTCCTAAAGTATTCCTGACATACACACATGCATTTTGACGTAAAAAAAAATGGGCGTGGCCAAAATTTTTGAAAGTGGGTCATGCCCATATCTCAGGCGTGGTATGACGTATGGACCTGGGACCAACACCAAATGAGTCGACACTTAATGGAGATTCAAATATGGGTCACGGTCACGGAGGTCACCTAGGAGTCATTGAGTGCATTTTTCAGAATTGCAGGAAATCACATTTTTTGACCTCCTAAAGTATACCTGATGTACACACATGCATTTTGACATAAAAAAATAGTGGGCGTGGCCACATTTTTTGAAAGTGGGTCACGCCCATATCTCAAGCGTGGTATGACCTATGGACCTGGGACCAACACCAAATGAGTCGACACCCGATGGAGGTTCAAAATATGGGTCAAGGTCACGGAGGTCAACTAGGGGTCATTGAGTGCATTTTTCAGAATTGCTGGAAATCACATTTTTTGACCCCCTAAACTATTTCTGACGTACACACATGCAGTTTGATGTAAAAAAAAGTGGGCTTGGCCAAAATTTTTGGAAGTGGGTCACGCCCATATCTCAGACCTGGAATGACGTATGGACACCAAATGAATCATGAGTCAACACTTGATGGAGATTCAAAATATGGGTCAAGGTCACAGAGGTCACCTATGGGTCATTGAGTGCATTTTTTCAGAATTGCTGGAAATCACATTTTTTGACCCCCTAAAGTATTCCTGACATACACACATGCATTTTGACATAAAAGAAGTGGGCGTCGCCAAAATTTTTTGGAAAGTTGGTCACGCCCATACCTCAGGCGTGGTATGACGTATGGACCTGGGACCAACACCAAATGAGTCGACACTTGATGGAGATTCAAAATATAGGTCAAGGTCACAGAGGTCACCTAGGGGTCATTGAGTGCATTTTTCAGAATTGCTGGAAATCACATTTTTTGACCTCCTAAAGTATACCTGATGTACACATGTGCATTTTGACGTAAAAAAAAAGTGGGCGTGGCCAAAATTTTTTAAACTGGGTCACGCCCATATCTCAGGCGTGGTAAGACGTATAGACCTGGGACCAACACCAAATGAGTCGACACTTGATGGAGGTTCAAAATATGGGTCAAGGTCACAGAGGTCACCTAGGGGTCATTGAGTGCATTTTTCAGAATTGCTGGAAATCACATTTTTTGACCCCCTAAAGTATTCCTGATGGACACACATGCATTTTTACATAAAAAAAGTGGGAGTGGCCAAAATTTTTGAAAGTGGGTCACGTCCATATCTCAGGTGTGGGATGACCTACAGACCTGGGACCAACACCAAATGAGTCGATACTCGATGGAGGTTCAAAATATGGGTCCAGGTCACGTGGGTCAACTAGGGGTCATTGAGTGCATTTTTCAGAATGGCTGGAAATCACATTTTTTGATCCCCTAAGGTATTCCTGACGTACACACGTGCATATTGACGTAAAAAAAGTGGGCTTGGCCAAAATTTTTCAATGTGGGTCACGCCCATATCTCAGGCATGGTATGATGTATGGACCTGGGATCAACATCAAATCAGTCGACACTTGAGGAAGACTCAAAATATGGGTCAAGGTCACGGAGGACACCTAGGGGTCATTGAGTGCACTTTTTCAGAATTGCTGGAAATCACATTTTTTGATCCCCTAAAGTATTCCTGACATACACACTTGCATTTTGACGTAAAAAAAGTGGGCGTGGCCAAAATTTTTGAAAGTGGGTCACACCCATATCTCAAGCATGGTATGACCTATGGACCTGGGATCAACACCAAATGAGTCGACACTCGATGGAGGTTCAAAATATGGGTCAAGGTCACAAAGGTCACCTAGGGGTCATTGAGTGCATTTTTTATAATTGCTGGAAATCACATTTTTTGCCCCCCCCCCCCCCCCCCCCCAAAGCATTCCTGAGATTCATACATGCATTTTTACGTTAAAAAAGTGGGTGTGGCCAAAAAATTTGAAAGTGGGTCACGCTCATATCTCAAGCATGGTATGATGAATGGACCTGGGACTAACACCAAATGAGTCGACACCTGATGGAGATTCAAAATATGGGTCAGGGTCAAAGAGATCACCTAGGGGTCATTAAGTGCATTTTTCATAATTGCTGGAAATCACATTCTTTTACCCCCCAAAGCATTCCTGAGTTCAATACATGCACTTTTATGTTAAAAAGTGGGTGTAGCCAACATTTTTGAAAGTGGGTCATGCTCATATCTCAATCGTGGTATGATGAATGGACTTGGAACTAACACCAAATGAGTCGACACTTGATGGAAATTCAAAATATGGGTGAAGGTCACGGAGGTCACCTATGGGTCTGCCTGAAAGAGGTCACCAAAGTCATCAAGTGCGTATTATTCAGAAATACTGGGAAATGAATTTTATTACACCTTAATGAATTTCTAAAGTTGATGAACATATTTCATTACTCAGATTAGTGGGCAGAGCCAAAAATGTCCATTTCTGATTCGAGTATCGAACCCTTTGAATGCTGGTCACATGTATGCCTTTTCTGGTTTCTTATAAATAATTGTTCTGATTCCAGTATGAATATCTGTAAATACTGTTAACAAAAACTCATTTCTGATTTGTTTAAAAATATTTTACTCCTGAAAATAAGCCTCCATAAATTCTCTTTCTGTATAGTTTATTCCTGATACTTTAACCCTTTTCACACAGACTTGAATTTACTGGGTGCAGTAAATTCTGTTTCTCTAGTATTCCAATTACATTCGAATAAGGAATGCCTTAATGATGTTGTGGGAATATTTCTGTCTTCTGTGCAATCTTTGTCTGCACGATAACTCGACTATAAAATGCCCTATCTCACTGAATTTTGTTATACTGTTTGGTAGCCACCAGTACCTGGCCATCTATGATTTTCAGGCTTGTGGGCCCGTGAGTGTAGCTCTAATGGCTTTTAGATGTCCGCTCCCTCAAATTGTACAGGTAAAGGTAGTCATTGAAGCTATAATTTCTCTATGAAAGAATCTCATAAACAAAGGGGTGGTGGAGTAAGCTGTGACTGTGACATACAATAATATGATCTGTGTTTATTTAATCTCATTGTACAGAATTACTTCCCAAACCAAGTTAATATAAAAACAAACAACTTGATTATGAAGAATTCCAGTGGGTACATGTAATTGTAAAACTGCACTGAATAATTGTTATTGAAAACTATCACAATACTGTCAGGATGCCGGGAAAAGATGCAATACTGACATAGTCGACTGTACTGTTAACCATGTTAGTGCTATGACTGTTTAAAATTAATTTATTAGAGAAGTTATATAGGCTTTCTCTGTGGCAGGCTCTGTCACATTGAGAGTGCAGAAAGACTTGGCGCTAAAGTGCCATTAAGAGAATGCCTCTGATTGGTGCTGCCTCATCCCTCCTGTGTATGAAAGCAGGTACAATCAGCAGAGAAACTCCAATATGCAGCTCTGCTGAGCGGACTATAATCACTACTCTCAAAGTACTGCCAGTGCGAATGGCCACTCCCACTGAACTCTCTTAAAGAGCTAGTCTCTCCTAAAGAGCTCATGTATGCTAGATTCGGTGTTAGTTTCAATTTGCTATGTTAGGCTAATTGGGCGAGAGTGCTTATAACCTGTTTTTATTAAAATAAATTACTAATTTCGGTCTACTTTCATGACTGAACTATAGAGCTCTTGTAGAGCTATAGCCCCTTTAAGTTATGCCTTGGTGTGTATGAAAATGTTTCTCTCGTCTGAAATGTAGAATTTAGGTTAATAGTTTGGTTTTTACATTAAAATGCATATTTCGAATAACATGTTTTAGACCAATTAAATCAAATAATTAGTGAAATTTTATGTAGCCTATGTTGGTCTATTAGCTGAAATATCTTTTAACCCTCAGTGACCAAGTCCAGTTTCAAAGCTGAGTATTGTCTGTTAATTTTACCCATAGACATCACTTGAGAATTGGTCCTGATTAACCCCTACTGGTCATTGCCAACCACTTAGGAACTAGTGTCTCTGTTACATTATTTATTCTCAATCATAATTCAAGATCGACGGGTTTCAAGAAGCAATGGTGAGTGGCTTTCTCAAAACACCTTTCACAATTATAATAAAATAGAATATTTAAATGGTCTCTTTTGAACTCTCTTAATACTTCAATGCGAGTCCAAATGCTTTCATTTAAGTCACGACAGCAGAACGTTTGGAGGTTTTCTGTCACATTGCCCCTCTGTTCACAACAACCATTCTTAAGATCCAACCATCTTCTTATTTCCCGTACGCCTTATTTGGGACCTTTGATGCATTTAAGGCCTTTAAATGGATCAGTCAGGCACGTGATGGCGATGAGATTACGGCGTTGGACTTTACACTGAAAGGTTCACGGTTCCTACGCCACCAGATGTATCTGCGTTGTGTCCGTGGCAAGGCACATAATCACGATTGCCCGCAAAGAGGCACGGCGACGACGTGTACTTTTTAAATGGCTTGCTTTTAACCCTCTCAATAAAACATTCATAACTCTTTACCCAAAGTAACGGCGAAAACCTGACATGGTTATTCACAGACATTCCCATTTAATTTTCATTTTTGCTTGTAAAACATATGAATTGTCATTGGAATGACGTCATTTTTAAGTGGTTAAATTGGAGTATTTAAAGGGAGTATTTTAATCCTCTTCAGATCTTAATATGGGTCGCAAAAATTTTAATTATTGCAGTTCGAGAGTAATGTTAACTCCTTCCATACTCAAAATGTTGCTCTAAACACATATGGGCATTGATGGGACCTCGGTATTTTTCTGATTCCTTGATCGAACCCTTTAAATGCTGTACACCTTTATGGTGTTTCCGATTTTTAGAAAAATTGTTCTGATTTCTGTATGAATATTTTTATGTATGCCTTGTTAAGGGCACTAGATGCTCTTAAGAGTATGCCTTTAAACGAGCTCTTGAGGCTTTTAAGGTTTTTGTGACACTGTCCCCAATATAGAGTCTATACACCATTTTTCGGCTCGATAACTCAAATACAAATCGTCTTATCTCTATTCGTTTTGGCATATTGGTTATCAACAACCAGTTTGCACTCATCTATGTTTTTTTCAGCTCGTTCGAGGCCTTGTGTGTGATACAGTAGGCTGATTGCCTTAGAGGCTTCTAAATCATAATACATAATTCCTATCATCACCCAAAAATGACAGATCTGTAGTTGGTGGAGCCATTACTTTAAAGTGGATGTATACATGGGACTATACCGACTGAGATATAAATTGCTGGCGGTTCAATATATGGTCCACCTGAAAGAGGTCACCAAGGTCATCATCAAGTGCATATTATTCAGAAAGATTGGGAAATGCATTTTATTACACCTTAATGCATTTCTAAAGTTTTTTAATGTATTTCATCACTCATATTAGTGGGCAGAGCCAAAAATGTCCATTTCTGATTCGTGTATCGAACTCTTTGAATGCTGGTCACATATATGCCTTTTCTGGTTTCTTACAAAAATTGCCCTCATTCCTATATGAATATCTGTAATACTATTAATGAAAATCCATTTCTGATTTGTTTAAAAATATTTTACTGCTGAAAATAAGCATTCATAAATTCTCTTTCTGTATAGTTTACTCCTGATACTTTAACACTTTTCACACAGGCTTGAATTTACTGGGTGCAGTAAATTCTGTTTCTCTAGTATTTAATTGTCTTTGCCGCAGATGCAAAGTTTTCACTTCAAATGGAAAGTTTTTATGATTGGGAAGTTTTCACCTTGTGTGGCAAGTCTCCACCTTAGGCAAAACTATCCTTCTTATTCCAATAATCTATAATTCATTTGTTTTTGGTTAAATTTTATATTTGTTTTCACTTACTTTCTTCCCCAGGTGGAAGTTTTCTAACCAGTGTGGGGAAGTACCACTCAATGTGAGAACTCTCAATGCAAGTTTGAAGCTTTTCCTCCTGATGTGAAAGCTGTCTCCTGAGGTGACAATTTTTAACCTGGTGTGCTATGATATCTCCCCCTATCCCCTGCATATCCCCCCCCCCCCCAGGGGGGAAGATAACCTAGGTTATCCCCCCCCCCCAGTGAAAAGATAACCTTGTTTATCTTCCCCCACCCTGATTATCCCCCCCCCCCCCCCCCCCCACCTGAATTTTTTTTCCTTTGCATTTGAGATACCGTAAATGGTTGGTACCAGTTGGAAAACTTTTTAGGTACTAAGTTTTCAATATATCCAAAAAGGTCAGATTTCGTGGGGTTTCGGGAGAAGATATCATGACCATCAAAAGTATTGTTATTTTTATCCATTATATAAAACTGTTTTAGGTCTCAACCAAGCATTACGTCTTCACTAAAAAAAAAAAATGTTGGGGAAGATAACGTGACCATGGCAACTAACAGCCATTAAGCTTCAAGTGTTTATTCATTTAACAAGTGAATATGTCAACAATATAAAATAATGTGAACACAAAAATTGACAAATATACAGAAACATGATATTATAAAAGTGTTTTATGACTCTACAAGGTGTTATGTCTTCAAGAAAAAAAAATTGGGGTGTGGGGAAGATTTCGTGACCACAATATCTTGCCCTCACCTGGGACTTCAAATGTCAGTAAAAAATGTTCTTGTTTGAAGTCATCAATTATGAGTAGTTTCCATGATATAAAAGTGTTTTAGGACTCGACCGGGTATTAGTCTTCAATAAAAAAAATATTTCAGGTGGGGTGGGGGGGGTGGGGGGAGGAGAGGGAAGACATGTAGGGGGGGGGGATAAACTGTTACACCGGGTTAAAACTCTTCATCCGAAGTGAAAAATTTTCTCACCAGGTGAAAAAGTTTCTCTGTAGGTAGAGATTTTTTTGTCAAAAACATAGGTTATGACCCCCCCTCATTGGACCGACCTCATTCCAACAAAGGGGCATAACCTATGTTTTTGAGACAAAAAATGAAAAAAATTCATTTTTCAAGAATTTTTTTTGAAAGTGTTGTCTGCTTTTCATGTTAGGTAAAGGGTTAAGGAGGAGAATCACCTCAAACTGTCTATTATGTGAGAGAATGCTCAATATTGGTGCTATCATTAAGACTCTCCACCAGAGGTCAAAGCATTTTCCTCTATAGGTAAAAAACGTTCAATGTAGGTGGAGACCTTTTTCCTGAGAAAACTTTCTATCGGGTTGACCACTGTACATCCACAGTAGAAAGTTTCCACACAGTGAAAAAAATTACCACCTGAAAATTTCCACAAAATAAAAGTAAAAGGCTTCTGTACATTGCATAAGATGCTAGCACTTTCTGGATAGTATAGAATTTTTCAAAGTTATGCTTGTACTGTTTGCCAGTTGATACCGAAATACCAATAGAGAGGTGAGTCAGTGCCAACACTATATCAATAAATATGTAAAAAACTCAAAAACCACAAACAGTATTTCAGTGAATTGACCCCCATGTTGACTGTGTGTTCGCTTGTGCATTATGGTTTAATAGTGTATGAGTTTCTATCTGGTTGAGAACTCTACTCCATTGGTGTTTTGACAATAATCCCCTCTCCACATACTGTATCTTATTTTAGATGAACGTTTTGAACACAACATCTTTTCTGAGGAAAGATTTTTCTCCCCATCTCTTCCCCAACAATATCCCATCACCTGGGAAGGCTGCTATTCAGGAATTTGTGTGTTGGTTGTGCCTAAAAGTTGTGGTTTTTAGATTTTGTCAGCTCATTGCAAAAACAAAAGATAGGAATTACTAAATTGTTGTTATTTTTTTTTAACTTGATTAAAATCAAGTTCTTTTCACTTGTAAGAGGATAGTTGTTTCCAAGTTTGATAATTTCCTGCTGAAATCAAAGTTTCAGAATGTGTCAAAAAGACATATCGTTCCAAATTCTGTCACTTATATTGGTTATATTCTGAAATACGACTCTCTGAACAAAAATTAAATATCGAGTCTCATTAGCTGGTCTTTCCTTCAGAATTTGCTTCATTTATATTTTTCGTTTTCACTGACTTTGTTTCAAATTGCTTGCTTGGTTATAAGAATTCTGGTTCCAAGAGTACTTTCTATTGCATAAAAATAGCGCATTCACATGAGAAAGCTGTCAATTCTTCAAATAATCGAAAGTTTTTATAACTTACTGGACATCATTCGTAAAATAATGGACACTGTTTACTAATAACCAACTCCCAGGGTACAATATGCCAAATAATAGACGGAAAGATTAAAAGATGACGTTATAACCATGTTTTAAGGGAGAGCACCAAGAGACACTCTCCCATAATTTGTAACGAGACAAATCTATACAGACTGAATAATTTCCCTTTAAAGATGATATGAATCACATTCAAAGACTATGAAGTCTTTAAGTTGGGGTACCCACACCTCAAATGAAAGCCCAGATATGGGCTTCCAGCACACTACCAGTTCATAAAAATATTTTTCTTTCTGTAGAAGTAGATGATGTGGAGATGAACCCTTTTTTTTATTTTTTCAGATATTCTCAGTTTCAAGAAGAGTACACCATGGAACAAATTCAGCAGTCACCAATGATTCATGATCCTCTCACAAAACTGCAGTGCTGGTAAGAACAAAATTAAACAGCTCTTTTTTATGTTATTGTTAATACATGTCTGTCCAAATATTTACCTATAGTTGTGATTTTTAGCTCACCTGACTGAAAGTCAGGGTGAGCTTTTCTTATCACTCTCCGTCCGTCGTCCTGCGTGAAGGTGGTGTTTGAGCCTCTTTCTCCTAAACCACTAGCCACATTTTAATTAAATTTCATGTAAGTAGTGGTTATATAGGGGCATTTTGATTTTTAGGCAAATTAGGTTTTGGCTCATATTGAGCAGAGGGGTGGGGAAAAATGGCCAAATTTTTTGAAAATCTTCTTCTAATGAACCACCAGTAGCAGAGACTTGTTATGTGGTATACAGAGTTCTTTTGAGGTTTAGAATCAAATTTGTTCAAGAGAAGTTTGTCGGGCATTATTTGCCTTCATTATGGGATGGGCAAAAATTTTGGCCACGCCTAAAATTTCTATTTTCAGAACCGTGAGGTCGATTTGAACCAAATTTGATATGAGATGATAATGGGTCCTAAGTATCTGATTGATGCAAAAAAAAATTTTCTCATTGCCCCCTGGGAACCTCGGGAGCTAAAAATAGGAAAAATCTTAAAACTGCCATATCTCCAAAACTACACGGCACAGAGAATTCTTATTTTGTATAAAGCTTACTTTTAACCAGTAGAATAGAATGGTTAAAAAAATCCCTATCGGTTTGATCACAAGGTACTTTTTTCAGGACTTTGTGAAAAAGTGCTGAGTCAGCACTCTTTAACACTGTAGGCAATGGGAAAAACATTAAAAAATCTTCTTCTCCAGATCCAGCAGGCAGAATCTTTTGCTACTTGGTATGCAACATTGTAGGATGGATCGGATTCAAGTTTGTTCAAATCAGCCCTCCTGGGTTCATATTTGGGCTCAGTATAGGAGCCCGATTTCGAACTTAGTGCATTTCAAGCAAATTTCTTAAAAAATCTTCTTCTCCAGATCCAGCAGGCAGAATCTTTTGATCTTGGGTATGCAGCATTGTGGGGTGGATCTGATACAAGTTTGTTCAAATCGGCTCCTTAGATTCATATTAGGTCTCACTATAGAAGCTCAAATTCGAACTTAGTGCATTTCAGGCAAATTTCTTCAAAAATCTTCTCCAGATCCAGCAGGCAGAATCTTTTGATATTTGGTATGCAACATTGTAGGATGGATCTGATTCAAGTTTGTTCAAATCGGCCCCCTGGGTTCATATATGGGGACAGTATAGGAGCCCGATTTCGAACTGAGTGTATTTCAGGCAAATTTCTTAAAAATTATTTTTCTCCAGATCCAGCAGGCAGAATCTTTTGATATTTGGTATGTGACATTGTGGGGTGGATCTGATTCAAGTTTGTTCAAATCGGTTCCCTAGATTCGTATTTGGGCTCATTATAGAAGCTCAAATTCGAACTTAGTGCATTTCAGGCAAATTTCTTCAAAAATCTTCTTCTCCAGATCCAGCAGGCAGAATCTTTTGATATTTGGTTTGCAACATTGTGGGTGGATCTGATTCAAGTTTGTTCAAATCGGCCCCCTGGATTCATATTTGGGCTCACTATAGAAGCCTGAATTCAAATTTAGTGCATTTCAGGCAAATTTCTTAAAAAATCTTCTTCTCCAGATCCAGCAGGCAGAATCTTTTGATATTTGGTATGCAACATTGTGGGGTGGATCTGATTCAAGTTTGTTCAAATCGCCCCCCCCCCCCCCCCCCCCCCCCCCGCCCCCCCCCCCCCTGGATTTATATTTACGCTCAGTATAGAAGCTCGAATTCGAACTTAGTGCATTTCAGGCAAATTTCTTAAAAAATCTTCTTCTCCAGATCCAGCAAGCAAAATCTTTTGATATTTGGTATGCAACATTGTGGGGTGGATCTGATTCAAGTTTGTTCAAATCGGCCCCCTGGGTTTATATTTGGGCTCAGTATAGAAGCTCGAATTCGAACTTAGTGCATTTCAGGCAAATTTCTTAAAAAATCTTCTTCTCCAGATCCAGCAGGCAGAATCTTTTGATATTTGGTATGCAACATTGTGGGGTGGATCTGATTCAAGTTTGTTCAAATCGGCCCCCTGGATTCATATTTGGGCTCACTATAGAAGCCTGAATTCGAACTTAGTGCATTTCAGGCAAATTTCTTAAAAAATCTTCTTCTCCAGATTCAGCAGGCAGAATCTTTTGATATTTGGTATGCAACATTGTGGGGTGGATCTGATTCAAGTTTGTTCAAATCGGCTCCCTAGATTCATATTTGGGTTCACTATAGAAGCTCGAATTCGAACTTAGTTCATTTCAGGCAAATTTCTTTGAATATCTTCATCTCAAGATCCAGCAGGCAGAATCTTTTGATATTTGGTATGCACCATGCTTAGGGGGGTGAGATTCAAGTTTGTTCAAGCCAAGTCCCTAGGTCCATATTTGGACTCACTGTGGGAGCTTGAATTGTAACTTAGTTCAAAATGAGGAATTTTCTTTAAAAATCTTCTTCAGATCCAGCTGTCAGAATGTTTTAATATTTGGTGTGCAGCATCCTTAGGGGGGTGAGTTTCAAGTTTGTTAAAGCCAAGTCCCTGTGGGAGCCCGAATTATAACTTAGTTCAATGTGAGGAATATTCTTTAAAAATCTTCTTTTTTTTAGATCCACTGGTCAGAATCTTCGTATATTTGGTATAAGCTTTTCTTAGGAGGAGCAGGTGCAGCTTGATGAAATCAATTCTCTGGGTTGATATTTAGGCTATCATGTCAGGTGAGCACCCTCAGGCCCCTTGGGGCCTCTTGTTATAATTGTAAAAGAATAAAGTAACAGATTTTTCAATCTCAAGAAATCAAGATATTCACCTATTGCACCTAATTTTTTAGGCACAGACAGTCAGCCTGTGAACAGAGCTGGAGAGCATTTCATATTATTCCATTCAAAACTAAATAATTACATTGTTAATGTAGTTCTACGTTTTGGGTCCAAATACTCAATTCCCATTGGTCAGCTGGATGAAAATGTCATGACCAAATGTAATTCATATTTTTATACTGTACCAATGACCCAGACATAGCTGGTGCTAACTCTTAAAATATAGGGCCAAACACAAATTTTGCCCCCCAATCCCCAAAATTTGCATCTAAAACCAAAGAAAACATGTCCTGAAAGGCCCTCCACACTTCACCTCTACTGCGCATCGCGCCGTGTCAAGGACGTTCCGAAATTGGCGCCATTAATCATTCTAAGTTTGGCCCTTCATCAGTTAACATCTGACTGATCTTTGTGCTTGTAAATCTCAGTTTAAATGATGCCAGACACATAAATATTAGTGAAATGGTGATTCTAAGGAGGATAGAGAAGGAGGAGAGGAAAAATGTGTGACAGAATATTATCAGGGCTGTAACTTAAAATTTTTTAATGAAATTATGTTAAGTTACCTATTTTCGAGGCAGCAGCCATTTTGTTGTCATTCTGATTATTTAGTTACACTGTTTTTTCAGTGTTTTCCTCTCTCCCTGTCCTTTAAGTCCCCCCTTGCTATTCTCCCATGCTTTTGGCATAGTTTTTGTAATTATTATTACTAAATTTTCTTGGGAATTTTAGCTGAATAACAGAATGAATTCTGTTCTTTTCCCCATGTTTACGTCTTCACCTACGGGTGGTTAGGCATTGTGTTCTGCATCTACCATCTGATGTTCTGCAGTTTCTTCCCTGGAAGTCTCTGTTTTGCATCAGATAGTGTATTTTTGGTAACTGATTCCGGGCCTGGGTGCCTGGAGTCTTATTTTAGTGTTTTTACATTCATTGTTTACATTTACAACAGCCCTCTGTGTGAGGGGGGATTTCCGGAAAATAATATCTTGATGTTATTTTAATCATAACTAGATACATTATTATTGTTCGTAAGTGTTTAATAAATTGTTTAAAATATTTTTAAAATTTTTGTCCACACTTAGGCTTGAGATCCATTGGGGCTGAACGTTACTTTTCAGAAACTTGGGCTGTTCTAAAAAAATATTTTTTCAAAATATTTTGATTTCAATTATTTTTTCTATATTAATGGATCATATTATTATTATGTATTTTGATTGCCAGGGGTTAGTGCGAGTACCGGGACTTGTTTTCTTTTCACATTGAAAGGATATTGATCAATTGTAATAAGAGGAAGTCTTCCTCTGACTTTTATAATCATTCTATATGTGGTCAGTGTACTCGCATTAACTCCTATTCTGTATCGTATGATTTCGATGACAATATGGGAAGCGTATGTCACGGTATGTTATTGGGGAATTGGACACTCCGGTCCTTTCCCCGCAGGGTCACTCTACTTTATCAATTTCTATTTCAGACGATCAAGATTAGGGTGATGTATCTGTGATGTCTTCCATCAGTGTGCCTCCGTCGTCACAATTAATGAAGGGCTAGCGGAAAAGTGCTCATGTAAATACGCCAATTGCCTAAGAGGACCCTAGTAGGTTCGACGGCCTTTGACGTCCGCTAGCTCGCCCGGTGTAGCGTCCATTCACCGAATGGTTCGGCAGCCGGGTTCATCCGTTGTGGTCTAGAAGGAATTTTGGGGTGATGCGAGCACTATAAATCAACCAAATGCACACCCAGTGATGGCGGATCAGAGGGAGAACGGAGGAAGCCTTTTAGTCCGGTTCATAGCTCGTTCTGGTCCATCCGGACGGCGAGCGAGAGAGGCCCCTCTCTCGTACAACAACATCTGGCCCCAGATGTGGTGGTACAAAATGTTTCACATTCGGAGCATACGTCCGTCGCTCGGGACGCTCCGACATATAGTCCGTCCGGAGTAGACTGTCAATAAGGCTTCCTCATTCTCATGGTAGCGCACACGACCGCTCTTGGCTGCGTGACCATGGATATCCAGTCAGCTTCGCCAGTCGGAGAATCATCGGCGACCAGGTCACACCATCCGGTAGCCAGGGACACGAGGCCTGCAGACAACGGACGTTAGCATAGGAAGTGTGCGGGAGTCAACGTACACGGAGCTTCCGGTGGCAATGCATCGTAAGACCGCCACTGCACAGGCCTCGGGAACGGACGTGCTTTCCTAAATAGCACAGTTTATCGCAGCATCCCAGCATCAACTGAATCTGTCGCATATTTTTTATCCGACGATGCTGGGTTGGGACGCTCCGCGGAAGCGGGTACGGACGTCCGAAAATTTCATCCGGTCCGACGGGATACCGAAAGGGATTTGGAGGATTTCGAGCTTTCCCTTTCGGAACAACATATGCTGTTGTGTATGTCAGCTGACTTCGTCTTCTACAGCTTCTTTCGTCGGACCAGATTGCTGCGATGCCGGATAAGAAACTGATAGCGTCGGTGGACTTAGAAATTTTTGGTTCGGTTCAGGGACATCGTCCCTCAGTTCCGACATAGTCCAATAATGTCACACAAACTTTCGAATTATTGAACGACGCTATATATATTATTATTATATGCTTGCTATAACCAAGCATTTCTGGTTTCTTGTTCGCAAAGTTACAGAGATGTCTTTCAAAAGTGTGCCTCTGTCGTCATAGTTAATGAAGAGCTAGCGGCAATAAGTGCTCATGGAATATGTCTATCGCCTACGGAGTGACATTCGCTAGCTCACCCGGTGTAGCATGCATTCATCGAATGGTTCGGCTGCCGGGTTCGTCCGTTGCGGTCTAGGAAGGAGATTTGGGTGAAGCGAGCACTTTAATTACTTTAGTATTCACCCAGTGACGGCAGATTGAGGACAGATCGGAGGAAGCCTGTTATTCCGGTTCCTGGCTTGTCCAGGTCCGTCCGGGCTGTGAGCGAGAGAGGTCCCTCTCTCGTCCAACAACATAGGGGACCGCATGTTGTGGTTCTGATATTTTACATTCGGAGCATATGTCTATCGGTCGGTACGCTCCGTTATATTGTCAGTACGAGAGACTGTCCATAATGCTTCCTCATCCTCACAGCAGGGCACACGACCGCACATTGGCTACGTGACCTCGAATATCCGATCAGTTTCGTCATTCAGTGATTTCACGGCGAATAGGTCGCGCCATCCGGTAGCCAAGGGACACGAGGCCTATACACTCCGTTCGCTCGCATATTGGTAGTATGCACGGGGTAACGATCACGGAGCTTCCAGCGGCAATGCATTGTAGGACCGCTTCTCCTCAGGCCTCAGTGACGGACGTGCTATCCGAGTTAGCACAGTTGTTTCGCAGCATCCCAGCAATTGACAGTTTCTTGGTCGAATCAGGAATTATCCGACGGCGCTGGGTCGGTGCGGTCCGCAGTTGCATCAGGTACGGACGACCGAACGCTTTATAGGGTCCGACAGGATGGCGAAAGGGATTTGAAAGATTTCGAGTTTTCCCTTTCGTAGCATCAGAAGCTGCCTTTCATATCTTCTGGCATTATCTTCCAGTGATTGTTATTTCGGACTACATTGCTGTGATGTTGGATAAGAGACTTACATCGTCATTGGACTCGGAATTTTCGATCGGTTCGGGGACATTGTCCCTGACTTACCGACGCAGTCCAATAATTTCATTACAACATGTGTTTTATTTTTCGATGCTATATATGCATACAAGCCTGCTACCAAGCATGATAGTTTAGTTTCTTGTCCGCGTTGCTCATTTCTGCCATTTTATCATTTATACGAATAGTTTATTTTGGCAGTGCAGGGCATACCGAGAGTTCATATGCGTCTAGACGGTGTGGTTAAAGACTGGAAATATTCTTTTTTCGCCGTCTATGTCTTTTCCAACTTCAATGTTGGAAACGACAATGATGTCTAGTAGACTTAACTTAGACGCTTTATACGTGAGGCGTTATCATTACGTCTTCAAGAAAAGATTTACGAGATATTATTCTCAATGTAATTTCTTTTGAGACCAGTAGTTTGTTCACGTATAACTCCGCCCTTTAGTGGCTGATTGGAGTTGGTTAGACGTGACGCAGCCCTAGCAACATCCACGCGCGTGGATAGTAAGGTTAAGAACTCTCTCAGAGTCGCTTCGTTCTCGGAGAAGCTTCTCTTCGACGGCAACTTTTCAGCAATCTATGAATTGCTCGATTTACACGTTTTCTTGTCTATCTAGTGTTACAAGAGATTCAGACTGGGGCAAACATTCGGTGGTTGACTCAGAGAGTGCCACTGCAGTTGCCGGACCCGAGTGTTGCTGTTATGACGGTTGCCAGTCAAACAGATTGGGATATAATACTGATCCCAACGGATTCGAAAGTGCCAGGGTCTTTGGGTTCCGCAGTCTCTTAGCAACCATTTATCTTCCGCGGAATAATGTTTTTTAGGCTTGCTTTATGTCATTGCATGAACATTATTCAGAAACGCATGCCCAGATCCTGTCCGTTAATTCGACAGTAGTGGCGTATCTCCGGAACCAGGGAGGCACTCTTTCATTTCTGTTATTCAATTTAATGGAAAGAATCCGTCTGTTGGTTATAGTACACCAAGTTCTGTTTTGGTCCGTCATATTCCGGGTCGTCTGATTGTTTTACCGGACTCCCGTTCACTTAGGGGTCGCTTGTTGCTGTCAGAATGGACTCTCAACAAACAAGTATTCAATCAGATTTGCTATCTATGGGAGTGCCCAATGATGATTTATTTACGACACAGCTTGCTAATCAATTGCAGACGTATGTGTTGGCTTGTCCGGATCTCTGAGCTAATGTTGTTAACGCTCTATTGATCTATAGGACGGAATGATAGGATACGCGTATCCTCCGGCGCTGTTGTTTCAGCAGGTATTGCTAAGATAAACAACCACAATACATTTCTCTTGATAGCATCTCTATCTTCACAGAGACCATGGGTAATTTACTCTGTTGTCTACTGTGGGACTTAACGTGAAATCTTCCTCAATGTGAGGATCTTTTTTCACTGGGTAAATCGTGTCATCTTTATCACAACCCGCAAGGTCGCAACCTTCATGTATTCCGTTGTGTGGTCCGTATTGCATTGTAAGCATTGTACTGGACAAGCTTTGGACGTGATTTCTTACTATAGGAGATCCTCTTCTTCGCTATTCTATGCGGCTAAAGTGGAGGCTCTTCCGTCGTTGGTGTAGGGATCATTATGTTCATATTGTTGATCCCTTCATACTACTCATTGCAATTTTTTAGTGTACTTGTTTCACAAGATCTACGGCAGCCTGTTATTATTAAGGTTATAGGTTTATGTTTCCTCATACCTATGCACTAGGATAGTTTACAATTGAGTCTTGTATCTCTTTATCTAAGTCAGTTAGTAACTTTTTGATAAATAGACTTAGAATCTTTAGATTAAATTCCTATATGGAATTTAACTTCGGTTCTTATGTAGCTAAGTAATCATTTGAGCCTCTGGAAACAGTAGTTTTCAAATTCTGACCTTTTAGACAGTAATTCTGTTGGTTTCTCTTTTACTGAAGAGTCAGTGAGTTTCATGCACTATCGTTGGATGATTTTCACTTTCGTAGTTTAGGAATCACTACTTCCTTTACTATTTAGGTTGGATTTTTGCATAAGAGTTAGGCTCCTAATATCCGGAACCTATTGTTATTAAGGTCCTTCCGTCTTCGTACGGGCATAGGCCTTTACTCTTTCCGGTTAGAGTTTATGTATTTATAAACAGATATCTGTTTATTTCTACGGGCGTAAGCTTCTTCTGTCTTTGATGCCTAGTAGAAGGACGTTACGCTCCATTCTATTGTTAATGGATTCTATTAACTATCGGTACTGCTTATGGTATATCATTGACTCAGCAGTTGTGCTTAAGATTTCAGCTCATGAAGTAAGAGTTCTTCTACATCTTGGGCTTACATTAATAGTGTCGCTATTATAGATTTTTGAAGGCTGCTCATTGCGCTCAGCCATCCACATTCATGAATTTTTATCTCAGAAATATCGAGTCCATTTCTGGAGGCCTCTATTGTTAAGTCTATTATCTACTGCTCAGAATGTCATTCACTTAACAGTTGCTACTATAGCTAGGTAGGCTGTCTGTTTCGGCAGTGTCTCCGTTCTGCTGCCCTCTTCGCTCTGGGCTATTTGACCCAGGGCAAGAAAAAAAGGGGGGGGGGAGGGTGTTCCCTTGGGTCACCTGTTTTACTATGAAAACAAGGGGATACCTCCTCCGGAGTTAGTAATTCTGAGCTGTTATTGGGATGGTTGTTTAGTGAGAAGTTTTTGTTTTAAAAATTCATTCAAGTCTTAGTTTTTAAAGTATAGCTTTTGAATATTGCATATGTCAACGGACATGATTATGCAATCCTCAGACTCTTTTAAGGAGTATAAGAGTCTCTATTCTTTAGACTTACTTTATTTATTGGCTTACTTTAAAAATTATTAGTATAAGGATTATATTGGATATTAATAGAGTACATGGATGTATGAAGCTCAATTTTGGAAGGTGCTGTATCTTTCTAATTTATCATAAATAAGAAAGATACATGTAAGGCCTATTACTTCTTTTTCCCTACAGGGGATGACTCTATTTTATATTATTGAGCGTATTCCATTTTGCTCTATGTCCTTGGCCCTCCAGCCTTTTTACTATTCAGCTATGTCTGGGTCATTGGTACAGTAAAATGTTAAAAAATTTATAGTAATTTCTATATTTTTTATACTTACCAATGACCCAGACGGGGATGGCCCTCCCAGGAGTTGGGAACTCTTGCCTCCCCGCTGAGTACATAGCGCTTACCAGGCACTGGTTATTAGAATGATTAATGGCGCCAATTTCGGAACGTCCTTGACACTGCGCATGCGCAGTAGAGGTGAAGTGTGGAGGGCCTTTCAGGACATGTTTTCTTTGGTTTTAGATGCAAATTTTGGGGATTGGGGGGCAAAATTTGTGTTTGGCCCTATAGTTTAAGAGTTAGCACCAGCTATGTCTGGGTCATTGGTAAGTATAAAAAATATAGAAATTACTATAAATTTTTTAACTTTCATCGAACTTTGACCCGCATTTACGGTAGAGCGCAATTGGCAGAATGTAATTCGGGCGGTGTTTGGGCGGGTTTTTAACTTTTAGTGCCTCTCGCAGTGATCAACTCCTCTGCTGTTTCTTTGGTGACATTTCTCAACTGTGGCATAAAGCCTGTTACTAAAATACTCGTTTCCATTTCTAAAGATGTGAAAATTAAAAATCAGAGTTGTGCGCTTTGTCTTTTGTGTGAGGGTGTTTTTTTGCCTTGTTCGTTCGTACATGTTTTATTTCGTCTTTCTGCTTTGTTGTTTGGTAAAAAGTAGTTTAAACAGTTACGGAATGTAATTATAAGAATTGAATGCAATTTCTATAATCTTTATTGGAGTATGAACATGTGGGAATGGGTGCAAATTGTATGAATCCCTTTGGGATTCATACATAATTTGTACCCATTCCCACATGTTCATTCATACTCCAGTAAAGATTATAAAAATTGCATTCAATTCTTAAAACAAAACCATATCTAACTAGATGGATTTGAGATCGCAAACTGAAGTCATTCAATGAAGCACAGCCAATTCCAGGTCATTCCACTGGGAAGCTGTCTGGATTTTGAGTACTAAAATGCTACTTAATTTTAACATTAAGTATGTTTGTTTGAAATTTAATTTTTATGTTTTTTGGCTCTAGGTTGGTATAAATGTCATGGCGTTGAATAATTTTTGGTAATCTGAGAAAAAAATGTGTCATTGAATCACTTAGCTATTAATGTATCTGTATATGAAATAATATGGCGTTATGTGTTGCAGTTGAGGGCATTGTGGCTCAGTAGGTAGAGGTGCAGGCTGCAAGCCGAGAGGTCCTCAGTTTGAATCGTACCTGTGGCAACTGCATTATGTCCTTGGGCAAGACACTACACTCCCATTGCCCATGTCGGGGCACGATGGCATTGTGTACTAAGGCATACAGCACATCGACGGTGCACTTGTCTGCAACCCATGCTGACCCTGCTTGTGTGGCGCTAGTATGTTGTGGAGCTGAGAGTTGCTTGCCATTGCTCAGTGGTTCTCTCTAGGTACTCTGGCTTCCTCCCCCCACCTCCTGTAAAACTGATGGTCATGAATAGCCATTGTGCAGAAGTATGTGACCTTAAATCATCAATAAATAAATAAATCTGTTGCAGTTTGTTTTGTGGGGTTTGTCACAAAAAAGGGAGGTGATCCCCTCCCAGCATTACATCATATCTCTGGTATTTAAAGCAGGATTTTATTGCCTGCGATGAGTTAACATCATAGCATTGACTATTGGGCAAAAATCAAATAAAAAATGTGACATTGCATAATTTCAACCATTATTTTACGTGTATGTAAAGTATTGTACCAGGAATCTTTTGCATTTTGTTGTGTAGGGGTGCTCACAGAATGAGAGAAGAGGTGTTGAAAATCTCAAATGATGTTGAATTAAAAAAGTGTTAATATATTCCAAGTTTCTAATTTTTGGAGGTCCACAACATATTAAAATTTCATGGAAATCTGACAAGGTTTAAGGGTTTTTTTTAGTCCCCTTCCCGCATCGCCGGAGGGGACTATAGGTTTGCACTTTGTCCATCCGTCAGTTTGTCCGTCTGTCAGTCACACTTTAGTTTTCCGGAGTTTTTTTGGAAACGCTTCAACGGAATGATTTCATTTTTGGTAAACTACTATAGAACGGTGACTTACAGATCAAGTTTGAGTTTCATGCTGATTGCATTATTCTTGTGTGAGTTACGGCCTTTGGAAATATGGGGAAAAGCACCAAAATATCAGTTTTCCAGAGTTTTTTTTGGAAACGCTTCAACGAAATGATTTCATTTTTGGTAACCTACTATAGAAGGATGACTTACAAATCAAGTTTGAGTTTCATGTTGATTGCCTTATTTTTGTGTGAGTTATTGCCCTTGGAAATATGGAAAAACACCAAAATATCAGTTTTGCAGACATTTTCTGGAAATGCTTCAACGGAATGATTTCATTTTTGGTAACTTACTATAGAACGATGACTTCCAGATCACATTTTATTTACACTCTGTCCATCCATCCATCCATCCATCCATCAGTCTGTCAGTCAGTCTGTCGGTTGTACTTCAGTTTTCTGGACTTTTTTTGGAAATGCTTCAACGGAATGATTTCATGTTTGGTAACCTACTATAGAATGATGACTTACAGATCAAGTTTCATTTACACTCTGTCCATCCATCCGTCAGTCTGTCAGTCAGTCTGTCGGTTATACTTTAGTTTTCCAGACTTTTTTTGGAAACGCTTCAATGGATTGATTTCATTTTTGGTAACGTACTATAGAACGATGACTTACAGATCAAGTTTCATTTGTACTCTATCCAACCGTCAGTCTGTCAGTCAGTCTGTCAGTCATACTTTAGTTTTCCGGACTTTTTTTGGAAATGCTTCAACCGAATGATTTCATTCTTGGTAACCTACTATAGAACGATGACTTACAGATCAAGTTTGAGTTTCATGCTGATTGCATTATCCTTGTGTGAGTTCTGGCCCTTGGAAATATGGAAAAGCGCCAAAATATCAGTTTTCTGGACTTTTTTTGGAAATGCTTCAACAGAATTCATGCTGATCACATCTAGGTTATAACATTTGTATAATTATTAATGCTCATTAGTCTGGTAGGGGACATTGTATTGCTTCAGCAATACGAGCGCTCTTGTTTAAATTGATGTGAATAATGTCACAGTAAAACTTGGCCATAACCATTTTGCAACTAATTTTTAGATATGTTAGTTATCCACCCTTACCAGTTTGCCCAGACAAGCTTAGATTCAATGCGATAGAATTCAGGCCAAGCCAGAAAATAAGCAAACTGTCATCTGCAAAATGAGGTCCCCCAGAGGGTGAATTTAGTGAAGTGATGCTACCATGCATAGCAGGGTAGCATCACTAAATTTACCCTCTGTGACCTCAATCTGAATCATGTTCTCAAACTAAACAGAAAGAGGTACCCTGAGGATAAAATGACCCACTGTATGGGGTAGAATCAGTTCATCCTTTGCAGGCCTCATTCTGCAGATGTCAGACTGCTTATTTTCAGCCCTGATTCAGGCCTAACACTTAATTCTGAACCCAACAGAATTAAGCAAACAACTAGAGATGTGTATAGCACTCCATAAATAACTCACTGCATATGTGCAGAAATACAGTAAGTGGTCTCCAATCCCACAAATAAGCATTCTGTTGTTTGGCCTTTTTGCAGACAGTTGTTTACATGGCTTCAAGTGTTTTGGTGGCTCAAATACTAGATCAGGGAGGAGAAATGTTCTCAAAGTCAGCTATGATGTCTAGGAAGATCAACAGACAAATAGAATTCCATCAGGACAGTACTTTCTAAATTTATTTAATTGATAAAAATATTAGAATCCTGTGTCACTCTCATTTGTGTCTTTTCATGATGGACAATCATTCAAAATGTTTGCCCTTCCTGTCTCCCAAGATATTCCAATGTACTTCTTAGCAACGTACTCAAACCAACACAAGTGGCTGTCCTCATAATTAATTCTCCACTAAAAATGAAGTTCTCCAAGAGAAAAATGTTTGTAGATTTTAAAATGTCAAAAATGACAATTTTTAGACAAACCAGACCAACCAGTGGCAAAAAAGGTTTCCTCATTTCCAGCCATCTTTGATACTGTGTTTTTTCAACTTCCTTCACCTTCCATCAACATTTGATGTATTTTCTCAAAGGAAATTCACCGGTACATTGTTTTGAAGCATAACAGAGGTTGAATCCAGGAACATAATCAAAGATGAATTACCCACTATTTCTACAACTTCGCCCTGATAACAGGCAATTTCGTGTACCATATTCACACATCCAATCACTTCTTGACCCCAATCATTCAAATGCGTGCATCCATGCTCTCACCCTCCAAAAACCCACTCACTTCAAAAAGACATCATGACCACTAATGAAAAATATTATCCTCCCCTCCATCCTTCCAGTGTGTGTAAATGTCTTTCCCCCATGCTCTTCCCATATATATTCCCCAACCATTGATCCTGTATATGACCCCTGTTGTGATGTCTACACTGAGGATAGTGAGTCAAGGGTGTCTCTGCACATCCTGTCCATCCCTCCTCCACATACATGAAATATGCAGCCACATACACACAAGCATCGTAATCTCACAACATACACACGGTATGTTCAACATCATTGCGTCTTAATTGCACTTCGCAATAACTTCTATTTCACCCCCCCCCCCATCACCACCTCCCCCCCCATCCCCCATCAACAAGTTTATAAATGAGAATAATTATATTCATTCTTTTCTATTGAGCCCATTGGGTTCAAGTGTTTGAAGTTTGTTAATCCAAAATGCTTCACAACCCCTCCTGTAAGCTGTATTTTTGTGGGTAAGTTGTTCATTTCCAATAATTTTAAAATTGCTTATACTGTGGTTTTCGGTCAGAAAATGATGAGGTATCGGTTCACTCAAAACCTCAAATTATATTCTACTCAGGTGGGTTTGCATCCTCTGATACAATTTTGTTCCAGTCTCTCTCTCATACACACATTCTTTAATTTGTTGCAGAGAATCCTATATACTACATTCCTGTTCATGCTGGTGATTTTCTTGCCTATGCAGTAGGTCGATCCATTCTTGTCCACAAATTGTTTTGCTTGGGACATAAACTCACAAAATGCACAGTTTCTCTCACATCTATCAGATCACGTCTGTTGATTGTTGAACATTTTATTATGCTTGCTATGGACTATAATGTCTTCCAAGTTTGTCAGTCTTTTGTACAAAATCCTGGGAGGTGTTTTGAATTCCAACTTCGTGTGTTTTGAGCAATGTAAAATCGGCAGCCGCTCCCAATATCGGAGAGGTGGTGCAAGTAAGTGACCAAAAACAGGATTCTGTTCATCATTGATTTGATACTATTTATATAATAATCTGTAATTTTTAGGATGTGGTGTCACTGTTTCCTAAAATTTTGTGCGAGTTTGTGACCTTTTTTCTGGCTGATTGAGTTTGAGTTTATATATCAGATCCTTCAGTTCTGAAAATGTTTTTCTTGTCCAGTGGTATGTTATTGATATTGTGGTACATCATTGTAAGCTTATACAGTGGAGCCCACTTAACTGGATATCTCTTAACTGAATAACCCTGTTAGTTGAATATATTTTCCTAACACAAAACCATTACATACCTCTAGTGCAAATTTGACCTGTTAATTGAATATAGGTTATAGAGTAAACTCCTGTTAATTGAATAAAAAATCTTGCAACCTGTTGAGAAATTACCCAACTCTTCTCAGTTTTCCTTTGCTTATAGACCTATTTGGCCTCAGTACATCCAATACAGGCATTTACTCTATTATATTTTGTTTGACAGAGCTCATGGAGCTCTGTCAAACAAGATATTAGAAGTTATGGGGCTTTCAGTGGGCAGATATGGTGTGATATAAGGTGATGTGAGATCAATATATTGATCTTGCTGAGCCACTGAAAGCCCCATAATGTTATTATGCCAGTCCTTTGAAAGAGACACAACCATAAGTGTACTGGTACCCAGATTCCTAGCGCAAATGTTCTGTTATCACTATCAGGTAATTTCCCAGTTTTACGTCATGTGAAGGTCATGCTAGTAGCAGGCGCAGAAACAACAGAGTTTTCTTATCAATAAACAGGAATTTATATTAACAATTCACAACTTTAATTCAGTGTTAAGTACTGGAAAAATAAAACAACTGGAGCAAATGGATTAACAATTCTTTCAAGAAGGTAAGTGGGAACAGTTTCATTCATTATTTGTTGTTAATGGTGATATTAATGTTTCTATACATGTCGTTTTAATAGTTTATTTATTGTATTTATCTACATTTGTTTATTAAAATTTCTCAAAGACTGGAAGAAACGTATTATAGTTGTACGTTGCTCAACAGACACACACGTGAAATTAGGAAAAACATCGAAGCGAGCGTTGGATGTCAAAAACAAAATGTCGGAACTGACCATATATAAGCTGTATATATGGTCAGCTCAATGATACACAGTTCCATATTCGGTCACTAGATATTGAAGCTGATTGGTCAATAACAATTACTGGCATAATAAAATAGAATAAATGCTAATTTTATCTTTAGAATGCAGAAAAGTGACACAATCCCTGTTAATTGAATACTCCTGTTAATTGAATAATTTTCATTGCCAAATTGGCTATTCAATTAACAGAGTTCCACTGTATTTTTGTTTTTCGTTTGTCATAAATGTAACTGATTACTATTTTGTGTAGTTTTAAATGCCTGACTTTACTACCGGAATGCCTCATGTGGTTCCATGCAACCAGTGTTAGCTTTCAAAACACTTAGATGATGACCACACTGCTGTGTTTTCTTGCAAAGGATGCAGTTATCACCGTCCATGCACCATTTGTAGTGTATGACTGAAGGTCTTATAGATCCAGGTTAAGTCCATCTCTAAAATCAAACAGTAGTAAGAAGTTGGGGCTGCTCTGTTAGATCCAGCCTTGCCCAAACCTTTATTTCTTTTACACCTATACATAACCATAACATGTCTTTTTTCGCTTCAATTCAAGAACCTTCAGATACTCAGCATCCTGTTGACACCTGAGCTGGTAAGAGGTAATATGTATGCGACCTGCTTGAGCCTTTAGCTGTTTCCACTTATAATGCTCAACAGTCTGTGTGCAATCAGCTAGAGCTAGAAGGAGGGTTATTCTTCTGCTCTCCGGTCAAAGTCTGAAGGAACTATAAACATGAACCCCTCTGCCAGATATCCCAAAGGGGAAACTTTGCCATGGGAGGATAATCCTAATATTTATCAATAGCCTTGAAGGACTATAAACTAGAATTCTTCCTAGAAGCATGAATCTCAAAAGAAATACTGTGCCATTGGAAGATAATCCTTGAGTACAACAAAGTCTCAAAGTATAAACAGGCATCACTCCGAGTAAAACAGATCTCAAAAAGAACTATTGTAGCATTGGAGGATAATCCTGGAGTACAATAAAAGTCTCAAGGGACTTTGCACAGTAGCACTGAGGTGCACAGACAATTGGATGACTCCAGATAGTACTCTAAGTCATTTGGCACTTTGAACCAGATAACCACCGACAAAAACAGAACTCAACCATTATAATCAGAAGATGATCATCAAGGTCTTTCTCAGTCCTACAGGACTGTTCTGTTACTTATTCCCACCAAGTACAGTCACACCAGTAAAACTGTGCAGTAGGGCGACAGCCCACAAGGTACTTTTAGGGCTGGTTCTCTTCAATTCATCACATAGCTCATGCTACTCGTAGGCTATTTATTCTCAAGAAACTTATAATTATCGCATTTACCTTGCACACAGGTAAATTCTTATGTCACTCATTTAGTGATCCAGATGGCACATCCATCACATGGGTCAAATCGGCCTACTAATGGCACTTGTAATACAGGATCACCCATGCATACTTTGTTTGATCCATTTTATACTCATGATAACATCTATGCTGAAGATTTTCACTACTATAGATCTTCCTCCCTTGGAAGCCATGATTCCAGTTTACGAGACTACCATCATTCAGGCCGAAGCAGTTATTAATTGCACTCTAGATCTGTCTTGTTTACTTTCTCCAGTAGCCAGATGTTCATCCCCTGCTAACAGGATGATACTTTCTTCAGCTTGCACAGACTATTTCCTCAAGGATACATTCTTACATTCGTGATACTCAAGATCAGAGTAGTGTTCTCAATTTCCTGTGTGCAATAAGAGCAGAGCATCAGACTACTGTGGTTATTCTTCTTAGCTCTGTACATTATCCTTACTTTTCTGATACCGGTTACATTACTACCAATGACAGCCTATCGGATGGTAATGAAGCCAATGATGACAAATGAGATCCTCACCAGTTCATGTCTGCCTTGAAGCTCTTGAGTTCTTTTTTGGATATGTTTCCAAGATCTAGCTGGACTCTTAACCTATCTGATCTTGGCACTTCTCTGTGGTGAAAGAAGTGCAGCTTTCTTCTCTCAGTCCTCCTCTCTTCCAAGACCTATGCATTCTTCTTCCAGTGATGATGCTTTTGTCGCCTTGTGTAATCATCTGCAAGCTGAGGCACAATATAATGTTACTTGTTTTGTTGATGTTTTCATTTTATTCATCACCACAATAACATTGCAGTGATTGCACCTAAAATAAAATTTTGGAATCATTTTGATGTGTTGCTCTTTTATATCACTTTATTCTTTCATTGCAGCTGATTTAGAATTTAAAAAAACATCTTTTGTGTTGTCAATTTTGTTTCTCCACTCTGTTCTAAGTCTTTATGTTTGGAAATAAATGGTAAATTCCCAGTTCTGCATGACATTCTTATGTGTTCGACTCCTCATGCATTTACAAACTGATTTTGAATGAATTTATCAACATTATCATTAACCAGTGAACTGCCTCTTCAAGAATTTTTAATTTGCAATAATTTGTGCCAGGTTATCTCCTCTTGAACTTAGATTTAAAGCAGATTTCTAAAAATATTCTTCTGCATGCAGCTTATCCTTTTAGATAAATCAATCTTGATGAAACTTTTTGTACATGATGTGCATATTTCAAAGTTCATCCCATGAAATTCTGACTTATCCCCCCTTGAACTTGGATTTAGAACAGATTGCTGTATGACATCTTTAGCTTAACTTGACAAAGTCTAGATTTGTTTAGCATGGTCTACAGTTCATATTTATGAAGCTATTCATTGTAACTTGGTAGGAAAACTTGGTATGAGTCTTGATGAGACTGTACCATCAGCCATTGCCACCACTTGGGCATGTGACATAGATTCCTTTAGCATTGTCTACACGTCGTTTTTATGAAGGGATTTCATTGTAACTTGGTAGGATGACTCAGTATGATATCTTGATGAGACTGTACTATTTTGGTTACGATCGGTCATCTATGACTGCCAGATGGGCATGTGACCTAGATTCCTTCAGCAAAGTCTACAAGCCATATTTATGCAGGAATTTCTATGTAACTTGACAGGATGACTCGTTTTGAAATGATCTTACTGGAACTTTGATTAACATACATCAGCTGTGAGTGGTACATCAACCCAGGCCTCAATTCTTTAGTACAATCTGCAGCTCAAATTATTCTTGTTGAAAACATAGCATGTAGGGTATAGAACTTAACATATTCTCAATCATCACAATTCTTGTCTTGATTTCATAATCCTTTCTTAAACATTGAACATTATTCCTTTCGTCATACACTACACACAGTCAAGATTAGCTGCAGTGTCATTAACACTTTCATTGGATATGTAATGCTTCTTACATTTTCTAAACTTCACATTCAGAGACAAATTCTGGAAAGCCAAAAGTTGCGGATGCTGCTGGCAGATATTCCTGTCCCAGACAGAATATCTCTTGCCACTGAAATAAGTATAATTTGGGCACATTTAAACAGATAAACATGTAAATTGAATGGACTTTTTCTCAAATGATTTTATGTCTTAGATGAATTTTTAGCTCAACTTGACAAAGTCAAGCTGAGTTATTGCCATCACTTCTCATCCATCGGTGTACATACGTACATATGTACGTCCATATGTACGTCCATATGTACGTACATCCACAATTTCCTTCGGCACACCACACAGGTCGCATTTAGGATCATATCGCTTTGAAACTTGCTCTGCTTGTTTGGGATGACCTCTAAATGGGAGCTATCAATTTTCTTTCATTTCCATCAAAAATGTTCTTTGAACTTTGTTTAGTTAGACCTCAATATTTCACACCCAACAGAACAGGGCACATTTATGATCAGATTGCTTTGAAACCTGGTATGGTTGTTGGGGTGACCTCCAGATAGAAGCTGTCGATTTTCTTTGATTTTCATAAATATTTCCCTTTGGCACACCCTGGAGTGCACATTTTTGATCAGATCGCTTTGAAACTTGGTGTGCTTGTTTGGGGGTGACCTCTAGATGTGAGCTATCAATTTTCATCCATTTCTGTCCAAAAATGTTGCTGCTGGCAACGTTCTTTGAACTTAGTTTAGTCAGACCTCAATATTTCCCTTTGGCACACCCTGCAATGCACATTTTTGATATCGGATCACTTTGAATCTTAGTGTGCATGTTTGGGGTGTCCTCAGGGAGCACAGTAGGTCCCGAGTTCGATCCCCATCCGGGATGACCCACATTGTGTCCTTGGGCAATGCACTTTATCCCGGTTGCCTAGCCTACATGGGGGCATGATGATGCCGTGTACTAAGTTGTACTGCATGTCGATAGTGCACATGTCTTCAACTACTGTAACCCTGCTTGAGTTAAAATATTGAGGAGCTGACATTTGCTCATCGATGCTCAGTGGTTCTCTACAGGTACTCTGGCTTCCTTCAGCCATAAAACTCACTGTCACTATTAGCCATTGTGCATTTATGTGACCTTAATCACCAATAAATAAATAAATACAATTGGGGTGTCCTCTAGATGGGAGCTATCGATTTTCTCCCATTTCTATCAAAAAATGTTGCCACTGGCAATGACCTTTGAACTTAGTTTAGTCAGGCATCAATATATTCCTTTGGCATGCCCTACAGGGCACATTTATGATCAGCTCGGTTTGAAACTTGGCATGCTTGTTTGGGGTTACCTCAAGATGTGAGCTATTGATTTATTTTCCTTGATTTCTGTCAAAAAATGTTGGCACTGGCAATGACCTTCGATGAACTTAGTACAGTTATGCATCAATATTTCCCTTTGGCACACCCTGCAGTGCACATTTTTGATTGGATCACTTTGAATCTTGGTGTACTTGTTTGGGGTGTCCTCTAGATAGGAGCTATCCATTTTTAGTTTGTCAAGATAAGCTATTGCCATCATGCATGCGGAAGTCTGTTAGTCTGTGAGTCTGTTCACATTTTCCTTTAGCATAGGCTACACCCCGTAGTTCTTGTCTGACCATCACAAAATTTCATATGAAGGTTTGGGGTCATATCTAGATGAGAACGCCCCCTTTGGTCACAATCGGTCAACCGTTATGGCTGCCTGAGCCCAAAACCCGAAAACCATTAGCACAGTCTACAGATCGTGTTTATGAAGGGATTTCATTGTAATTTGGTAGTATGCCTGTGTATAATGCCTAGATGAGAACGTCCCCTTTTGGTCATGATCTTTCAACCGTGATGGCTGCCCAAGCCTGAAACCAAAAAACTTTTGCGGGTCATATTTAATATGGAGGGATTTCATTGTAACTTGGTAGGATGACTCCGTATGATGTCTAGATGAGAACTTCTCCATTTGGTCGCGATCTGTCAACTGTGACGACTGCCCGAGCCCAAAACCCGAAAACCTTTAGCACAGTTTACAGGTCATATTTATGAAGGAATTTCATTGTAACTTGGTAGGATGACTCAAATAATGAGAACATCCTCTTTTAGTCACGATCATTTAGCCTTGATGGCTGCCCAGGCCCAAAACCCCAAAACCTTTAGCTAAGTCTATAGGTCATATTTATGGGATGATTTCATTGTAACTTGGTAGGATGACTCCAAATAATGTCTAGATGAGAACGCCCCCTTTTGGTCGTGATTGTTTAGCCTTGATGGCTGCCCGGGCCCAAAACCCGAAAACCTTTAGCATAGTCTTTTTGTCATATTTATGGAATGATTTCATTGCAACTTGTTAGGTTGACTCCATGTAATGCCTAGATGATGACATCCCCTTTTGGTTGTGTTTGGATTTCATTGTAACTTGGTAGGTTGAATTCATATAATGTCTAGATGAGAATGTTCTCTTTTGGACATGATTGGGCAACTGTGATGGCTACAGGGACCCAAAGCCCGAAAACCTTTATCACAGTCTACAGGTCATATTTATGAAGGGATTTCATTGTAACTTGGTAGGATGACTCCAAATGGTGTCTAGATGAGAACATCCCCTTTTGGTCGTGATCATTCAGCCTTGATGGCTGCCCGAGCCCCAAAACCTTCAGCAAAGTCTATAGGGTGTATTTGTGGAAGGATTTCTTTGTAACTTGTTAGGTTGACTCCATATAATGCCTAGATGATGACATCCCATTTTGGACGTGATCGATCAACTGTGCCGGCTCCAGGTGCCGAAGCCTGAAAAACCTTGATTGTAGTCTACAGGTCGTATTTATGAAGGGATTTCATTGTAACTTTGTAGGATCACTCCAGATGATGCCCAGATAGAATGTCCCCTTTTAGTTGCAATCATTCAACCATGATGGCTGCCCGAGCGAAGAGCCTGAAAACCTTTAGCACAGTCTACCGGTCATATTTATGAAGGGATTTCATTGTAACTTGGTAGATTGACTTCGTATAATGTCTAGATGAGAACGTTCCCTTTTGGACATGATTGGGCAACTGTGATGGTTACAGGGGCCCAAAGCCCGAAAACCTTTATCACAGTCTACAGGTTATATTTATTGTAGTGTGGGAGGATGACTGCAAATAATGTCTAGATGAGAATGTCCCTTTTTGGTCATGGTAATTCAGCCTTGATGGCTGCCCAAGCCCAAAAACCTTTAGCATAGTCTATAGGTCGTATTTATGGAAGAATTTCATTGTAACCTGTTAGGTTGACTCCATATAATGCCTAGATGATGACATCCCCTTTTGGTCATGATTGGTCAGCTGTGCTGGCTACAGGGGCCCGAAGCCTGAAAACCTTGAGCACAGTCTACAGGTCATATTTATGATGGGATTTCATTGTAACTTCATAGGATCACTGCAGATGAGAATGTCGCCTTTGGTTGCGATCATTCAGCCATGATGGCTGCCTGATCTGAAAGGCCGAAAACCTTTAGCACAGTCTACAGGTCATATTTATAAAGGGATTTCATTGTAACCTGGTAGGTTGCTTTCATACAATGTCTAGATGAGCATGTCCCCTTTAGGACGTGATTGGGCAACTGTGACGGCTACGGGGGCCCAAAGCCCGAAAACCTTCAGCACAGTCTACAGGTCATATTTATGCAGGGATTTCATTGTAACTTCGTAGGATGCCTCTGTATAATGCCTAGATGAGAACGTCCCCTTTTGGTCATGTTCTGTCAACTGTGATGGCTGCCCAAGCCCGAAACCCAAAAACTTTTAGCACAATCTGCAGGTCATATTTAATATGGAAGGATTTCATTGTAACTTGTTAGGTTGACTCCATATAATGCCTGGATGATGACATCCCCTTTGGTTGTGATTGGTCAACTGTGACGGCTTCAGGGGCCCGAAGCCTGAAACCCTTGAGCACAGTCAACAGGTCATATTTATGAAGGGATTTCATTGTAACTTTGTAGGATCACTCCAGATGGAGCCCTTTTGGTCGCAATCATTCAGCCATGATGTCTTCCCGAGCGCAAAACCAGAAAAACTGTAGTGCAGACTACAGGTCGTATTTGTGAAGGGATTTCATTGTAACTTAGTAGAATGACTCAGTATAATGTCAAGATGAGGACGTCCCCTTTTAGTTGCAATTGGTCAACCACCGTGGCTACACAGGCCTGAAGCCCGAAAACCTTTAGCACAGTCTACAGGCCATATTTATGAAGGGATTTCAATGTAACTTGATAGGATGACTCGTTTTGGAATAATTTCACTGTAACTTGGTAACTTCCGTTGACATGCTTTAACTGTGAGGGCCACATACATTAACTGTGAGGTCATATTAACCCACCCCTCATCTCTTTAGTACAGTCTACACCTCATATTATTTTTATTAAAAACATAGCATACAGGGAACAGAAATTAACATATTCCAAATTATCACCATTCTTGTCTTATTTCATAATCCTTTCATAAACATTGAACATTATCCTTTTCATCAAACACAACACACAGACAAGTTAAGCTACAATGTCACTGACACTTTGATCTTCCATTCCTGTCAAAAATTGTTGCAGCTTGCAATGACCTTTGAACTTAGTTTAGTCAGACCTCAATATTTCCCTTTGGCACACCCTGCTGGAAACATTTGTGATTGGGGTGCATTGAAACCTTGTATGCTTGTTTGGAGTAACCTCAAGATGGAGCTATCAATTTTATTTGATATCCGTCAAAAAATATTGTTGCCTGCAATGACCTTTGAACTTAGTTTAGCCAGGCATCAATATATCCATTGGCATACAGTTTAGCCAAGCATCAATATAATCCATTGGCATACCCCACAGGGCACATTTATGATCAAAACACTTTGAAACTAGGTATGCTTCTTTGAAGTTACCTCTACATGGGTGCTATTGATTTTTGTCGATTTCTGTTTAAAAATGCTGCCCCTGGCAATAGCCTTCTATGAACCTAGATGTATGCATCAGTATTTCCCTTTGGCACACCCTGCAGTGCACATTTATGATCGGATCACTTTGAAACTTTGTGTGCCTATTTGACGTGACCTTTAGATGGGAGCTATCAATTTTTGACCATTTCAATCCAAAAATGTTGCAGCTGGAAATGACCTTTGAACTTAGTTTAGTCAGACCTCAATATTTCCCTTTGGTACACCCTACAGGGAACATTTGCGATTGGATTGCATTAAAACCTGATATGCTTATTTGGGGTGACCTCCTGATGGGAGCTATCAATTTTTTTCAATTTTATGCTGAAAAATGTTTCTGCTGGCAATGACCTTTGAACTTAGTTTAGCCAGGCCTCAATATTTCCCTTTGGCACATCTTACAGGGCAGATTTATGATCAGATCACTTTAAAACTTGGTATGCTTGTTTGGAGTGACTTCTAGGTGGGATCTATCAATTTTCTTCCATTTCCGTCAAAAATAGTTGCTGCTGGCAACAACCTTTGAACTTAGTTTAGTCAGGCCTCAGTATTTCCCTTTGCACACCCTACAGGGCACGTTTATGATTGGATCAATTTGAAACTTGGTATACTTCTTTGGGGTGTCCTCTAGATGGGATCTATTTATTTTCTCCCTGTCCATCAAAAAATGTTGCCATTGACAATGATCTTTGAACTTGGTTAAGTTAGGCATCGATATTTCCCTTTGGCACACTCTACTGGGCACATTTATGATTGGATTGCTTTGAAACATGGTATGCTTGTTTAAGGTGACCTCTAGATGGGAGCTATCATTTTTCTATCATTTGCATCAAAAAACATAGCTGTTGGGAACAACCTCGAAGTTTGAACTTAATTTAGCCAGACATCAATATATTCCTCTGGCATACCCTGCAGGGCACATTTATGATCAGATCACTTTGAAACTTGGTATGTGTTCAGGTTGACCTCTAGATGTGAGCTATTATTTCAGTTCCATAAAATTTTTTTGTCATTAGTACCAGCCTTTGAACTTAGTGCATTTGTGTGGCAGCTTACCCCACAAACGCAATAAATTCAAAGATTGTTGCAAACAGTTTTTGATGGAAATTAAATAAAATCGATACCTCCTACCTTTGTCACTCTGAATAAGCATACAAAGTTTCAAAACAGCCTGGTCAAGAATGTACCCTCTGAGGCATTTCAAAGGAAGATGTTAATGCACAAATGTACTAAGTTTGAAGGTCATTTGTTGTGGCAATGTTTTTTTTTTCTTCTTTATGGAAATTCATAAATATACCCCGCAGCGTGCACAACACCATCAACATTCTTCTTTGACATGGCCTACAGGGCACATTTATCATAGGATTGTTTTTGAACTAGGTGTGCTCATTAGGCGAGACCTCTAGATAACAGCTATTGATTAGCATTCATTTCTGTGAAAAAAGTTGCTGTTTACAATAACCTCTGAACTTACTGCATTTGTGTATCAACGTTCTTCCTTTAGCCAGCCTTACAGTTTACATTGCATCTTCAACTTATCCACAGCTTTTTTGAAATTTACAAAACTCATTCAATAAATCAGGTGTAGACCACACTAAAGTTCGGTGCAGACTTAATTTACTGAACTTGTTTTGTAAATCTCGATATAAACTGGGGACTCATAGGAGATCCTTTATTGAATATAGGATGAATAAATCTGAGAAGTATAGCATTGTCATTCCTTTGTATTTTAGTCCAACATCTGATGGTTCTGCAGCAACAGTTGTAGCCAGTGAAGATTTTGTGAAAAAGCATGGCCTAGAAGAGAAAGCTGTGGAAATTTTAGCATTAGAAATGAGCACAGATCTACCCAGTTCTTTTAAAAATGAAAGAAGTTGTTTAAAAATTGTTAGTGGTAATTTATTATGTATATTTATCCCTGCCCTTATGCAAGCTCGATTGAACAGAGCCAGGGTTCTTACACTGTTTTCCTGTCCATTTGTCAGTTTCTTTACATTCAATAACCTTTAACTAACAAATTGGACATATTTACCAGTTGAAGTAGACAGAGGGCCATAGAAAAGCAGTTGTTAAATCACCATAGCTCATTTAAAAATGTCATATTTTCAAATCTGAAAGTCATATAAATGAAAAAAAAAATCACTAAAGCTCAACTAGCAAAGCAAAGTGTTTGAAATTATCCATTTCCTAAATGATAGACAAAAAGCATCGAAAGTTGGCTATTTTTGGCATTCTATAACGGTACTCTTATTCTCACCCTCATTGTGCTTGAGGGTTAAATCTTGAGATTAAAAAGTAAACAGTAACTTTCTTCTGCAATCATTGTTACATCTATCCATACCAAAATAATTGCGACAACAACCTTGCAATTAGAAGAAATGAGTACAGATGTTTGCAAAATTCACTGAAACTCAATTTTTGTCGGACAGTACTATTCTTTACGTGGCCAAAGCATATGTTGGGTTAAGCCCCAAAGCATAACTCACAGCAGCAGATTTGTTCATTAAGCATCTCTACCTATAGCAAAACAAAGTGTTTAAAATTAAGCCTTTCCAAAATGACAGGAAAATGTAACAGAAGTTAGCTAATTTTAGCATTTTCGAATGGAACTCTTACCCTCATTGTACTTGAGGGTTAAAGATGAGATTAAAAACAGTAACTTTCTTCTGCAAGCATTGTTGCATCTATGCATACAAAAATAATTGTTACAACAACATTGCAATTAGAGAAATTAGCACTTGAAGTTAGTCAATCTCGAAGATAAAATGCTATATTCATATCATTTATGGCCAATAGGGGTTAATTTCAAAATATTTGTGTGATGATTTTAGTGTATCATATTATGCTCTAAATGCATGCATGTAAATTTTGGCGAAAATAACAATTATTCCCACAGTACTCTTATGGGAAGTCTTAAATCTGCCAAGGGTTAAACTTTAAATAATAACATATAGAACAAAATTTGTCATTCTTTGACTGCTGCATGTAGCTATAGATGAAAAGCGTTTGAAATTAAGCCTTTCCAAAATGATAGAAAAAGCAACCAAAGTTGGCTAATTTTGGCAATTTCCAACGGTACTCTTATTCTCACCCTCATTGTGCATGAGGGTTAAATCTGAGATTAAAAAGTATACAGTAACTTTCTTCCGCAATCATTGTTGCATCTATCCAAACCAAAATAATTGTTACAACAACCTTATTATTAGAGAAATTTGCCCTTGAAGTAGGTCAATTTTGAAGAAAAGTTCTATATTCATGTCATTTTTGGCCAGTGGGGATTAAAGTTGAAAGATCTGAGTGGTGATTGTGGTGTATCATATTATGCTCTAAATGTGTGGAAAATTTGTGCTAAATAACTGTAAACAATTTTGAGACATTCGAAAAATGGTGAAATTTTGAAGGTTTTGGCAGAATATTTTGAAAACACTCATTTTCACAGATATGACGATACCGCATTTCACTAGATTTTATGACATTACATAAGTGTGCCAAATTTGGTTAAAACCATACAGCTTGTTTTCAAGCAGTTCAACAGACAAAATTCAGGGAGGAAAAAAAAAAATAAAAATAAAGAAGAAAAATTTTGAAAAAGAAGAATAACAATAGTCTTTCCCAAACTGGAAAGTACAATTACCCCTCATGGGAGCAGCTCGGCTCCAACAGCCACAGGGCAGTCTGTTACACTAGTAAGCTTCTAGGGCCTCAGTTATCAGGTTTTAATGGTCTTCACATACAGGAAGACCTTTAGCTGCTTCATCTAGGTTAAGTTAGTTGTCCTATCAGAATGATACCGTTTGTTAGAGGAGGTTATTCTCTTCAAACCGGTATGGTTTGGTGTGAGTTATTATGTAAATACGATGTATTTGTTCATCACATCCTTCTCCGCCCTTAGTTGCATTATGGAGTCGGTCAGACGTGAGGGAGCCTTGGGGTTCCTATACTATTGATGACTAACACAAGAACGATTCAGTAATGCGGGTGAGGGGGGTTCGATATGATTTTGAATCCCCCCTCCTCCCCACCGCCAATGTGTTAAGACATAGTTTTCTTCCTGTAAGCCTCGTATGCATTTAAGTATATACATGCATTTCATGACTTGTCGATTGGCAGCTGGGTCATATTCTATGGCTACCTCATGGACACATCCACTTTTTATATTTTTATACCCATACTATGCATGGTACACATAATGCTGGCATCTGGGGTAGCCATCCATCATTTGTCCATCCTTTGTCTGTCCGTCTGTCCATCCGACTTCCATTTCCATTTCTTTGGCTTTCGATAACTTGAAAAATATTGCTTGGATTGTCAAGTTACTTTATATTTGTGTTCAGGTTACTGATGTGCCAAGCTGTTGTTTGTGTAGTTTTTGGTGTAAATCTGATAATTTGATCCTGAGATATTAACTCTTTATCCTTCAAATTGAGAATTCTGCCAATCCCTTTGGCATGAGATAACTCAAAAAATATCAATCCAATTGTCATGTTACTTTATATGTATCTTCAGGTTACTGATGTTCCGAGCTGTATAGTTTTTGGTGTAAATCTGTTATTTTGATCCTGAGATATTAACCCATTATCCTTCAAATTGAAAATTCCTCCAATCCCTTTGGCATTCGATAACTTGAAAAATATTGCTTGTATTGTCAAGTTACTTTATATTTGTGTTCAGGTTACTGATGTGCTGAGCTGTATAGTTTTTGGTGTAAATCTGATAATTTGATCCTGAGATATTAACCCTTTATCCTTCAAATTGAAAATTCCTCCAATCCCTTTGGCATTCGATAACTTGAAAAATATTCCTTGCATTGTCAGCTTACTTTATATTTGTTCAGGTTACTGATGTGCTGAGCTGTATAGTTTTTGGTGTAAATCTGATAATTTGATCCTGAGATATTAACCCTTTATCCTTCAAATTGAAAATTTCTCCAATCCCTTTGGCATTCGATAACTTGAAAAATATTGCTTGGATTGTCTACTTACTTTATATCTGTGTTCAGGTTACTGATGTTCCGAGCTGTATAGTTTTTGGTGTAAATCTGATAATTTGATCCTGAGAAATTAACCCTTTATCCTTCAAATTGAAAATTTCTCCAATCCCTTTAGCATTCGATAACTTGAAAAATATTGCTTGGATTGTCAAGTTACTTTATATTTGTTCAGGTACTGATGTACCAAGCTGTAAAGTTTTTGGTGTAAATCTGATTATTTGATCCTGAGATATTAACCCTTTATCCTTCAAATTGAAAATTTCTCCAATCCCTTTGGCATTCGATAACTTGAAAAATATTGCCTGGATTGTCAAGTTACTTTACATTTGTGTTCAGGTTACTGATGTGCCGAGCTGTATAGTTTTTGGTGTAAATCTGTTATTTTGATCCTGAGATATTAACCCTTTATCCTTCAAATTGAAAATTCCTCCAATCCCTTTGTCATTCGATAACTTGAAAAATATTGTTCGGATTGTCAAGTTACTTTATATTTGTGTTCAGATTACTGATGTGCCAGGCTGTATAGTTTTTGGTGTAAATCTGATAATTTGATCCTGAGATATTAACCCTTTATTCCTCAAATTGAAAATTCCTCCAATCCCTTTGGCATGAGATAACTAAAAAAATATCAGTCCGATTGTCATGTTACTTCATATATGTGTTCAGGTTACTCATGTGCCAAGCTGTATAGTTTTTAGGTGTAAATCTGATAATTTGATCCTGTGATATTAACCCTTTATCCTTCAAATTGAGAACTCCTCCAATCCATTTCTTCGGCATGCGATAACTCAAAAAATATTAATCCGATTATCATGTTACTTTATATATGTATTCAGGTTACTGATGTGCTGTGCTGTATAGTTTTTTATGTAAATCTAATAATTTGTTCCAGAGATATTAACCCTTTATCCATCAAATTAGGCACTCCTCCAATCCATTTCTATATGTACCCATACCATGTATGGTGTACATAATGTTGGCATCCAGGGTGGCCCTCCGTCATACAGCTTTCTACTAGTTGCGCGTATGGGTACACATATGACGATTTCATCGGCCTATTTTTAGTTAGTTGGTTTCCTGTTTTTGTTCGTCTATATGCCATATGCGGGCATATGATTCATCATCAATAAATTGCTAGCCTTTGGGTACCTGTAAGGCTGTCTAGTCAGTTAACTGGTATTCAGATGATTACATGTGGGATTTCAATGCTCACGTGCATAATAAATGCATTATTAGCCAGATGCATTATTGTATGTTATGGACCTTAGAAACAATGAATTATTTTGGGGGCACTCTCCAGAGATTGTCCATTGTGATTCTTTTGGACATGTGTATGTTATATATTATATCACAGGTTTTCGACCTATCTACGTATGCCGACTCCGGTATACGTTACAAACGCTTGATATTCATTACCGGGATTGCTGCGATAGCCTTAGCTTCTGAAGTGGCATTAAGCACCAATTTATTAATAATAATTAATACCTGGGTGCCTGTTCGATGGATATATATTGTTATTTGGTACCACTTTTACTGCTTCCAGAGCACTCCCCTCTTTGTTTTTGAACAAGATTCCTTCATAAAGGAGGGGGTGTGATTTTTTACCTCTCCTCCAGCTTGACAAGTGTGTAACTATGAGTGAAGCTGTTTTGTCTATAGATTATATCTTGTATACAGCTTGTGTTTTGTTGTATATGGCGTATGTTTGTGGGGGATATTCTCTCATTCTCAAATACACCATCCTAATTTTTAGGCCTTAGTCCAGATTAGTCTTAAAAATTGGGGACTTGTTACATCCAATTAGCATAGTCTTCATGCTAAGAATATGGAATTACTTGAATTTGGCTCCTTATTTATGATACATCTTCTCTATTACTGTATAGAGAGACATACGTGTAATTCCTTTTAAATTTATTTTCCTTTCACCTTGGATTACAGGCTTGGAACTATGTTGGTCTACTTATTCTGAAGTCCTAGGCCCTCCACCTTTTTATGATTCAGCTAGTCTGGGCCATTGGTTTATAGTATAAAAATATGATAAATTTAAAGTAACTTGTATATTTTTTATACTTGCCAATGGCCCAGAGGGGTATGGCCCTCCCATGAGTGGGCACTCATACCTCCCCGCTGAGTTATTATGTAATACTCTTTTCTACAAAGAATGATGTTGGTGCCAATTCTGGTCACTTCCTGATGGTTGTGCATGCACAGAGGGTAAAAGTATGGAGGACCAGATAGCACTTTTAATTTTCGGTTTTGCAAGCAAATTTGGGGAATTGGTGGGTTCAAAATTTGTGTTTGGCCCTTGATAACTTTGAGTTTGCACCAGCTAGTCTGGGCCATTGGTAAGTATAAAAAATATACAAATTACTTTAAATGTATCATTTTTCACTCGTGCAAGCACTCGCGAAAAATAAAACTTTCTGGTCCACACTCATGAGATAATTCCAGATACTGACTAAAATAGAATAGATTTTCCTTTTTATTATATGCTACGAGACATTTTATTGCACAATATTCAGCCCAATTCGACCCCAAATGCATATGTTTCAAAACAATAACAAAGATCAGCTTATCGTTCTTTCAAGGTGATGTGATATGGTGTAGCATGACATCATTTGGGCAGCTCCTGAGGGATATTCCTTGAAATCCATCGAGTCAATGGATATCGAGAAATATCTTTTAGATAATTTGCGATAATTCACAGGCTAGCATATAATAAAATTGTTTATTAAACATTGCAGGTTGGCATGGACATGGCAAAATTAGCTGCTGATAAAGCTTTCAGCAAGGCAGGTATGTGTAATTCCATTGTAACAAGTACTGTATGCAGTTAGTGAATTATCTCTAAAAATCTTGCAGAGTCCAATTCCCACCCAGACAATCACTCTCATATTCTGTTTACAAAATTAAGAACCACAGGCATTGTTTGAGTAGGGCTGCACAATATTCGGATTTCAATACCGGTAACGATATTTTGATATCATGATGGCACAACAAATATCGTTTATTTTGAGTTGATAATTTCATATAAATATATACTATTTGATCTATCACTTTACAAAACATTAACGCTTAACCTGCATTTTGTCATGTAATGTGAATAGATCACCACTAGAGGGCATTTGCCATGTACTGGTTAAGCAGGACACCGCTGGAGGGCTAGGAGTTTGTACACTTTTCCACAAATGAAAGCAGTCAGTTTTGTCATGTGGTATCACAAACAGCTGAAACGCACATGCTTGATAGGCACGTTTTGATGTAACCACCTCGTGCAGTGGGTGAATGCTGGCGATGTATAAATACTATTTCAATATTAAATCACTCTTAACAAAGTGAAAATAAACAATATTATTACCTTTATATTTTATTAGTGTTTTCATTACTATCTGTCTAATTTTTAAGATGTGGCATACAAGTCAGATCAAAACGTTCACCTACTTCTCAAAACATTAACACGTGCGAACTGGTGTTGACAAAAATGAATATTCATTACCGCAGCGCTTGGAATTGTGGGTTCATTAATACGTATGCGATTTGTTCATATTGAAAAGCACATTCCAAGTGTGTCGGTAATAAAATAAGCTTTGAAAATATTACTGCAGTGCTTGGAATTGCGAGAACAAGTGCAATGAAGTGGGAGGAACTATTAGTATTAAACCAGAAATTTCCCGGTCCAACAAAAGCCATTATTAATGGAAATACGGTAATCATTCTTCACGGTTTATGTTCAAAGCCATACTGTTTGGGGAAAAACTGCACTTTCCTGTGTCATCGGAGAAACAAAAATAAAACAGCTTATGGGAGAATATTTTACTAGTGCCAGGACATGAAGTGTATTGATAAAAAAACCCAAACAAACTGCTTTCACAGTTTCTGTTTATATACACTTTTTTCAATCAGCTGTGAGATTAAATAGAATTTTTACGGAAAATGTCTGTCAATAAAAACCGCGGCTCAAAATGAATATCGTCACAGACGATATACTGGTATTAAAAAAAAATGGACGATATTTAACCGGTTAAGATTTCAATACCGGTATTACCGGTATAACGAAATACCGTGCAGCCCTATGGCTATGTTTGAGCAAATAGCCCTTCCATTATACCAAGTACTGTGTGTAGAGAGTAGATTATCATGAAAATACTTTCAGAGTTGCATTCCCTCCTAGACAGTTACTCTCCGATTCTGTTGAAAAAATTAGCTGGTACAGTTCCAAATTATTTTTCAAGGGTAATTTCACAAATCTCCCATGCTGCCAACAAGGGCAGCCTCAGCTTAGCTTGAATTTGTAATATATAATTGTTTAGTTACAGTTTATTGGAGAGTGCCAACAGGCATTCTCCAATAAATTGTAATAAAATCTTTTAAATATCATTTTTTACAACAGTTGAGCAAACAAGATGCTAATGTAAAGAGTGAAAAGCTACTAAAGATGCCTCCAGCTCTTTTTAGTAGAGCCATGACAGTGGCTTCGAGTACTCAAACAGTTCAGAACCACAAACATTGTTTGAGTGAATGGACCCTCAGTTTTAACCCAAAGGTCGAAAAATTACTTGTGCATCTTCATTGTTCACAGAATGGGAGTTCTTCTTTGGTTGCAAACAATGCTCTGTGAGTGTTGTTGTGATATTCCACTCTGTTAGTGATGCCAACCATATTGGTAGGGCTGGGAGGTTTTGATTTTCCATATTCAGTTTCGGTTCGGCTTCAGGCAAAAACCTTGGTTTTGGTTCAGTTTTTCTGTGTGTTGAAAACATGTAGTGAAGAAGGCTTCAGACTCCTTAACCCTTTACCTAACGTAACGGCCAAAACCGGCCAGCGCTATTTTAAAAAATCGCCAATTAATTTTCATTATTTTTTTCATTTTTTGTCTCAAAAACATAGGTTATGACCCCTCGTTGGAACGAGCTCGTTGAGCTCGTTCAAACGAGGGGTCATAACCTATGTTTTTGAGACAAAAAATGAAAAAAATTAGAAATTCAAGAATTATTTTTGCAAGTGTCGTCTGCTTTTCAGGTTAGGTAAAGGGTTAACTTGGAAAAAATCTGCAATAGTTTGTACACTTTAGGCTCCTTAACCCTTTGGGTACTGGCCGTTTGAAAAGTGGGCAGTTATTGACAAAAAACTGATTTACTTTTTCGCTTCGGCAGTCGATCTGTTATGAACAGGCGAACAAGATGATCCGAGGCAACCCTAGTGCCATCAAGTTCACTATGAATGAGACAGGTCTGGAGAGATAGATAGTTACAGGGCTGCTGAGATACAGAAATTTACATTTATATGCAGAGGTTGAATTTCATTGTAACATATTTCAAACCCAATGACAAGACGAAACAGCATAAAATGTTTTGTGGGTGCTGTTCCAAACTTTACCACAATTATGGAAGACACAGGAAGCCCTTTTCTGGATATTTCGTTCATTATAAACCAAGATGAACTGTCCTAAAAGCGCGTTGAGAATGAGACAAGTTGAAACTATAACTATGCAAGCTGCATGGAAGATTGCAGAACATGGAACCTATACCAAGGAGTAGAATGCATTTATTTATTGAAGTTTAACAAGACTTTCGACAACCATGGCCACCTCGTATCGGACAGTTTTATGGGTGGAGGAAGCCGGAGTTGCCAAAGAGAACCACCGTGCAACTGTCAGACGCCCCAATGTACGAACTCCACACAAGAAGGGTTAGCATTGGTTCAAGACAGGTGCACCATCGACGTGCAGTACACCTTAATACACAGCGCCACTGTGACCCCCATGTGGGCAATTGGATCTAAGTGCCTTGCCCAAGGACAAAACGCAGTCACCCATGGCGGGGATCAAACCGTAGACTTCTCGGTTTGAAGTCCAATGCTGTAACCTCTGAGCAACCACGCTCCAAAGGAGTAGAATACCTCTTCCACAAAAACCATGACAGTGAAACTAAAAATTCCGTTCAAAAGGAACAGATCTTGTAACTGAAAACAAGTGTACACTGTTTGATAGATTATACATCGCCAGTTATGTTGGACTTGAGACATCTTCAGAATTTCCTCATCCACTACAATAAGCCATGTCCTCTATCCTTATCTGATACTAGACATCTTTGACAAGGAAGAGAGTCATACCTCATGGAATGCTTCTCAGTAGATGTGCTTTTCTGTCAAAGAAACAGTGAGCGTTCAAAGAAAGATTTTGGGTGGAGCTGTCATCTTTCTGATCAAACCAAGATAACCATGAACAAAATTATGTACAAATCTATTCACATGCATACATCTGTTCCCAGCGACAGCCTGCTGACACACTTGATATTACTTGCGTTAGAAATCACAAACATTCTGAAGCAATCTACCAGAGGAAAGACATTGGATAGTGGTAGTATTCACAGGCAAGGAATAGTTCCTGGCGTATTGGTGCCTACAAACTGGGAAGCTTCCTCAGAATTGATGTAAATAAAGAATCATTTGTATTCCACTCGGAAAGTATTCAGTCTGCCAGGATGCATCAGTACATCTCGCAAAAAATAAAGAAAATTCTATTTCTAATAAATGACTTTGAGCGTTGACCTTTTGATGACAAACAATCAAGTCATTGTCACCTTGCAGATCGTCTATGGCGTTAAAAGTTATCACACAGAAACCAAAATTCTTTTTTGTAGTAATTGCGACATAGACTTATGACCAATAGATCCGAAAAGCAAACTCAACCATCTCTCCATTGTGGGCAACCAGTGTATGAGACATTACCACCATGGAATCAAGGATACAAAAGTCATTGATCAAAAATGAGCAGAACCGACAGAGAGAACATGATTAGTATGAATACTCCCTTTTGTAAACTGTGTGGTGTGGATGTTATAAAAAAATTTACCAACATCCATCCTTCCATCATGTGCCAAGTTTCATGATTTCGTCATGTAGTGCACGATTTTGTCCTTGGGGACATAAATACTACAAAATAATTTTACAACTTCCTTCAAAAACTTAACTGTTGTATTGTGACTTCAACAAATTCACCAAGAACATTCCAGTTGAAGCTCATAAGCTGTGTCATTTATTTATTGGGATTTAACGACACTTTCAACAACCAGGGTCCTCTTGTACCAACAATTTTATGAATAAAGAAAGTTGGAATACCCGAAGAGAACCACGGCAGGTGACTGTCTGACTATCTAACTTATTAACAATGCACAAGCAGGGTTAGCATGGGTTGATTATGTGTGAACCTTTGTCGAGCAATACGAATCAGCACACTGCTCCATCGTGCTCACATTTGGGTAATTATGTTAAGTGTCTTGCCCAAGAATACAATGTTGATAACTTAAGTGAGGATCGAACCTGTGGCCGTTTGAGCCAAAGTTCAATGCTTTAACCACAGAGCCACCGCTTTCATAGCAACACTATTTAAATTCCTAGGATTATTTTCCAATTTTCAAAGACATCTTGTGATATAAATTGTGAGTTTAACCCTTTGAACTCTAGTGGTATCTTCCACACCAGTTCAATGGAAGCAATTAGAAGAGTCCATATTCATTATTTGGGGTAGACCAATCAATACCGAGGCTGCACATTGAAAATATTGCTTTGTCTACCCCACACATTTACTGAACAGCCATCCTATATAATGATGTTATGGCGTATCACATTCTTGGCTGGAAAAAACGCCACTAGGGTTGAAAGAGTTAATTACACAAACGTTTAAAAACACCAAGAGAGCATCGTGACACATTGGTAGTGGGGAGCATGGTGACACATTGATAGTGGTGGAGCGTGGTGACACATTGGTAGAGGGGGGGGGGGGGGGGTGCATGGTGACGCATTGGTAGTGGTGTGGGGTGCGTGGTGACATGTTGGTTAGTAGACTAAAGTTTAGATCGATAGGTTGAAGGTTCAATCCTAAGGCTTCTCATCTGTGTTTTGTCCTTGTCAAGACAACTCTGATTACACAAATGGGATCACGGTACTGATAAGCTGTAAGGCAAACAAAACGTTGAGGATACATTTGCCTTCAAACAATGACCACCTTACACGATAATTGCCTGTCTGTTGAAAGAGTCGTTAACCCTTTACCCAATGCAGACGACATCAAAATTTATTATTTTTAAATACAGGAATATTTTTTTTCAATAAATTTCAACAAAACCGTATCATTTGACCCCTCACCGGAAGGGACAAGCTCAGTAAGCTCGTTCCAATGAGGGGTCCCATGATATGGCTTTGTTTAAATTCTTTGAAAAATAAGTTTTTTTCCTCTGGGGATTTGTATATAACATGGGCGGATGCTGCCGATCCTTTAAGTAAATGGTTAAACTCCAAACAAAAACCACAAAATTCACACAACAAAACACTAGTCAGCACCCTGCTGACTCTCCAATGCTGGGAACGTATTTGATATTGTATACATCTAAAATCTCCAATATAAAAAACAATGATTATGCAGTTGAAGATATTGTCAATAAAATGCACTTCCCAAATGACAGAAACTTCTAATTTCAGTTTTGATTGATCCAATTGATTACGGTTCCATATCTCACTTCTTCGGAAAACTTAAAAAAATGAAAAGCTACTTAAAATTCCAATAAAATAAAATTTTGCTCAAGTTTATGAGTGTTCTATCAATAACATACACAAATCTCTTCATAAAAAGTTTGGAACAGATGGCGATTAGCCCGACTTTTATGAAAATCGCATTTTACATTTTGAAAAAAAACAATTTAAAAGTTTCAAGCTGTATTTTATTTGCTGAATTATGGCGAAATGTCTGATCAGTCATTTATACCACAAGCGCTTGGCACTTCGTGCCAATTAAAAATCCATCTAATTTGAGGTTTAAGATTACTCTCAGAATATCTGGCCATATAGCCACAGCACTATGAATTAACAAGCTCTCCGACCACTAGTCTATTCCATAAGGAATCCAACACCATTGTAGCCATTAAGTAGTCTGTTGCATTGCGTAGATTAAATCCTCAATATTAAAGCTGGTCGGGAAAACAAAATTACGGTTAGGTTTTCCGACCTACTGAAATATTCGAGACGATTGAATCCAAAAAATACCATAAAAATTCATTTTCCTTCAATCAACGCAACTCAGTTGAGAGTTGATTTGACCCAACAGTCTGCTTTACCGGCCCAGGAACTTGACACATCATAATTTCATTAAGAGGGATGGCTGTTAAGAAAATGTGTGAGTTGACCAATCAATATTTTCAAGGCTGCACCTTGAAAATATTAATTGGCCTACCCCCAAATAATGAAATTGACTCTTCCAGTTGCTGTCATTGAACAGGCATGGACGATACCACCAGTGTTGAAAGGGTTAACATGGAAAAAAATCCACAATAATTTGTATGCCATCATTCACCAAAGACAGTCCTGTCTGTAAATATCTCCCTTTGGTTCAGCCTCACTTCCCTTTGATCATTCTTAGAGGTTCTAGGGGATCAGTCCGAGTCAGAAAAAAACATAAATTAGGGTAACAAAATTGAATGAATAAAGTTCATCTATCTATCTTGTGATCTTGTCACATTTTCTACCTTGTTGACTGGTTCATTGAATGAGTCAATAAGGGAGAAAATGTAACAATAAGAACACAACGTATTTGCCACTGGGGCCACTGGTCCAATTCTGGATAATTTGATCAGTTTGCACACAAACACAGTAAAACCATTAAACCGTTTTTTGCTGGAACCTGCAGTTTGGTTTTCCAATTTGTCACAAACATCAGAACCAAGTAGGAAAACAAAACAAAAAACCCCCCAAAACCACCCAGTTCTATGTAATAAAAAATAGCTGTCTAATGTGGTCTGGTGCCAGGGTATACAGTCCATTTTTTACCCACTGGACTGGTCCATTGTGGTCCTCTGCTGTGTTTTTATTTTTTTTACTAATATAGGGTATTTTGATGCCTTCCATGTATGTATACGATGGTGGAGGGTTACCGCAGGTTTTTAGTGGATATCAGATATGTTTGATAAACCACCCGCAAAAAGAATTCCGTGAAGTTTTGTAACAAGCAAATTTTATATCTTCTTGTGCTGACATTGTGTGCAATAAAGCACCATCTGCAATGTATTAGCATTGCAGATGGCACCATGTTCCATTCAAGGGACAATTTATTGTATCACTTTTGCATTCATTCACAATGGGTGGGCATCATCTTTCTGAAAAAGACTTGGGTCTCAGACTGTGAGGGAAATGTGTTTGCAGAACTATTCTCCTAGATATTTTCTAGGTTATGTTGGAAGGTAACGTCCAAAAATGAGCATTGTGCTCCGAACTAGCAATACTTTGACACATTTCAATGCTCTCTCTACTGCCTGGGATCATCTGGGCAGGTCCAGCTCATTTGTGTACCAATACAGCGGGTGTTGTCCGGTCCAGACCATGGTACAACCCTGGACTGCTATTTTATGGCACATTCTACACTCTACATGTACTGTGATACTTGTCAGCTCAGTGAATTGAATTATAGAGAATATCCAATGAGTTCCCAATTGATAGTGGAGTTTACGAAATGAGTTGAGCTAATGAGGTCTGGACCAAATCTTCGACAATGTATAGACCTGATTAACTGCACAAGTTTCATACAGTTTCTTTACTGGGGATAAGTTGAAGTTTCTAATTATCACTTGATCCAATACCTGGCAACAGATACCTAAATGGCTTGATAAACAAACACCACTTCCTGTAAGACTTTGAATTACATTGTTTCATACAAACTATGTTTGTCAAAACTAAAGAAAAAAGAAGTCCCCTCTGACGTAGATATTTTAAAGCATTCAATAAGAGAATTTTACTGAAAACGTTTCGTAATTCATTAGTCTAAAACATTTTTCTTGAAAATTTATATTTCACAATATTTCAATAAAAGTATAGCATGTCACTGATCACTGGAACATGGAACATGCACCATAAGCTCATTCCACACACAGGATTATTTTAATTATTGTTTTTAAAAATTTGCAAAAAATTTCAACAAAACCATATCTTGTGACCCCTCATTGGTGGATATGGCCAATTCGTTCATAACGAAATAAAGGCCTGCTGATTATTCATACATTTTTGCTACACTTTGGCATTTTATATTTTATGATTTTGCAGTTGTGACTTGACAAGTCTTGACTGCCTTTGTTGACAGCCAAGACTTATCTAGAAACAACTGCCAATATCCTTAGAATGTACCCTCTAAGTTGACCAAAGTCATTTTTTTTATCAACTATTCCAAGGTAGTAAACATTAACTAATGCTCAAATAGGCCCGAGGGTTAATGTATGAGTTCAATTCAACAATTTTATTTATGCTCACAAAATGAAGGACAAGTTTGCTTTTCAGATTTTTATTTGCACATGCCTTGTACAAGCCAGAAAATAAGCAGACTGCCATCTGTAAAATGAGGTCCCCAGAGGGTGAATTTAGTGATGCTACCCTGCACAGTAGGGTAGCATCACTAAATTTACCCTCTGTGAACTGCAGTCTGAATCAGGGTCTCAAAACTAAACAGAATGAGGAACATAGGGGTTAAATTGGCCTACTGTATGGGATAACATCATCAAATTCACCCTGTGGGGACCTCATTCTGCAAATGTCAGACTGCTTATTTTCAGGCCTGGCCTTGTATCCATGTTAAGTAAAGAGTCACTTTGCCAATTAAAAATATTTAATTAACAAAATTAGTTAACAGAGATTTGGTCACATTTCAGAGTCCAAGAGATAAATTAAACATTTACTCTACTATATTGTCTTTGACCCTAAATGCCTGTATTGGATATTCTGAGTCCAAATAGGTCTATAATCAAGGGAAATTCAGTCAGCAGGCCTGAAAATAAGCAGCCTGACATTTGCAGAATGTCCGCATAATTGACAACTAGATCTGGATGTAACCTTGTGTTATGGGTGGTCCATGAGCTGAAAAGTTTTTTCTTTTGTTTTGTCCCCACGCAAATCTTTCCCTGAAATCCATCCCATTTCCCTGAAAATCACCCTCAGGTTCCCTGAAAAAGTGTTCTGAAGGTAAACATGTCTGGTTTGGAAGTTATATTCATTTGAGGAGCTATATAAGTAAGGGAAATTTGTTTACTTTGAAATTCCCCCTCTGATATTCAACAAATTCAAATTCAGTAAACACATCAAAATGAAAGTTGTGATATATAGAACACGGAAAATATATGCAATCAACTCACAGGTTCCTAGAAGTCTTATATTTCATTGAGTGTTCCATGTGTTCTGGGCTAGCCCTGTATATCCTTGGTAAAGTTGCATTCCCCTTATATGATTCTGTTGGTGGCTGAGTGCTGTGCGTGCTTAATTTTGTTTCACTTGGCAGATGGTGTTGTATGAAATTCTCTGTGTTGTTTTGATTCCCTGCTATGATCAAGCCTGAAAATAAGCAGACCGTCATCTGAAAAATGAGGTCACCAGAGGGTGAATTTGGTGATGCTACTCTGCACGACAGGATAGCATCACTAAATTATTCCCTAGGAACCTCAATCTGAATCTCTTAAGCCTAAACAGAAAGAGGGGGTTGCGGTGGCTTTGCAATAACCAGTTCTCGTCTGATCACCGAGGTTAAGCAATGTCGAGCCCGGTTAGTCCTTGGAGGTTGACTGCCTGGGCGATCTATTCGGACTCCCACGTTGTGTCCTTGGGCAAAGCACTTAACCCTGATTGTCCACATGGGGGCACGATGCCACCGTGTACTAAGGCCAACTGCATGTCGCTGTATGTCTTCAACCAATCTAACCCTGCCTGTGCTGCAGTGCAGAGTTACGATGTTAGTGAGCTGACAGCTGCTCGTTGTTGCTCGGTGGTTCTCTCCGGGTACTCCGGCTTCCTCCACTTATAAAACTGTCACTGTCATAATTAGCCATTGTGCATAAGTATGTGACCTTAAACATCAATAAATAAATAATAAATACACAAACAGAAAGAGGTACAAGTGGATAAAGTGGCTCACTATGGGATAGCATCAGCAAATTCACCCTCTGGGAACTTCATACTGCAAATGACAGATTGCTTATTTCTAGGCTTGGCTTTGTCAGTTGCTATAAAATTCAGTGCCCTTTCTTGATTATACAGCACTCAAGAAATTTGAAAGAGAGATGCTCTCACTAATTTACACTGACGCGCAGTACAGTATATGTGGAATTAAGTGATGCAATCTTCTGTTGCTAATAATTTGTTGGGTGTTCCATGTTTTCTGGACTAGCCCTGTATATCCTTGCAAGGTTAATTAGCATTCCCTTACAAGAGTCTGCCAGTGGTCAAGTGGTGTGCTTGGTTAGTTTAGTTTCACTAGGTGGGTTTTAGCTTAACTTGACAAAGTCAAGATAAGCTATTGCCATCACGCATTCGGAAGTCTGTTAGTCTGTGAATCTGTGAGTCTGTTCACATTTTCTTTTAGCACAGGCTACACCCCATAGTTCTTGTCTGATCGTCACGAAATTTCATATGCAGGTTTGGGGTCATGTCTAGATGAGAACGTCCCCTTTTGGTTGCGATCGGTCAACCGATATGGCTGCCCAAATCAAAAAACCATTAGCACAGTCTACAGGTCGTATTTATGAAGGGATTGTAACTTGGTAGGTTGACTCCGGATGATGTCCAGATGAGAACTTACCTATTTGGTCACGATCTGTCAACCGTGACGACAGCCCAAGGCCAAAACCCCAAAACCTTTAGCACAGTCTGCAGGTCATATTTATGGAGGAATTTTATTGTAACTTGGTAGGTTGACTTCATATAATGTCTAGATGAGAACGTCTCCTTTTGGACACGATTGGGCAACTGTGACTGCTACAGGGGCCTGAAGCCCCGAAAACCTTTAGCACAGTCTACAGGTCATATTTATGAAGAGATTTCATTGTAACTTGGCAGGATGACTCCAAATAATGTCTAGATGAGAATGTCCCCTTTTGATCATGATCACGATCTTTACGTCCCCTTTTGATCACGATCACGATCTTTACGTCCCCTTTTGGTCACGATCTGTCAACCGTGATGACTGCCTTAGCCCAAAACCCCAAGACCTTTAGCACAGCCTACAGGTCATATTTATGGAGGGAATTCATTGTAACTTGGTAGGTTGACTTCATATAATGTCTAGATGAGAACGTCCTCTTTTGGAAACGATTGGGCAACTGTGATGGCTACCGGAGCCCGAAACCCGAAAACCATTAGCACAGTCTACAGGTCAAATTTATGAAGGGATTTCATTGTACCTTGATAGGATGACTCCAAATAATGTCTAGATGAGAACGTCCCCTTTTGGTCGCGATCATTCAGCCTTGATGGCTGCCCGAGCCCAAAAACCTTTAGCATAGTCTATGGGTCGTATTTATGGTAGGATTTCATTGTAACTTGGGAGGTTGACTCCATATAATGCCTAGATGATGACATCACCTTTTGGTCGTGATTGGTCAACTGTGATGGCTACAGGTGCCAGAAGGCCAAAAACCTTGAGCACAGTCTACAGGTCATATTTATGAAGGGATTTCATTGTATCTTCGTAGGATCACTCCAGATTATGTCCAGATGAGAATTCCACTTTTGGTTGCAATCATTCAACCATGATGGCTGCCTGAGCCCAAAGCTCAAAAACCTTTAGCACAGTCTACAGGTCATATTTATGGAGGGATTTCATTGTAACTTGGTAGGTTGATGTCATATAATGTCTAGATGAGAACAACCCCCTTTGAACATGATTGGGCAACTGTGATGGCTACAGGGGCCTGAAGCCCGAAAACCTTTAGCACAGTCTACAGGTCATATTTATGAAGGGACTTCATTGTAGCTTGGTAGGATGACTCCAAATAATGTCTAGATGATGACATCACCTTTTGGTCGTGATTGGTCATCTGTGATGGCTACAGGTGCCTGAAGCCCAAAAACCTTGAGCACAGTCTACAGGTCATATTTATGAAGAGATTTCATTGTAACTTCGTAGGATCACTCCAGATAATGCCCAGATGAGAATTCCACTTTTGGTTGCGATCATTCAACCATGATGGCTGCCTGAGCCCAAAGCTCAAAAACCTTTAGCACAGTCTACAGGTCATATTTATGGAGGGATTTCATTGTAACTTGGTAGGTTGACGTCATATAATGTCTAGATGAGAACATCCCCTTTTGAACATGATTGGGCAACTGTGACGGCTACAGGGGCCTGAAGCCCGAAAACCTTTAGCACAGTCTACAGGTCATATTTATGAAGGGATTTCATTGTAGCTTGGTAGGATGACTCCAAATAATGTCTAGATGAGAACATCTCCTTTCGATCGCAATCATTCAGCCTTGATGGCTGCCCGAGCCCAAAAACGTTTAGCATTGTCTGTAGGTCATATTTATGGAAGGATTTCATTGTAACTTGTGAGGTTGACTCCATATAATGCCTAGATGATGACATCACCTTTTGGTCGTGATTGGTCAGTTGTGACGGCTACAGGTGCCTGAAGCCCCAAAACCTTGAGCATAGTCTACAGGTCATATTTATGGAGGGATTTTATTGTAACTTGTTAGGTTGACTCCATATAATGCCTAGATGATGACATCCCCTTTTGGTCGTGATAGGTCAACTGTGACGGCTACAGGTGCCCGAAGCCCGAAAACCTTGAGCACAGTCTACAGGTCATATTTATGAAGGGATTTCATTGTAACTTTGTAGGATCACTCCAGATGATGTCCAGATGAGAATTCCCCTTTTGGTTGTGATCATTCAACCATGATGGCTGCCCGAGCCCAAAGCCCAAAAACCTTTAGCATAGTCTACAGGTCATATTTATGAAGGGATTTCATTGTAACTTGGTAGGTTGACTTCATATAATGTCAAGATGAGAACGTCCCCTTTTGGAAACGATTGGGCAACTGTGACGGCTACAGGGGCCCGAAGCCCGAAAACCTTTAGCACAGTCTACAGGTCATATTTATGTAAGGATTTCATTGTAACTTGTTCGGTTGACTCCATATAATGCCTAGATGATGACATCCCCTTGTGGTCGTGATTGGTCAACTGTGACGGCTTGAGGGGCCCGAAGCCCGAAAACCTTGAGCACAGTCTACAGGTCATATTTATGAAGGGATTTCATTGTAACTTTGTAGGATCACTCCAGACGATGCCCAGATGACAACGTCCCCTTTTGTTAGCGATCATTCAACCATGATGGTTGCCCGAGCCCAAAACCCGAAAAACTTTAGTACAGACTACAGGTCGTATTTGTGAAGTGATTTCATTGTAACTTAGTAGAATGACTCAGTATAATGTCGAGATGAGGACATCCCCTTTAGTAGTAATCGGTCAACCGTCATGGCGACACAGTCCTGAAGCCCGAAAACCTTTAGCACAGTCTACAGGCCATATTTTTAAGGGATTTCAATGTAACTTGATAGGATGACTTGTTTTGGAATAATTTCACTGTAACTTGGTAACTTTCGTTGACATACGTTAACTGTGAGGGCCACATACATTAACTGTGAGGTCATATTAACCCACCCCTCAGCTCTTTAGTACAGTGTACACCTCATATTATTTTTATTAAAAACATAGCATACAGGGAACAGAAATTAACATATTCCCAATCATCACAATTCTTGTCTTATTTCATAATTCTTTCATAAACATTGAACATTAACCTTTTCATCAAACACAACACACAGCCAAGTTAAGCTACAGTGTCATTGACACTTTCATTGAAGCACACTCTCTCGCTGTGGGTTCAAATCCCTGCTATAAATTGTTCTATTTCTGGATCTAGTGTCTCTGATCTGCACAGTGGTCTGATCACAGTGCTTTTTCAGTGTAAGTGGATATAATTTTAATGTTTTGTCAAGTGCTTTTAAAAAGATTAGGGTTAGTTGCAAAAATTAGGATCAGTTGGGAAACATGAACCATTTCATTTTTTTTCACCAGCCCAGCGGCATATCTATGGAAAATAGCGCTCATGGCATCCATACATGAATATAAAAGCATACTGCTTCCATCTTAAAAGGATTTCCTCCAAAATAAATAGCTACAACTCTCATGCGATCTCACTTTAGCAATATTGTGCGTTAGTTGTTGATATTTATATAGGCAGAAATTCTGTTGAGATGTAAGAAGCATGACTGGCATAGTAAAAACAGAGAAGGCAGAAAGGCAACACAACCTCCCTAGTTTGCACAGGACAATGGTCTTGACAGCCAACTGGCACTGAGGCTCAACACTGGTACTATGAGGTATGTGGTCATGTTGATCCCAGCTCTGTATTTTTACCTAATAATTTATATAAGTGGTTTAACAATCCGGCCACCCTGGTGCTTCTCACCATGATATTCAAAGACAGGTGATACATCTGAAGAAAATTCTTTTTCCACTATTCGTGGATTGCTTGTCTGACTTTAATAGAAACTGCTCAGTGGCACCCCATTCAAGTGGCACCCAGGGTACATGCCATATCTTAGGAATGCCACTGTTCCATCCTTAATCAAATATTCATGCCCATAGAGTTGATTCTGATCCTTACTGTCTCATAGATGGAAGCTGCTATCAGGTGCCTGATGCTGTTATAAAGGCTTTATTTTGTTTAGATTTGCTTTCTTCTCTTGTTAACCCTCTCCCCCAACCCAACTAGGAGACAACACTTAAAAAAATTCTTGGATAGCTAAATTTAAGTTTTTTAGCTCACCTCATCTACCGATAAGCTCAAGGGGAGCATTACTGATCACTTTCCATCTATTGTCTGCCAAGCATGAACTTTACATTATTGACTTCCTATCAACTACTGGACCGAATTTAACCAGAATTGGTGTGCATCTGCCTCATCATATGTCTATTCAAGTGTATTCAAACAAAGTTCTGATACCTCAAAAATTAAACAAGTCTTCTCGAGAACCATCAAATGAAATCTTTTGATATTTGGTATACAGCACCTTGAGGGTGTGATCAGATTCAAGCTTGTTCAAAGTAATGACAATCCATTTATATTTGTGCTCCCTATTGGAGCCCAACTTTTAACTTTACGTTATATGAGAAAAATTCTTCTTCGTCAGATCCATCCATCAGAATCTTTTGACATTTGGTAAAAATTCATTCAAATCAAGTCCCGGTGTTCATATTTGGACTCCCTATATTAATGTAGTGCAATATGAGGAATATTTTCTAAAAATCTTCTTCAGATCCATCAGTAAGAATTTTGGGGGCAGGGGCTAATTCAAGTCCCTTGGTTCATATTTTGGTCCTTATGCAAACCCAAATTTCAATTTAGTTTCATATTTTCCTTAAAACTCTTCTCCAGATCCACAAATCAGAATCTTTTTGATACTTGGCTTTCAGCAACCTTGTGTGTGGGGGTGGGGAGTGGGCATTTAGGGAGGTGCAGAATTACATCTGTTCAAATTTTAAATTAATGCAATATGAGTAATGTGCTTAAAACTCTTCATCTTCGGATCCTGCTAGTCAGAATCTTTTGATATGTGGTATTCAACATCCCTAAGGGCATCAGATTCAAGTTTATTCAAGTCCCTGGGTTCATATTTTGGCCCATATTTTTATCAAGTGGAAAAGGGGGAATATTTGATAATCTTCAGATCCACAAGTCCAAATCTTTTGATATTTTGTGATCAGTGTCCTTTGGGGAATCAGATTCAAGTTTGTTCAAATCAGGTCCCGGGGTTCATATTTGGGCTTCCTTTGGGAGCCCTAATTTTAATTGAGAACACTATGAAGAATATTCTGTACAAATGTTGTTCTGAACCATTAGTCAGAATCTTTTGTTTGGTATTCAGCATGCTTAGGGTGGGTTAGATTCAGACTTGTTCAAATCAAGTCCCTGGGCTCATATTTGAGCATCTTATGCGTGCCTGAATTTTAACCTAGTGCATTATGAGGAATATTCTTTAAACATTTTCTTCTTCAGATCCATCAATCAGATTTGATATCTGGTACTGAGCTTCCTTAAAGGGATCACATTGATGTTTGTTCAAATCAAGTCCCTGGGTTCATATTTGAGCTCCTTATGTGTGCCAAACATTTCAGTTAGTGCAATAGGAGGAATATATGAAAATCTTGTTCTTCAGCTCCACCAGTAAGAATCTTTTGATATTTAGGGTTCAGCATCCTTTGCGGGGACTCCAATTCATATTTGTTCAAATCAAGTCCCTTGGTTCATATTTAGTCTTTCTTTGGGAGCCCTAATTTTAATTGAATGCAATATGAAGAATATTCTTTACAAATGTTTATCTTCTGAACTATTAGTCAGAATTGTTTCTTATTATGCAGCATCCTTGTGACAGTCAGATTCATCTTTGTTAAAATCAAGTCCCTGGTTTCGTGATTGGGCTTCTTATGGGAGCCCAAACATTAACTTGATGCAATGTGAGGAATATTCTTTTACCCATAAGGGCCTTGACAATTGTCCTGAATTCATACCTGACCACAGCCTGTACACATCCAGTGGTTTAACAGTTATTTCTAGTGAAGTCTTTACTAGAACCTACTGCCTATGTAATTTTAATAATGGCAAGTTAAGGGCACCTGTTCTGAAGTCGTAAAAGTCAGAAACAGGCCTGTAAGTGTTAAAAATCTTCTTCGGCTCCAACGATAAAAATCTTTTGATATTTGGTATACAGCATCTTTATGGGGAAGGGGGCAGATTCAAGTTTGTTGAAATCATGTCCTTGGATTCATATTTGAGCTCCCTATGTAGTCCAAGTTTAACCCTTTGAACCCGAGAGACCACTTTTCCAGTGGTTAAACTAAATGCAATATGAGGAATATCATTTAAAAATCTTCCTCACATCGACCTGTGAGAACCATTTCATAATTGGTGAATAGCATCCTCATTTAAAACAATTATTATCCTCTGTCACATAGTAGGAGGGGGATTCCTTCTGTTCATCCATTCATCTCATCCATTCTTCCATCTGTCCTTCCACATTTCTTGTTATAATATTTTAACCCTTTACCTAACATGAAAAGCATATGACATTTGCAAAACAAACTCTTGTATAACTAATTTTTTTCATTTTTGGTTTCAAAAACATAGGTTATGACCCTCATTGGAAAGAGCTCGATGTGCTCATTCCAATGAGGGGTCATAACCTATGTTTTTGAGACAAAAAATAATGAATTGGTGATTTTTTAGAATAGTTCTGGCCAGTTTTGGCCATTACGTTGGATAAAGGGGCAAAGAAAACTGTTCAAAATAATTTTCCCTAACTGAATATGTAGCTTTTAGGTGATAATATCATAAATGGGATTCCAGATCAAAGAAATAGTTTCATCAAGTTAGGGGGTGGGCCGCTTGATGAGCTCAGCTTCTGCTGTCTAGTACTCTCACAAAACTCGGATAAAAATAACACATTACAAAGATTTTTGTTCAAACTGAAGGTTTGTTTGTTCGTTGGTGCTTAACAACACCTTTTAATCGGTGGAGGAATCCAAGGAACCACTAACCAGTTTCAGATAACTGTCATGCCCTCCAACTTTCATAATTGGCACAATCAGGTCCACTGCCAACTGTTCTGACAAAAGCATCCATATTATAAACAGACTGAACAAAGTGGAAGTTTGAATTTGTTAATATATTTTATTATGAATAGGGTAAAGCTTACTAAATTGCATATATCTAATGACACTTTTAATTGAATATAATTTCCAAACACTGAACCACTTACAATACCATGTCCTCCCTACAAATTTGATCTGTTAATTGCATTGAGATAGCCAAAGTAACCCTAAACACCAATAAACAAAATGTTAATTGCATAGGCTATAGAGTAAACTCCTGTTAAATTGTTAATTGTAATATGTCGAGAAATTATCCGGACAGTCACTAAATTCCCCTTGCTTATAAACTTATTTGGCTTCAGAACATCTAATACATGCATTTAATCTATTTTTTCCAAATGAAACAAAATACTGCATTTTGATTGGCTGAGAGGTATGGTGTAACTTGCAATCCAAAGTGGCTTTTTTTTACACCGTGTTTACCCATGGTGTAAAAACACAAATATACAAGAACAAGCTATATGGCTAAAAAGTACCCATTTTTAATTATTAATTCATACCTTCGGCTCGGTTAGGTTAGAACAAAAAAAAAAATACAGGAAATTTAATATTTATGTGCAATAAAATATTACAGATATGGATGTCATTGGAACTGGCTCGTTGAGCCAGTTCCAATGTCATCCATATTTGTCTGGTTCTATTTAAGAAACTTGCAAAGTACAAATTTTCTGTCAGTTTTTGCCCACAATGTAGGTTAAAGTATTAAGTATACCAAAATTCTGGGAAATAAATCGGTTATCCTTGTGTTTTCCAGGGTGTATGGGAATTTACACCGGTCTGGGAACTCATACACCCTGAGGCTTCGCCTCAGGGTGTATGAGTTCCCAAACCGGTGTAAATTCCCATACACCCTGGAAAACAAGGATAACTAATATTATATCTTGCTTTATATTTAATTTGAATTTATGGAATATCAGAGGTGGAAATGACAAAAGTGAACAAATTTCCCTTACTTGTATAGCACCTTAAGTATTAATGACTGGATATGGAACATGGCAGCTCATTACTTGGTACATTGGACTTCAGACTGAAAGGCTACAGGTTTGATACTGACCCACATTATCCACGTTGTGTTCCAGACACTTAATCACAATTGACCATGTGGGAGCACGGTAGTGGGGAATGCTAAGGCATATTGTATGTCGATGTTACATATGTTACATATGCCTTCAACCCTTTACCTAACATGAAAAGCAGACAACACTTGCAAACAAAATTCTAGAATAACTAATTTTTTTCATTTTTTGTCTCAAAAACTTAGGTTATGACCCCTCATTGGAACGAGCTCAACAAGGTGCCCTTCAGAACAGGTGCTCTGAACATGCTATCATTAAAATTACATAGGCAGTGATTTCTAGTAAAAACTTGACTAGAAATCACTGTTAAACCACTGGATGTGTACAGGCTGTGGTCAGGTGTGAATTCAGGACAATTGTCCAGGCCCTAAAGGGTTAAAGAATATTCCTCACATTGCATCAAGTTAATGTTTGGGCTACCATAAGAAGCCCAATTATGATACCAGGGACTTGATTTGAACAAAGATGAATCTGACTGCCATAAGGATGCTGTATAAAAAGAAACGATTCTGACTGATAGTTCAGAAGATAAACATTTGTAAAGAATCTTCTTCATATTACACTCATTTAAAATTAGGGCTCCCATAGAAAGCCCAAATATGAACCAAGGGACTTGATTTGAACAAATATGAATAAGAGTCCCCATAAGGGATGCTGAACCCCAAATATCAAAAGATTCTTACTGGTGGAGCTGAAGAACAAGATTTTCATATATTCCTCGTATGTTTTTGAGACAAAAAAATGAAAAAAATAATGAACATTAATTGAGGATTTTTATTAATAGCACTGGCTGGTTTTGGCCATTGCATTGGGTAAAGGGTTAACTGATGCTAACCCTGCTTGTGTGGAGTTAGTAAGTTGGAGAGTGTGACAGTTACTGGTCACTGTTTGGTGGCTCTTGGCAGGTCATTATGTGTACAGTCCATTAAAAAACTGTCCTGTTTAAAAATTAACACCTAGTAAGTCTTTAAATATATTTACACCTCATTGACTGCACTGGGACTATTATTATCCTCGATGGGTCTCTGGGTGGGATGGCGAAATCTCACCAGAGGGGCAAAATATTTGAGCCAGACACGAGGCTTGCCAAGTATCTGGCTCAAATATCTTGCCCCGAGGATGATATTTACCCGTCCCACTGAGATACCCATCAAGGATGATTTTTCTCCCACCATTTTAGGGACGCGATGCCATTAATAAGAAAGTACCATATTTTCCGTGAAAAAATAATTTTTAGTGCGTTCATTCAAGGAGAAACCAATAAGATATTCGGAAAGCTTGTCGAGAAGTGTTGTATGTACCAAAGGAATATACTTCAATGCATGCAGACGAGCACCGCATCTTGAGGATTAATGCACTGAAGTGACCTCAAATGAAATCGACATGTCTGCACACGTCATTTCCAGATTTGTACTTCAGTTTGGTAGGGCGCAATGATATCAGATGTATATTTCTCTCCGATAAACTGATAGAGCAATTTGAGGCATGCTGAAGTTTTTCTTAGAGTGTTCTGGTCTCGATTTTTTTTCGTTTATAAAGTCAGTTGTGTTTACGGAAGCAAAATAGTCTTCCATTTTGTTTGTTTATACATGTGCAGACGTGATTTGCGATGATTAAATAGGTCCGGTGCCAATTAAATATGCAGATAGGTTGGTCACGTGGCTGGTGTGAGATGGCAGTCACGTGGGTGGGGTGAGACAGGCATATCTCTCCCAGCTGTCCCACATGATTTTATATATATCTCAGTACCTTAGTCGTGGGAGAATATTTCTGTCTCGTTGGTAATAAACAAGCTGAGTGTGCCACAGCCAGTATCTACATTAGTTGGGGTTTTTTTTGCCCCTAGCCTTAATGAGTGTAAATATATTGAAATAGTTTACAGTTATTTTCTTGTTTGGGTAATTGAATCAAACTTATTTTGTTGAAAAAAATGGATGAAAACAAAAAGTAGTTTATCTGATAAGTGCAGGTAATTGCAGAATTATACTTGCTCAGGCTGACTTGACTTCATTGCAGTGTGACAATTAACTATTTGCGTCTTCAGAAATGATGCCAGGTACAAATACTTTTTGTGACTGACTGTGTTGTGAAAATCTGCATAATTATTTAAGCTTCCATTTTCTGTTTTCCAATCATATTATAGAACACTTCAACCACTTGTAACTAGGAAGTTGGATACTAAATGTGAATAATGACCAATTTTTATGTGTACCCATACTATGTATGGTACACATAATGCCGGCATCCGGGGTGACCATCTGTCGTTCGTCCATCCTTTGTCTGTCCGTCAGTCCGTCCATCCATCTGTCCATTCGTCCGTCTGTCCGTCCGGTGTCCGTATCCATTTCTTTGGCATTCGATAACTTGAAAAATATTGCTTGGATTGTCAAATTACTTTATATTTGTGTTCAGGTTACTGATGTGCCGAGCTGTATAGTTTTTGGTGTAAATCGGATAATTTGATCCTGAGATATTAACCCTTTATCCTTCAAATTGAAAATTCCTCCAATCCCTTTGGCATTCGATAACTTGAAAATTATTGCTTGGATTGTCTAGTTACCTTATATTTGTGTTCAGGTTACTGATTTGCCGAGCTGTATAGTTTTTGGTGTAAATCTGATAATTTGATCCTGAGATATTAACCCTTTATCCTTCAAATTGAAAATTTCTCCAATTCCTTTGGCATTCGATAACTTGAAAAATATTGTTTGGATTGTCAAGTTACTTTATATTTGTATTCACTTTACTGATGTGCCGAGCTGTATAGTTTTTGGTGTAAATCTGATAATTTAATCCTGAGATATTAACCCTTTATCCTTCAAATTGAAAATTCCTCCAATCCCTTTGGCATTCGATAACTTGAAAAATATTGCTTGGATTGTCAAGTTACTTTATATTTGTGTTCAGGTTACTGATGTTCCGAGCTGTATAGTTTTTGGTGTAAATCGGATAATTTGATCCTGAGATATTAACCCTTTATCCTTCAAATTGAAAATTCCTCCAATCCCTTTGGCATTTGATAACTTGAAAAATATTGCTTGGATTGTCAAGTTACTTTATAATTGTGTTCAGGTTACTGATGTGCTGAGCTGTATAGTTTCTGGTGTTAATCTGATAATTTGATCCCGAGATATTAACCCTTTATCCTTCAAATTGAAAATTCCTCCAATCCCTTTGGCATGAGATAACTCAAAAAATATCAATCCGATTGTCATGTTACTTTATATATTTATTCAGGTTACTGGTGTGCTGTGCTGTATAGTTTTTTATGTAAATCTGATAATTTGATCCGGAGATATTAACCCTTTATCCATCAAATTTGACACTCCTCCAATCCATTTCTATATGTACCCATACCTTGTATGGTGTACATAATGTCGGCATCCGTGGTGGCCCTCCGTCATACAACTTTCTACTAGTTGCGCATATGGTACACATCTGACGATTTCATCAGCCTATTTTTGAGACTGTGAATATCCCAGATATCCCAACCCAGCCAGGACACAAAATCTTTTAACACTCAAATATGTAATATTTGGGTACATTTAACCAAATATCCCCCCCCCCCCCCCCCCCCCTCTGTAAATTGACCAAGAATTTATTAAGTTACATTTAGATGAATTTTTCATAAATTCTAGTCATGGCTGTTGTGAAGCAGCCATGACGAGATTTGATGAAAATTATTTTGAAATAACCCAGCGAGTTAAGAGTTAATTACTCAGTTCTCTTACATTGATATTGCATGACTGTGACAACATTTCTTAGAAAACTAAAAATTATGTGGAACTCATTCAACACAGTAGATACCTAACCAGTATATTTTTTGCACTATAAACTTCATTTTTTGTACTCTAAATGGGTTAGCTATTGAAAATTTGGTATAAAAACACATTTTAGCCAAAGTATAAATTATTTCCTTCTAGTTTGCAAAATTTTACCAACTAAAGAGCCTCAAAATATTCCCGACAAACCAAATTTGACAAAATTTTGGTGGAAGGTGGCCATTGCCCCCTCCAAGGATTACAGAGTCTGAGGGCAGATGTGGTAATAAGATGTCAGGTGATTGAGATACAATCCTTTTTGCAATGTTCATGGCGCTCTGTCAACAATATGTAATAGATTAAATGCCTGTATTGGATGTACTGAGGACAAATAGGTCTATACAAGAGGAATTCAGTGATTGTTCAGGTAATTTCTTGACATACAACAAGATTTTGTATTCAGTTAACAGAAGTTTACTCTATCACCTATATGCAATTAACAGGTCAACTTTGACCTGAAGGTGTGGTAAATGGTTTTGTGTTTGAAAATTATATTTAGTTAACAGGTTGTATTTAATTTATTAAGTCTATATTTTCAGGTGTGAAAAGGGAGGATGTTGATGTAGCAGAGTTGCATGACTGTTTTTCGACAAGTGAACTGATAACATGTGAAGCAATAGGGCTGTGTGAAGAAGGTATTTATACAGGAACTTTCACAGTTCTTCATGCGTTATAAGAAATGCTTGTTTCATGCAGTGTATATATTTTTAGCTTTGTGCGATGATCTGTTTTAAAAAGTGGACATCTTTCTATGTTTTCACTGTTACTGGTGAATTTGTTATGTGACAAACTATTCGAAAAATCTCTCAGAACTCATCTCAACATTTTATTACTCGCCTGTTCTATGTAATCCTCATCTACAGCAACACTGAACCATGCGGAAAATGAAACTCTGTTCTGTACATATGTGCAGAATGGAAATTGTTGACGGACGGTTTTTAAATAGAAGCAAAATTTCACAGGAAATTTGTACAACTCGTGCAAAGCAATTACAATTTGAATCCCTAGCGATAGCTGAAAGTAGGCCCCCTGAGTTCCAATGTGTTCTATGTGCCAATAGGCACATAGAACACATTGGAACTCAGGGGACAAAATAGTAAAATGATAAAAAATATGTTCTTTTTTTTGATACATGTGGTTGTCAAATGAATTGCTGAGTGTCCTTCTAATAATTGTTTTTATAGATGTGAAGGCATGTAATAAACACAGAATAACACACGCTTGTGAAGGTGTTAATCAATATGGCACTTATGCCATCGTGGAAGGATAAAACTCGAGGCTTGTGGCCTCTCGTTCTATCCTTCCACACTGGCACTCGTGCCATATCGATAAACCCATTCACACATGCGTGTCATTCTGTGTATATGTCACACTACAGCATATCATCAGCATTAACCCCTTATCCAACACGGAAAGAAGACAACACTTTTTCCATCCTCAACACAACTTTTGGAAGTGATCACTCAAGTGAATTAAAATAATAGGAAGAATCAACGTGTCCTACTTTGGGTGGAACCTCCATTTGATTCACAGAAAAGGAATCTTTGAGTTCAGAATTCACCTGACTAGTGTGTCATGCGCAGTGCAATTACAGAATTTTATCCTCAGGGAAATGTTCATTTGACGTCACAAGTTATTCAGAATAATCAATGTTGTTCTTGCCAAGGAATTAAATGGTGACACAGAAAAGATGGTTGCTTTATCAGCAGCTAACATGAATTATTTTGTGCAATATTTGCATTTTAGGTGAAATTATGAAACAGTACAATAATAAATTGGCATCATAATGTCATAAAGTTTCATTCATCTAATTCCCTGGTAATTTGGTGGTTGATAATGAAAGTAAATTTGGCACTTAATTGCAGGACTATACTGCAATTTACAAAACATTTGGAAGCTTTGAACCTTTCAATAACCTTCAACAATGTTTTATTTTATGGTAGAGTGAAATGTGGTTGATACAAATTGATCTCAACACCGACATGGAATTATAAAGACAGTCTCAATTTATTTTTTATATGAAATTTGCGAGCCAAAGTAAAGGCCCAGGTACCAGGATAAGGCATTGCCTCACAGAAACTTGGACCATGTATATACGTGGGGCCAACAGGAGCCATGGGTTAAAAAGATTACTTCTAAAGAGGTCAGTGATGTCATGTGCATTTGGGTTCAGTGATATATACTGAGTCAAAAAAGAAAGTATAATAGAAACAAATGTGAAAAAATAGCATAAAGGATGAAATATAATAGTTCTAATGTTGCATGTTTGTGGACCAGAAGTCATGCGAAGGGTTTAATGACATGTTGTTGTTGTCCACCTAACTGTATACAATTTTGCTACGGATTTCAAAATAGCACGTACTACCCGAGAATGTCAAATTGAATGGGTGACCGATGATTTTCTTTGTGTTATGTTGTGCTTGAGAGCCCGGGTTATTGAGAAAACATAATAGTTTTTGTCTTCCGACATTTTAAAAAATGCCAAGGTTAACCGAAAATCAGAGGTTGCGTGCCATTGGTATGCATGAGGCTGGGATTCCTACAGATGAGCTCGCTGCTGAGTTTGGAGTCACTGTGGCCACTATTTACCCTCTCATTGGAAGGGATAGAACCACTGGATCTACTGCCGACTGACCGCATTCAGGTCAACCAAGAGTTACGACCCCTGCACAAGACCAACACATCAGGACGACTCACTTGTGGGATCGCTTCCTTCCGGTGATGAGGACAACTGCAATTACTCCTGGTAGAACTAACAATAGAATCAGTGTACAAACTGTCTGCAACACCCTCGCTGAACACGGTATCTGAAGTAGGCATTCATACCACTAACCATTCTTTACCCAATGCCATTGTACCGTCAGAATGGAATGGGTATGTCAGCGTGTTTGCTGGACTCAGCAGCGTTGGAGCACAGTTCCTTTTAGTGATGAATCACGATTTTGTCTGCGGCGTGCTGATGGTAGGGCAAGAGTGTATCGCCGATGAGAATGGTTTTCTGATGCTTGCGTTCGGGAATGTGACCATTTCGGCAGGGGTAGTGTAATGGTTTGGGCAGGAATTTCCTTGCACCATTGAAAGCAGTTGATCTTCATCGAGGTAATCTGAATGGATAGCGATATAGGGACGAAATTCTTAATGCTGTTGTTGTCCCATTGTTCAATGCTAACATTGGATTGCAGTTATTCCAGCAATACAATGCCCGATGTCATGTGGCGAGTATCTGTCATGACTTTCTTGAGGAGTAGAGCATCAAACTTCTTCCCTGGCCCCCCACTTTCGCCAGATTTGTCACCAATCAAGCATCTTTGGGATCAGTTGGACCGTCGGGTACGACTTCCATGATCTTCAGATGTTAGGCGATTTACGTAATGTTCTAAGGCAGGAGTGGAATGCTTTACCACAGGGTGACATCGAGAGACTTATCAGGTCCATGTGCCGTCGAAGTCTTGCCATCCAAGAGGCAAACGTTGGACATACACGCTATTGACTGCATATGTGAACTTTTCATTTCACCCCATGTCTGAATTGCGATGTCCTGATGTGATGCTGGCAACAGTAAGAACATGAAATTATGCAAATTCATACAGCTAGACTCAAAATATGAATTTACGATAACTTGTTTGGGATTAAAGTTGATAATACTAAAAAAATCGCTCCTCAAAGTTTATTATACTTTCTTTTTTGACTCAGTATATAAAACAGGCTGCGGAAAAAAGGGATTGTGCTGTAGCCTCGGCAAAAGCATTGCCCGTGCGACATTAAGGCCATGCTGACCGATAGACCACATCCTGGAAAATCCAACGAATTTCTTGGCATAAATAAAACTTTTCCACTGGTCATGCACCTTCTTCAGAGAGACTTCCCATTGGCATAAGGATATATGTGGGCTTTCAGCCCTATCACTATACTGTACCAACACATACCGCTCTGCTACTATACAAGGTCCATAGTGCCCAGTCATATAAGCCTTAAAATCCCATTCTAATACCACATCCAATAGTTGTGAATCACGGCGGCTTTATTTGCACAGTTGTGTGCAAAAGGTTGTCGGTTGCAAAGATGACAAAACTTGTAAATCCTTTTCTTAAGTTGAGGGGTAGGAGGCAGGCCAAATGCCCCCAAATCACCTTTATTTGCACCCAGGCATTTTTCAGGCTGGAGAGGGGGGGGGGGGGGGGTATTTTGGCTTGTACTGACCATGAAAACACCATTCTGAAAATTTCTTCTGTAGCATTTTCAGATAAAAAGAGCTCTTTGACAAGATCCTTACCTCCAGCCTCCACCCCATTTACATAACTTCTGCAACAGCAATTCTGTATAAGAAGGAATCTTTTGGTCCCACCTCTTTCCTACAAAAATGCAATCAGTCAGATAACTAAACTGTTATAACAGATCATCAGTTTGTTTATTGAGGGTTACGACACTTTCAAAGGCCAGGGTCATATTGTGCCAAGCAGTTTTACGGCTGAAGGAACCCGAAGTGCCCATCTTGCAGCAATAAGAAACTGCTGGACTCTCCAACTCACTAACCCGACACAAGCCATTTGAACATTGGTTGAATGCACACGTGCCGTCAACGTTCCATACACCTAATCACACTTTGCAGCTGTGCCCCTATGTGAGCAGTTTGGACTAATTGACTTGCTCAGGGTCACAACACAAGTGCCATGGACCACTTTCAAACCTTCGACCCCTCGGTCACAAGTCTGATGTGTTACTCAATGAGTTACCGCGCTCTCCATTAGATGGTTTTAAAAGATTACCATAACAGATCATTAATTGATTTAAACAGATTACTTGATCTGTTATAACAGATTATTAGTTGGTTATAACTGAATAAAAATTGTTATAAAAACAGATTATTAGATGGTTATAATGCATTATTAATCTATTAAATCAAATTATGAATCTGTTATAAAAATTTATTATCACCAAATTCACCCTCTGGGGATCTCATTCTGCAGATGACAGACTGCTGATTTCCAACTTGACTGAGCCGAGTGTAATCAAATTTAATCAGGTGTACATGTGGGTGGATAAGATTGGCATTTGCTCAAATTGGGTCCACCATGGTGCATGGGGCCATTGGGGGGTTGGAGGTAGGGTTGTCCATTGGATGAAAATTGTTTTTTGTGTGAAAACAAATTCATGCAGATGACTACATGGTGTGAGTGGGTTGGGTCCGTTGGGTGAATTTTTTTTCTTTGCATTAAAATTTAAAGTAATTTTCTGCAAAAAAAAATATGTAACTCAGCCTTTTACCTCCTTCCTCTTGGTGGGGCTCAGTTGGGTGAATTCTTTCACGAAAATCATAAATGTCCTCCAAAGCTCATCTGAAAGCAAAATCTGCATTTAAATGAGTTTTGAAGGATTTATAAGTGATTTTCTGCATAAAACTGCAACTCCCCTTTCCACTCCCTTCCACCTGGTGGAGGTCAGTTGGGTTAACCCCCCCCCCCCCTGAAAATCACCGAAAATCCTTTAAACCTCATCTTAAAGCTAAACATAAAAAGATTTGTTGATTTTTGTGAGATGAATCAGTAATTCACCCATCGGAGCCCTGTTTCCCAACATGCAAACAACCCCCTTAAAACAATAATGTTGACACATGGGTGTTTGAACATAGGGTTTGCTCCCGACCCTGTAAACTGAATCCAGACCCTGGAAAAGCAGACCATTTTAGTATTATTGGAAATCTGGACATTATTTCTATGGTGGAGTTTGAAGACCAGAAAAACCATCTGACATGGATAGCAGAATTATAAATAATTAGCATGACTTCATTCCTCTATAATGTTAACCCTTTACCCAACGTAACGGCCAAAACCGGCCAGCGCTATTCTCAAAAATCGCCAATTAATTTTCAAAATATTTTCATTTTTTGTCTCAAAAACATAGGTTATGACCCCTCGTTGGAACGAGCTCGTCGAGCTCGTTCCAACGAGGGGTCATAACCTATGTTTTTGAGACAAAAAATGAAAAAATTTAGTTATTCAAGAATTTTTTTTGCAAGTGTCGTCTGCTTTTCACGTTAGGTAAAGGGTTAACTAGCCACAGATGCTGAATGTGACATTGGGGGCATGGTGGCGTTGTGGTAACTGGTTCTCGTCAGATCACCAAAGTTAAGCAACATCGAGCTTGGTTAGTCCTCGGGTGAGTGACCGTCTGAGCGATCGAGTCGGACTCCCATGTTGTGTCCTTGGGCAAGGCACTTAACCCCGATTGTCTACATGGGGGCACGATGACGCTGTGTACTAAGGCGTACTGCACGTCGATGGTGCGCATGTCTTCAACCAATCTAACCCTGCCTATGCTACAGTGCGGAGTTACAATGTTGGGGAGCTTGCAGCTGCTCATTGTTGCTCGGTGGTTCTCTCTGGGTACTCCGGCTTCCTCTACCCGTAAAACTGTCATGGTCATGATTAGCCATTGTGCATAATTATGTGACCTCAAACACCAATAAATAAATAAATAATGAATATGACATTAAATCTTTCTTCAAACTTCAGGCCCTTGTGGAAGGAACTCGAGTTTAAAAAACTTCTTCAGATAGCATCTCTTGATATTTGGTATACAGTATCCTTTTGGGGAAGAGTCAGACTATTGCTCAATAGTTTATATTAATAGAACCAGGAATTTCCTTTGTGTATGTGTGAGTGGTGGGGGTGGGAATTTAACAGGGTTTTTTTTGCCCATGTAGTACTGCTGAAATTACTTTCTGTAGTTTGTACTCCTGAAGAAAAAATGTTACCACCAACCCAGTACTGAACATCTCGAGTTGGGTGGGAGTGAGACAATGAAGAGGGAAGTGTGTGGTAAATACATGTAGCCTGCAGCAACACATTTTCAAACGACCTTTGAACTTAGTGCTTTTGGCATGCCCTACATCACACATTTATGAATGGATTGCTTTGAAACTTTGTATGCTTTTTTGGGTTGATCTACAGGTGGGAGTTATCGATTTTCTTTCATTTCCGTCAAGAAATTTTTGGCGATAGCAACAACATTCAACCTATTCATTTGTACGTCAACAATTCCTTTGGCACACTGTACAGGTCGCATATATCATCAGATCACTTTGAATCTTGGTATGTGTGTTTGGGGTGACCTCTAGCTGAGTCCTCTTGATTTTCTTTCATTTCTAACAAAAAACGCCATTAGCGACGACCTTTGAACTTTATGAATTTGTGCATCAATTTTTCCTTTGGCACGTCTGGCAGGGTGCATTCTTGAATGGATTGCTTTGAAACTTGGTATGCATGTTTGGGGTGACCTCTGATAGGAGCTATAAATTTTCTTTCGTTTCTATTGAAAAATGTCGCTGTTACCTGGATCTTTGAACTTTGTGGATTTGTGCGTCAATATTTTCCTTTGACACACCCTGCAGAGTGCATTCATGAATGGATTGCTTGGACACTAAATATGCTTGTTTAGGCTAACCACTAGATGGGAGCTTTTGATTTCTGATGAGAAATGTTACGCTATTCAACTTATCTGTTTGGATGTGGACATTTTTCCTTGGCACACTGCATAGGATGCATTTATCATCAAATCGGTCTGAAACTTTGTATGCTTTTTCGGGGTGACCTCTAGATGAGAGCTATCAATTTTCTTCCATTTTCGTTGAAAAAAAGTTGCCGTTAGCAATGACTTTCAAACTTAGTCCATTTGTGCATCAGCATTTTCCTTTTGCAAGCTTTACAAGCTCGATTCATGAATGGATCGCTTTGAAACTTGGTATGTTATTGGGGGGTTGACCTCCAGATGGGAGCTTCTTTCATTCCCATCAAAAAAGTTGCCTTTACATTAAAAATTGTCTTCAGACACCACTGTCTTGCAATACCACCTGTCTTGAGAGACCACATCTGCCAGGCACCGATTGGTTTTACTCCATAATGATGGACCTGCTATGGGAGACCACCTGTCCTGAGAGACCACTGTGACCTGGTACCAACTTGTATTTTTATGCCATAATGGACCTGTCTTCAGAGACCACCCCTTTGAAGACTGAAACCATGACAAAAACTTTTTACCTGTTCTGGAATTGGAAAATCCATTGTGGTTATACTAACATAATTAAAAGTATTGAAAGCTCGTAATTGGGTTTCAATTGCTATTCAGTTACATAACACATTAAAGATTGAGATGTTTTTATAAAACCCCTGTGAAAAGATTAGGATTATTGCTGAATAAACAATTTCGTACATACCTGAAATGTGACAGATAGGATCATAAAAATAAATTTGTGTTGAAAATCTTCAATGAAGATTTTCAACACAAATTTATTTTTATAATTTTTATAACAGTCCATTTCAATTTGTTACAAAAACTTCATAAAAATGAACAACTACAAAGTAATTACAAAAATCCATTCTTCTCCATTTCTAAATTTTGTGGTTGGTTATTCACTGACTTGAGAAAACCTGAAGCCTGTTATGAGAGATCACCTGTCTTGAGAGACCACTTTTGTGTGGCCCAAAGGGCGGTCTCTCAAGACAGGTTCTACTGTACCAATGACCTTCAACTTTGCCCTTTTGTGCATCAGCAATTTCCTTTGGTACGCAACACAGATCACATTTATGTTTCAATTGCTTTGAAATTTGGTGTGCTGGTTTGGAGCAACATTTAGATGAGAGCTATGGATTTTCTTTCATTACCATTGAGAAACATTACTGTGAGCAATGATCTTTGAACTTTGCCATTTTTACATCAACATTCTTTGGCTTGCTCTGCAGGGTCCATTTATGAATGGATCGGTTGAAACTTGGTATGCTTGTTTTGAGTGACTTCTAGATGAGAGCTGTAGATTTTCTTCCATTTCCATCAAAAATGTTGCCATTAGCAACGACCTTCAACTTTCCATTTTGTCAGTTGACTATTTCCTTTGGAACTCTGCACAGTTCACTTTTTCAATTCGATCGCTTTGAAACCTGGTGTCCTTGTTCAGTGATCTCTAGAGGGGAGCTTTTGATTTTCTTTCATTTCTCTCCCAAAACATTGCCACATGTTGCCGTTAGCAATGACCTTAGAACTCACTGCATTTGTACATCAACATTTTCCGTTGGCAAGCCCTGCAGGGAGAATTGATCAGTTTGAAACTTGTTATGCATGTTTGGGTTAATCTCTAGATATGAGCTATCGATTTTCTTCCATTTCCATCGAAAAAACCTTGCTGTCAGCAACTACCTTTAACCCTTTTGCTACTCAGCCTAACCAGCCCCCCAGACTTGGGATATGGGAGAAAATTTTGGGCTCATCTCATCCATTAGATAAAGGTGTAAAAAGTCCCATTCATTTTTTATTTCAAGATTTACCTTCCCAGCTTCAGAACATGGGATATCTAGTGGAACAAAATCTCTGCATTTTTCCCATTGAAAAATTGTGCCAATTCCACGACCACGCCCACTCCCTTGTATTCTGCTACTTCCCTGACCAGCACTTCTTTTTCTTCTACATCCCTTCCCACATGCTAGTCCTATTCCAGACGTTGAAGGACTCTCTTCGTCATCTGGATTATTACTGGCGACATCATCTGAATGTCCAGCAATCATAGAAGTGTCATATGTGTCAGCTTGATTTGAGCCAGACTATACCGCAGAATCCTTTTTCACTTCGCTATTATTAGAGTCATATTCGTCTATGGAATCACTATGATTCTGGTGCAATTGGCGCTAAAACTGTAGTGAAGCAACTAGAGGGAAATAACTCTAAATTCATTCGGGCATGGAAATTACTTCTGTGGACTGATGGAGATGGCACACGTGGACTGAGGCAAGAGTAGACTCATTACTATGCCATCGGTGCGTAATGCTGACAGGTTTGTAGTGTCAGTTTACCACTGGAATGCCACATGCCGATGAGGCACAAAAGGGTTAAAATTAGTGCATTTATGCATCAACATATTTCTTTGGCATGCCCTACAGGCACATTAATGAATGCATTGCTTTGAAAATTTGTTCAAAGTTCATCAAAAAAGTGTTGCCATAGCAATGGCCTTTGAACTTTGTGTATTTGTGCATCAACATATTCATTTGGCACACTCAATGGGGCACATTTATGAATAGACTGCTTTGAAACTTAGTGTGTGTGTTTGGGGTGACCTCTAGATGGGAGCTATTGATTTTCTTTCATTTCCATCAAAAAACGTTAGCACCAACCTTTGAACTTCCATTTGTGAAGCAACTTATCCCTTTTGCACGCCCTACAGAGCATATTTATGAATTTCCAGAACAAAAAAATGTTGCCACCAGCAATGACCTTCAAACTTAGTGCATTTGTGCATTAAAATTTTCCTTTGGCAAGCCTCAGAGGGGGCACATTCATTATCGGGTTGTTTTGAAACTTGATATGTTTATTCAGGGTGACCTGGATAGGAGCTATCAATTTTCTTTACATTTCCCGTCAAAAACTGTTGCTGTTAGCAACGACCTTCAAATTAAGTGCATTTATGCATCAACATTCTTCTTTGACATGGTCTACAGAATGCATTTATCATGGGATTGGTTTATTAGGTGAGAATTCTAGATAAAAGCTTTCGGTTAGCATTCATTTCTGTAAAAAAAGTTGCCAATTACAATGACCTTTAAACTAACTGCATTTGTGTATCAACAGTTTTCCTTTAGCCAGCCCTACAGTTTACATTTACAAATACATAGATTGCTTTGACATTGTGCACACACAATGTTGTTATGTTGAAATGTCACCAAATAACATTGGAACCAGTGATCTTCAATTTTGACATTTTACTTAGAACTTACCAAGTTCAAGTTTGTCAAGTTGAGCTTCAGTGTCACTGACACTTTCATATAAAATTTTCACCAGTGTCCAAAATACTGATAAAAGAAGTGAATAAAGGCATAACTAATATATATCAAAATAATGAATAGAGTACTAGGAAATTAAAGAAATCCACTTTTTCACAAAAAAATTATTTTATGATTTTGTTGAGAGGCAAGCTTCCAATGGCATAAGTTATAAACTAACCACAACAATCACGAATAGATCAGTAATTCAAATCACTGGGTTACAAATAAAGGACTTTAAGATTCAGACTCAGAGAAACTACATTTTACCATTTCATCTCTGTTGTGTTAAAAATCCCTTGAAGGAAAAACATAAAAAATAAGCTAAAAAAAATAAACAGCATACCAGATTCGATAATATGACTTGATGTTAAGGCAAATCACATTACCCGGTTTCCATCACCCCTGATTTCTAATGCTAAACTAGGGGTGACAAACCCTGCTTGCATTACTATCTATAACACTGGGAAAATACCAAGTGTAACCAATTAACCTCGCTATCAGTACATTCTGACAAAAAAATCACACCTCGCGAACTAAATGTCAAGCAGGCAAGATTTGAATCAATCAAAAGAAACCTATTTTGTTCGAAAATGCATAACCAAAAGAAAATTATTAATTTGGCAGGCCTACGTGTTGAAAAAGTGTCAATAATACAACATTTTAATCCACGGAGTGCTATTCTGTTTTCGACACACTGACATGACTGTAATCCTGCCCATTAATTATTACCAACCAATGAGGTGCTGGCACAAATATGTGTGACATCCCACCAATGTTCACTGCATACTGTTAGAAAAAAATTCATACAATATCTCAGCACCGATCCACGGTGGTTTACATTTGCATCACAAATGTGTATCTTTGAAAAACATTAATTGGTTGTGTTTGTGTTCAATGCTATTCATTTAAATTCATTCGCACCTCTGTGTTTATTAAACCTGTGGAAAAATATGCACGTGCGAACGGAAAACTTTATCGAGGGGTCGACAGCACTCATTACAGTTTAAGCCCACCAGATGAAAATTTGATAAACATCGTTGCAAATGACACATTCACGCAAATAAATACGTGAATACTGGTATATATATATATATGGTTATAGTGTATAACGGCAAGCTAAAATTTATTGGAAATAAGTTTTAAAAACAAAAGGGGAGTCCTGTTAATGGTACATATGATGGTCTACATAAACTGGGGAAGGTCCAAGAATAAACAGGTTGGGTATATCTCTGTTTACCGGCTGATGACAACATCCATCCCCCCCCCCCCCCCCCTTGAAAAATTACGACTCAACACGTAGACCTTAGGCTATTTATCCAAGTCATTGCTCATCACATGCATTTTAGTTTAGTTTAAACAATATTTATTGGAACATATTACATTTGCTGTATACAAATAATAATAATAATATACAATATTACACAGCATAAGAATAGAGAAGATACATTTTAGTTTGATTACCACTAAATCACTGTGTATGTGTGTGGGTGGGGGGAAGGGTACAACAATTATTTATAAGTTTAATATATTTGCAAAAGGGCTAGCCATCTTTCAATGGTTGTTGTGGCTCCAAAGATTTTAACCAGCAATTTTAAGAATTAGTCGTCACAACCAGTGACATGGAATATCCCACCCCCCCAAAAAAAATAAATAAATATAAAATAAAAAGAATTACGGTACTTATAAGTTTAATAGATTTGCAAAAGGGCTAGCCATCTTTCAATGGTTGTGGGTGGCTCCTAAGATTTTAACCAGAAATTTTAAGAATTAGTCGCTACAACCAGTGACGCAGAAATCTACCCCCCCCCCCCCCCCCCCAAAAAAAAAAAAAAAAAATTAAAAATAAGAAATTACCACACTCTCATGACTTTCATTGCCCCTCCCCACCTCCATTGTTGATTTCTTCTGAAGTTTATCCCAAGCTTATAAACTGAGAGCGAGAGGTGTAAAAACTAATTTTTGCTGTTAAATGAATGTAGAGTTAGGTTATTCACATTGCCAAGTGGTCTTGTTTGACTATTAATTTGAAGTTAACATGTACAAAACAATAGGCTGCTGAGAGTCGGTGAACAAAAGAAGCTTTAAACAATAACAAGTAGTAGTTCAATTATGTCAGTGGTCGCTAATACCCCTGTCGTGACTGTCTTTTTAAAAGATTATTGTCACAGGTTTTAATTACTGAACAAATTATTGTAATCATCTTCACTTGTGCAAGTTCAATAGATTTGTGAGGTGTGACTTCTGTATCCGCAGTCTATTTTTATTGGAAGTTTGTGCCAAATTTGTTACATTACAGGACTCTATTGAAAGGTTAATAATTTGTCTTCATTACGTTGAATTGGATGATGGACGGCATAGGTTAATTTCAACGTGTACACTCAGAGTGGAGTTTCCCCTCTTCTTATTTTAGTTCAGAAGTCTTTACTAACTTTTTTTAAATATATTTTTATCTAGTTTCACACTGAATTTGATTTATTATCTGGGTGGAATTTACACTAGGTTGACATTTTCAAAACTGTCCAATATGGCATTGTACTCAGCAGAGTTTGCACCAGGCTACTGGGCAGCCACCATCAAAAATAAGTTGTCCATGGCTATAATATGATGTTTGATTCGATTTAACAGAATGGGGCTGTCTGCATAGGAGCGAATGTACTTGTGCTAAACAGCAAAATGTCTGGATTTTCATGCATGTGTTCAACATGACTGTGTTAAACACTTTGCACTCGTGAAAAAATACAGGCTACTCATTGTTATTGCTGATTGCTGAATAAAAAGTTGTAATTTTCTTTCCTTGTATTCTGTCGTACAGATACGCACTTTCCTTTAACCATTTAGCTCACAGTATATGCGATTATCAGAATGTCTAATAACCCCAACGGGCCGTATTTCTGGTGATTGTGCATACAAACACTGATTGACTGATTGACTATAATTGTCTGATTGGTGACAGTCTGATATTTAGCTCAACTTTGGCGAAGCCAAATTTGAGCTTTTGTCATGGCCCGTCGTCCGTCTGTCCGTACATCAACAATTGGATACGGCTCGGGCTAGAGGGCGTATTTATGAACCGATCTTTACGAAACGTCTTGGGTACCTTTGTTATGACCGTGGGACGAGAACGAGTATTTTTGGGTGCGGTCCGAAATTCAAGATGGCTGCCAGCCACCATTTTGTACCGACGATGCAGAAATCTGTTTTTTATACAGAACTTCCATATGAAAGCTCTGATTTGAATAATTTTTTATCTGAATGTTTAGTACCATGGGATATATCACATATAATATGGGTTTTTTTTCTCGTGCGTAAATTGTGCAAATTAGACTAATTTTGATGTCTTTTGGTGTTACTTTCAGCACTGTAAGTGCAAATGCCAATACAGCTAGAGGCCATATTTATGAACCGATCTTTACGAAACTTCTTGGGTACCTTGGTATCACCGTGGGACGAGAACAAGTGTTTTGGGGTCCGGTCTGAAATTCAAGATGGCCGATGGCAGCCATTTTGTACAAAATTAGGTGCAATCAGATTTTTGCACAGAACTTCCATATGAAAGTGCTGATTTGAATAATTTTGTGTGTGAATGTTTAGTACCATGGGATACATCACATATAATACAGGTTTTTTTCTCGTGCAGACATTATGCAAATTAGATGAACTTTGATTTTTTCAGTGCGACTTACACACAGTAAGTACACATGTCAATACGGCTTGGGCTAGAGTCTGTATTTATGAACTGATCTTCACGAAATGTCTTGGGTATCTTTGTTATCACCTTGGGATGAGAATGAGTGTTTCTGGGTGCGGTCTAAAATTCAAGATGGCTGCCAGTGGCCATTTTGTACCAAAATTAGGTCTAATCAGTTTTTTGTACACAACTTCTATACAGCTCAGACTAGAGGCCATATTTATGAACCAATCTTTACGAAACTTCTTGGGTACCTTTGTTATCACCGTGGGATGAGAGCGAGTGTTTTTGGGTGTGGTCCAAAATTCAAGATGGCCACCAGCAGCCATTTTGTACCAAAATTAATGCAATCAGTCTTTTGTACAGAACTTCTGTATCATAGTTCTGATTTGAATAAATTTTTGTATGAATGTTTAGTAACATGGAATACATCACATATTGTAAGGGTTTTTTTTTCATGCAGAAATTATGCAAATTAGATGAACTTTGATTTATTTAGCCGTATTGACAATGTGAGCACACATGTCAATACGGCTCAGGGTAGAGGCTGTATTTATGAACCAATCTTCACAAAACTTCTTGGGTATCTTTGTTATCACCTTGGGACGAGAATGAGTGTTTCTGGGTGCGGCCCAAAATTCAAGATGGCTGCCAGTGGCCATTTTGTACCGAAATTAGGTCCAATCAGTTTTTTGTCACAAGTTCTATACAGCTCGTATTTATGAACTGATCTTCACAAAACTTCTTGGGTACCTTTGTTTTCACCTTGGGACAAGAACGAGTGTGTTTTGGGGTGCCTTTGTTATCACTGTGCTATGAGAACAAATATTTTGGGGTTCAGTCAGATCCACTCTGGGACTCAAAGATTTCTTTTCTAGTTTATCATCTGACTGTCACCCACCTTTACAATACTTTACCTATACATTTGTTACAGGCAATGGTCAGTATTTATGTACAGACCGTTACAATACTTTATATGTACCTTTGTTATCATCTCATTACCTAGATGTTTGTCATTGCTGTGTCACATACTATACATGTACATGTCTTTGTCTTGACAAGTTGAGCTACAGTGTCATTGACACTTTCATTACTTTAGGGATAAAAAGCGTATTTTTGTGTATGCAGGCAAATAGTTAAACACCAGAACCACACAACTGGTGGAAATGGCATTTTCAAAATGTATTTTTCTTTCTTAATTCTTGCTTGATAACTTTTTGATCACAGCAGTGATGGTGACATGCGGAAATGGAGGGGTTGGGGAGCTGGAAGGGGACACGAGTCACACGACCTCAGCTGGTTCCATATCCCCCCCCCCCAACAAGACTATGTACACTCATTTGTCATGTAGGTACAGCCTGAACAAATTTACAAAATACATGACTTTTTTTTGGCCCTAAAAACATAGGCTGACATTCATTGACACTCGTTCCAGAGTGGAGTCACAATCCATACTTTTGAGGGACGAAGTTTAACAGTAATTCAAAAGAGGGGGGGGGGGGGGTATCTGTTTGCCTATAGTTAATTAAGTTTATGGCAGATATAGGCCTCATTGTGTGAATAAATCGTGTTGAATTCAGGCTGGATTCTCAAATAAGGGGTGGGGATGGGACTGAGCAATATTAAGTGGCAGCATGGCATAACATGCCTTAGTCATGTCAGAAGGAACCAAGTCCAAGCAGGTGGTGGGCCTGGGAGACAGAGCTCCCCTCACTAGAATAGAGGTTCAGAGGCCCTTCACACAGAATTTTTTTTAAAACTCCAGTGCACTGAATGTCTCGGGTGAAATTTGCGCTAAACTGGACTGGAGTTAACTGTCTGAACATTACCCAAACCGAACACTGTACAAAAGTTTTGCCTCAATAGGCCTATGGGTGTAACATACGATAGATGGAGGGGGGGGGGGGGGGGGTATTCAGTGATATCAGCAGTGATCAAAGATTTCCTGTTGAGGGAAAGTGAATCAAATTCAATGTAGGCATGTATTGGATTGCTGTGGAGAATTTCGGCTGCGGACCTTTGGGATTCGAGGTGGGGGCGTACAACACCTCATGACCCTCCATGGCTACACCCTTGCCATCTTGTTTCAGGCCGAAACTCCCTCACTGAATTGCGAAATGTCCAATTCATCAAGCCTATGGGAAAATATTTGTGAACTGTATTTATTCGTGGCCGTCTGCATTCGGAATTTTTATTCTCCAAAAAGGCTTGTAAGTTTAATTCTGAAGCCTACTCGTAGAAAAAAAGTTTTAATTCCGACACAAGACATTCATTAATTTGCTGCTCCCATCTGCTGAGGCCTTCATTCCCCCTGTCCCACACGCGTCATCCCAACCCCATTGACCCTTCTAATCTCCCAGCACTCATTTTAGAATATTTCTCACTGGCACTTTCTTAATCTCCAACTGTAATATTAATATTCATGCTCAACAAGTAAAAGTCACATAACCTACTGGGCCGTTATTAAGAGCCAAGCAAGCCTATAATGGCCTAATGTGTCTAAACATGAATAATGGCGTCACATCTCTCAGCCGATTGTTAATATTTTCCCCAGCTTTCTATTTTGATCGAAATTCAGTTTGGGATTTAATTTGTAAACACATTTGTTTCGAGTGTTTTTGTTTGTGTCTTGGATAGATAATGCATCAAACTTTGGAAGTGACAAGCAGAAAGTAAGTAATGACAACTTTGATGAATAAAGTCTTGCCTGAAATTTGCATCTCGAAGATACATTTCATCATCCAACTTTCCAAATTTCGCCGTAGATTGATCAGACGCTAGTCAAGTTACCCAGTTTGTTTGTCAACAAATCAGACCACAGTTCTGCAGGTTTTTTTAAATTTAAAAACTCAATTTATTCTATAAGTTATGCCTGTCTAGTTGTACTATTGAAGTTAATTTTTATTTTCCTTGAACTTGTATATACCTGTCATGTTTCTAAAGTCTATATTTGATAATGTACACAGTTGTTTTAATTACCGTAATAAAAGATAAATTAATGTAAATTACTGGTTTGTGTTATAATACCCTCAAAAATCCCAGTTTTCTCTCTGGTATAAATAATTAACATTTCGTTACTCATCTCAACACGGACAGCCGGGTTGTTTATTACCATGGTGACTGAAATAGTTCCATTGCAGTCAATGACTGACAGAATCTATAGGCTGACTGATCTTAATTACCTTTGATTAAGAGGACTCAGATTTTTAATGCATTGTACACGTAATGATGTACCTTGGGCAAATTGTTGGTTCCAAGATCTACACACTTAGGAAACATTCTTCTTGAATCTGCAAGGTGATGGAATTGAAAATGCTCAATAGATGCACAGGGGAAAGTCACATTAACAATGCTTTACTGGGAGAATAAGTTGAATTTGCACAAAAACTTATTTTCAGTTTCCTTATCGGGGGATGCCATTTTACAAATGGATCACTATGGCTCTATTTTGTAGTATTATAATTTTGTTGTTGTGGATACATAAAATATAAAATTAGATAATTAGCTTTGAAAACAAAAATATATTCACACCAACATACATGGTATCATCATAATTGTATTTGTACGAAAATATTGTTAGACTGAAGACCAAACTTATTTGTCACAGAAGTTCCAGTATTCTATTTCCAGGTTTTGTCTGCTATGCAATACTTTCAAAATAGGCAAACATTAACCTTTTTAGCTATCCATGTGCAGTGAAAATTTGTAACATTGTAAATTTCATTTTTTTTTGCCATGCAATTACATTGAGCATACAATTGATCAACACTGATTTGTGTCACCTTTGGAATCCATGCCTCACACCTGTTCTATGAAATCTCCATCTTCGGCAACACTTTACCATGCGGATAATGAAAATCTGTTCTGCACATATGTGCGGAACAGAAATTGTTGACAGACTATTTTTTAATAGAAGCAAAATTTCACAGGAATTTTCTACAAATCGTTCCCCACAATTGCAATTTGAATTGCCAGCGATAGCTAAAAATAGTAACACAAGTTCTCAGAAATTTAGTTGACGATAAAATGTTTTCTTTTTGTTGATTGTTTGTCCACTGAGTTCCAATATGTTCTATGTGCTAATAGGCACAAAGAACATATTGGAACTCAGGGGATGATTTGTCAAATGAATTCCTTCTAATAATTGCTTTTATAGATGTGAAGGCATGTAATAAACACAGAATGACACATGCATGTGAATGGGTGCCATCGCGGAAGAATAAAACTCAAGGCCCGTGGCCTCTCGTTTTATCTTTGCATGCTGGCACTCATGCCATATCATGCCATATTGATTAACCCATTCACACGCGTGTGTCGTTCTGTGTATATAATATTTATTGAAAGTGCATTTTGAATTGTAACAAAGCAAATCCACACAGATAAAATAATTTCAATTAAAAAATTCTAGGAAGCCTGTCCACAGAACAGAAAGCCTTTAAGTTGTGGCACCTGCACTTCAGAATAAATAATAAACTTTGAGGAGCAATTTTTTATTATTATCGGCTTTTCATTAAAAAAATTAATCGTCCAATATGCGGGAAAAAGCATGAAAACCGCTAGCAAGCTTTCTGTTAACTATTTACCCGACGTAACTGCCAAATATATTAGATATGAATACGCGACTTATCAATATTTTTTATTTATTATAAAGAATATTTATAAGTCGTGCCTTTGTTAAGTCTGAGAAAATCAAGTTTTTCAGGCAGTTTTCATAATTGTTCAGACAAGTTTGACTGACCGATACTTTGGGTCCAAGTTTGGGCTACGTCTCACCAGAGTGATAACACTTCTGAGGTATACCTGAAAAAGTGACCGATTTTTTCCTCAATTACAATGTTGGAATGGCAGTTGGAACACCCCTTCTCGAAGCCACGTGCCTCGATGATGCCTGTAGGATCACTTGTCGGGCAAAATCTTCCAGCCCCCTCTAAAAACACCATACACCTAGTTAATATTACTAGTCAACTGACCCCCCCCCCCCCCCCCCCCACCTCCCCTCCATACATAAATGCTGCAGCAGAGTAGTAGCCTTGTATATTGTCAGCATCCTCAACATCCCCTCCCCTCCCTATACCCCACCCAACCCCATGATCTGTGTGCTGAAATTTGCTATGACTATGGGTTTTTTTTACATATTTTTACTCCAGGCTGAAATGCTACAAATACATGGCTCATTAATATTTTTGATTCCTTAAGAATATTAATAAGTCGTGGCTTCGGGTATTGGCTGACTGACTCTCCATGTAAATGCTACAGCAGTACACCCTTGTAAATTGTGAGAGTCCTCAGCCCCCCCCCCCCCCCCCCCCCCCCCCACACACACACACACAACACAAGGCTGAAAATTCTCCCAAAATACCCAATTACTCATCATTCATATGGCTCGAGTAAGTGGTCCAATAATATTAGCTAGAAATACGTGATTTTTGAATATTTGTTGAGTTTGCAGCTAATATTATTGGTCTACAGACTCACTCTAAGTCCTATATAAAATTCTATAGTAGTATGTCCCTGTATGTTGTGGGTGCCCTCAGACTGCTACCCCTCCCCTGACACACACCACCCCACTCCATTTGTGTGCTAAAATGTGCTATGGCTGTCTTTGTGTTTAAATGTTTTTACACAGGACTGTTAATACTTGTATAATTATTCATGTATATAGATATTGCTAAGATGACATTATGTGCTATGTTTGTGTGTGTGAGAGAAAAAAAAGGTTGTTTTTTTTTCTTAATTGGTAGAGTGCTAAATTATTTCTGGTCATCAAAATTTGTTCATGTGTCTTTGCCCTTGTTACAATGTATGGGAGAGTGCCAAGGGGCACTCTCCCATAAATTCTAACAAAGCAAACCCATATAGACTTAGAAATTTCATTTTCTAAGATAATATGAAAGCACATCAACAAAATATGACAACTTTAGGCTGGGGTACCTGCTCATCATATGAAAGCCCTGATAGTGGCTTCCAGCACTCTACCTGTTAATAAACTAAGTAAACTTCAGTGCAAAATAAGTATCGTTCTTGTTCTTGTTACTCAAAATATTCACGCCTTTTCGTCTCCGTGTGAATCAAATGAATACCAGTTCCACTGGCTTATTCCTGTTACTAAAACCAGCAGTAATATATTCAGGTTTTCCCAAATTCTCTGATGTCACTGTTTAGGAACGTTATAGCTGCACATCCTCCAAAGTACGGAGGTAATGAATTACTTGATTTTTTTCCCTTCCCTTCCCCCCCCCCACCCCACAAAAAATGGCAAAACTGGTGTTCTGAGCGATTTCGAGGCTGCTATGACCATCTCCCCCAGTTACCATAAGATGTTGCGGTGTTGTTCTTGCAACCATAAATTCAAGTAATGTATACCTGGTATGGCGTCATTTCGTGGGGACATGCTTTATCGATCGGAAGGGCCCCGAGTTGTTGAATTTGGATGCTGTGTTTTAAAATAGCTCCGGAAAAAGGCATGCGCGGGTGGATCTGATCTCTATCGACAACAATCCACTTCACTGAATTTCCGAGGCTGTAAATAGCTGCCAGATATGTCACAAAAATCGTGTTATAATTTGACATTTGGATGGATTATGATGTTATTCCCCTGACAAAAGCAGGTAAATTCCCTTGATGTTCAAAAATAAAAATGTATAAGCAATCTATAACTTTCCGTGTCTGTTGAAAAACAGACTGAAAACGGAGTTTGTTCGCCAGTCTCCAATGACTTCAGAATATTTCCTGCAATGTAGATCCAGTTGACGGAAAAGCCACACTGTTGCACTTGCACGTGATCGGCGAAATTCTCATTTTTGGGGTCAAATTTATCACACAAAATAACGGGAATTACCGAACCGATTTTCTCCTTTAAAGATTTTATTTGATATACAAAATTCCCAAACAAAATGTATCGGGTACAAAAAAAAGATTTAGTGAACAGAAATTAATAGGTTAATTGGCAAATCTTTTCCCAATACAGTCCTATTAACACTGATTAGTGAGTGGATGTCTGACATTATGTAATTACACATAACACACTCAGTTGATTTTTGGATAATTTTTTCGTATGGAGTGTACACGTAATGGTCAAGTCCAGATGTACAAATTATTATCAGTTTTACAAAATATTATATCATGATTTCTGTGGGTTTTCAACAATATGTGATACAATACAGACATTTGTAAATGTGTTTGATACACCACATGTGAAATCTGGATTACACTTAAAAACGTCATGTAAAAATGCATCTGATGTTATGCATCTGAGTGATGTTATGACCTGAATGGAAATGCTTCGACACAAAACAATGTCAAGCAAGAAAGTTATCAGACCGCTGAAGGTGTATTTAAGTTTAAGCATGGTATAAATGGTGAACACAACCTTGTAGAGTAATCAATGACCATTGGAGGTGTTTTTAGCTCACTTGACTGAAAGTCATGATGAGCTACAGTGATCATTCACTGTCTGTCGTCCGTGAACATGGTGTTTGCATCTGCTCCTCCGAATCCTCTGAAGCGATTTCAGTTAAATTTGAGGTGGTTGCTTGTTCTGGCATCACATTTTGTTTTTGTTCAAATCAACTTGCCCAGCCCCATAGGGACTGGGATGGGGGGGGGGGGGGGGGGAAATGCTCAAAATTAAAAAAAAAAAATCTCATGAACCAGCGAGTACAATGACCTGATATTGGGTATGGAGCTTCCTTTTGAGATGTAGAATCAAGTTTGTTGAAACAAAGTTCGTGGAGCAATATTTGCCTTCGTAATGAGAGGGGCAAGATTTTATTACCCTGCCCAAAATTTATATTTTCTGAACCGATGGTCCAATTTGAACCAAATTTGGTATGTGGTATTAGTGAGTCATAAGTACTTGATGCATGCAAAAAAAAAATTTCTCATGTCCCCGTCGGAACCCTAGGTGCTAAAAATAGAAATATTTTCAAACTCCCATTTTTCACAAACTGCATGGAGCAGAGAACTGTTATTTGGTAAGAAGCATCCTTGGGAGCAGTAGAATGGAATGGTAAAAAAAAAATTGCCATTGGTTTGTGTCAGGGTGTTCTGTAGAAAAAATGCCGAATCAGCATATTTGCAAAAATTAAAAAAAAATTCTTCTCCAAAACCACTGATCTGAATCTTTTGATATTTAGTATACAGTGTCCCGGTTCATATTTGGGCTCAATACAGGATTTTAATTTTAACTTAGGGCAGTATAGGGAATAATCTTTAAAAGCCTTCTTCTTCAGAACCACCAGTCAGATACTTTTAATGTTTGACCATATACATCATTGTTATGAAGGTCAGATTCAAGATTGTTTTGATCAAGTCCCTTGGTTAATATTTAGGATTCGTATGGGAGGACATAGTGCAATATGGGGGAAAATCTTTAAAAGTCTTCTTCTTCAGATCCCCAGTCAGAATCTTATGATATTTGGTATACAACATCCTTAGAGAGATTAGATCTCATTTTGTTCAAACCAAGTCCCTGGCTTAATATTAGGGCTCCCTATTGGAGCCAGAATTTTAACTTAGTCCAATATGAGGAATCATCTTTAAAACTTTTCTTCTCCAGAAACACCAGTCAGAATCATTTAATATATGGCATACAGAATCCTTACAGAGGATGGATTCAGTTTGTTTAACTCCAGTCCATTGGTTAATAATCGGGCTGGAGTTAAGAGAGCCCAAATTTTAACTTGATGCAATTTGCGGAATGATCTTTGAAAATCTTCTTCAGATCTACTTGTCAGAATCTTTTGATATTTGACATACAGTATCCTTAGGAAAGTCAGATCTATGTCTGTTCAAATCAAGTCTTTTGGTTAATATTGGGCTCCGTGTTGAAGCCCGAGTTTAACTTAGTCCAATATGAGGAATAACCTTTAAAAATCTGCTTCTTGAGATACGATCAGAATCTTTTGATATTTGGTATACAGCATCCTTAGAGGATTCAGATTCAATTTGTTCAAATAATGTCTCTGGGTTGATATTTGTGTTCCCTAGGATTGGGGGGGGGGGGGGGGGGGGGGCAAATTTTAACATAGTGCAAAATTGGTAATGTTCTCAAAATCTTCTTCTTCAGAACCACCATTCAGAATCTTTGGATATTTGGTATACAACATCCTTCAAGTTTGTTCAAGTTAAGTCCCAAGGTTGATATTTGGACTCCCTAGTTTTGCATTAGTAAATACATGGCACTATTTCTGTGGTAGCATCCCAACAGAGCTATAAATAATTAAATAACTTCATTCCTCTGCAGTGATAACAAGCCGTAGATGTTAATTAAACTCTTCTTTAAACAACTATCGTCAGGTGTGTGCCTCCGGCCTCATGGGGCCTCATATTCCTGTATTTCATGTGTGTTTTCTGTATTTCGGTGCATGTGAAATACAGGAAAAGCTCAACCTTGGGTCAGTGATTCCAGTCCCCCATACCGTAGCCCACTCCCATTGTGTTCTGTCTTTTTATCAGTAGAAATAAGACAGAACCCCCCCACATACACATACATACACCCTTTATTTTTCTTTTCTCTGACAAAGATTTTTGTGATGCTCCTTTCGAGAGCTTTTGAAAAGATGGTGTCTGAGAAGCAGTATAATGTGGCATAACCAGCGAAGAGGACAAAAACATAACATTTTCTTGTAGTTATCCTACAGTTTTTGCTCATTCTTGTATTTAGTAAATGCAGACTACCTAAAGCCTAAATACAGTCTATTTCAAGCAGTGGTTGTCCAGACTTAAGGTAAAATAAAAAATAGGCTCAATTTCAAATCAGAAATATTGAAAAATCAAGTGTTAACTTTCAAGGGTTAACCCGAAAATAATTACAAATAGCTCAGGTTAAATTAATGATGGAATGGATGCCCTTGAATGTTAATTAATGTACAAAACTATATGTTCTGGTCCAGTATGTACAGAATCGCAATGACAAGTATCCACATAAAATAATATAGCCAAACAAGAGCTATTTTCAGTTGCAAAGGCACGAAATTTAAACAGCAGAAACAGTTCACACCTTACAGTTAAAACTAGAAGTCCTGTCATGAACTGTGCACTTATCTAGGCTTAATTGCACGTAGGAATTGCGTGCAATTGCCATATCGAATGGCATCCAAAGCACAGCAGCTTCTCCTGGTTACTCATAGCAAACACAGGCAATTTTTCTGCCAATGGACCTCCGGGTTACCCGGGGGTCCATTGGCTGAAACATTGCTTGTGCACAGGCCAAATGTACAGAATTTGATAGCCTTACTATGGTTATAATGTGTAGACTAACGTGCAGATCGACGTACTATTTGTGCGCTTTTCATGACAGGACTTCTAGTTTTAACTGTATTTATAGATACTTGAACATTCTCCATTCTCCAAACATAATAATGCCTGCACACACACACAAACACGCTTACTTTTCAAAGCAATTTTAGACCTCCAAATTTCCAATGTCTGATATGAAATGCTTTCTCTTGAATTTTGAATGTTCATGTCATGGAAATCAACATTTTTCATGAATAAGATGATAAGCATTGATTCTACAGTCTAGTGGCAAGATCAAAGACTCAAGACTGATTCTCTGACAAAATTGTCTGTTTCCTTGTAAAATTCTTTCAACCGTTCGAATCAAGGACTATTGAATTCAATATTTCAAATTGTGATTAATTACAGTGAATTCTTTTCAAAGTGGGAGTGTATGCTACAGAACCTCATTTACTTTGAATGGGTTAACGATTTCAGGTGTCAAGCAAGTGATGCTCATATCCTTTTGCCACTTGCTCTTGTCCAGTAATCATTAACCTATTCAGATGGAAGTGTGGTTCTGTATATTACTCTAACTCGTAGATAAGAATTAAGTGTGTTCAAAGCATTACACTTGACTGAACTTGTAAGGCACCAGGAGGGTTTGGGATTCAGCAAAAAACAACGTATGAAGAATTTACTATTCATTTGTTTAAAATAATTTTGCCTAATTTTTTTTTTTTGTCTTCAAAATGAGTTCAGAAGCATATCATGTCATTTTTTGGAAAAAAAACCCCACCAAACTCATCTTGTCAACTTCATGGTTTTTTTTTTTGAGGGGGGGGGGGGGGGGGGGGGGGGCATTTTTATTTGTCTGTCCATCCATCCATTCATCCATCAGTGTGTCCATACACACATTTTGTGAAGACGATTACTTGAACAAATGAATCAGATTTTCATGAAACTTGCTACAGTCAAACATCGTGAGAAAATCACAATCAATGACAGGAGTTATGTCTCTTTTTGTTGGAAATTTTGGATTGTTTGATGATGATTTTGTGAATGCAAAAACATGAATAAATTAATCGGATCTTAATCCAAACTTGCTGTAGGCAAACATTGTGAGAAGATCTCAGACAAGTTCGATATTCTCAAAATTTTGTTGACTTTCATTGGAGTTACATCCCTTTGGTGAAAATTTGGTGTTTGTCTGATAATGACTTTGTGAGCTTGAGAACTTAAAATGTAATCAGATTTTCATGAAACTTGCTACAGCATACATTGTGAGAACATGTTGGTCAAGTTCAGTATTCACAAAATTTTGTTGGCTTTTTAGGAGTTATGTTCTTTTTTGTTGAAAATTTGATATTTGTCTGATAATGACATAGTGTACACGATAACTTGGAACAAATGAAATAGGATTTTCACAAAACTTGCTATTTTCGTACATTGTGAGGAGATCATGATCAAGTTCGATGATCACCAAACTTCATTGACTGTTGTAGGGAGTTATGTTCCTTTTTGTTGGAAATTTGTTGTTTGTCTAATAATGAATTTGCAAAGGGGATAACTTGAAGAAATTAAATTGTATTTTCATGAGTTTATTATTTTTCACTCACTTTTTTCCCATTAGTGTGTTAACACTAACATACATTGATGGATTTGGTTAAAGTTTATGAGGTTTTTATAAAACAATGTCTTGATCAATTTCTGAAACCAGTCTTCTCTGAATTTTTATACCCCCACTTTCGAAGAAAATGGGGGCGTATACTGGATAACATGCATCCATCCATTTGTCCGTCCATCTGTGCATCCATGTGTCCATCCGTCCATCCATCCGTCCGTGTGCGAGTCCATCCGAGAATATTCATAACCTAAGTAAATTATTATTATGGAACTTGTTTTCACTAGAGTTACGGTCCTTATTTTGTTTTTAACTCATTTATGCTTCATCAGACCAGCACTGCAGTTGGGGTATAAATTGCCTTCAGCAATAGCTCTTGTTTTTTTCTGAAGTTTAGGTTCCCGGGTTGTCGTTTTGGGCTCACTTTTGTCCTTTGAGCATGATGACTTTAACATATATTATCGATTTTGTTGTAATTTTGTGTGTGGTTTCTACTATTAAATAATATCTTGTTAAAAGCAGATTTGTGCAAAAGTTGCACTTAATTTTTTCAGAAACATTTTGACCCATTTTTCTCTTTGCAGAGCAAGTGATTTTGCCATCTTTTAATCAATGCTTGTCGGACCAAAAATAAAATTCACCCCAGCTTATCGCAGAGGCTCAGGTGTGCGTGTTGGGAAGGGGAAGAGGATGTCATTGATGGGGAGGTTCAATTGGGTGAATTTTTTTGGGAACTAAATCACTCAAAAATCTTAAACTCAGTTTAGAACAGAAAATAAACGCACTCATTGGACCGTCCCCTTTCCCACTACCCCAGTTAAAAATGCAATGTTGATTCATGAGTTTAAATGCAGAGTTTGCTGCTTACCCTGGAAATTAAAAAAATAGAGATTTAGAATTCCAGGTTCTGAAAAAGATGGCCTTTTTTAGCATTACCAGAAATACCGAAAATCTGGGCTTTACTTCTGAGGTTGATCTGCATGTTAGAAAAATCATCTGACAAGGAAAACATGGAGAACAGAGTTTGAAATAATTGCATATCTTCATTCCTCCGTAATGCTGACTAGCCATGGATGCTGAATGTGACCCTGAATCCTTCTTTAAACAACTTTATCAGGTGAGTGACTCAGGTCCCCTCGGGTCACTTGTTTGATTTTCTTCCTCAAACACCTAGCTTATATCGGAACAACAATCTTGATTTTGCCCCAAAACATAGGTCATGACTCCTCTTTAAGACAAGCTCATTGAGCTTGTTCCAATGAGGAATCCTAAGTTGTGTGTTGGGGCAAAAAACAAAATGTCTAGTTATTCAAAAAATTTGTTTACAAGTGTCAATCTGTAGTCATATCAGGTGAAGAGTTAATCCTTTAAATCTGATAGTGATATTAAATGAAAAGATGAAATGGTCTACAGAAAAAATATACAAGAGATATATACAGTTCCTAATCAACATTGTAAGCTATTGTGATGAAATGATGGTAACATGCTCTGAGGTTTGCTGATCTGAGTTGATTTTCAACTGAAATGTGGAGCATCAAGGTTTAACCCTTCACCCAATGCAGACGATATCAAAATTTATTATTTTTGATATCATTTTTTAAATTTAAAAAAAAAAATGTCAACAAAACCATATCATGTGACCCCTTGTTGGAACGAACTCGTTGAGCTCATTCCAATGAGGGGTCACATGACACGGTTGAAATTTTTTGAAAAATAATATTTTTTCAACTACTGAATTTGCATATTACGTGGGCGGATGTGGGCGATTCGTTGGGTAAACCATATGTTTGAGCCGTAAACCTCAAACCATGTTACCGTCAGTTCATTACAATAACATACATGTTCCAATAAGACCTAACCCACAGCACAAATTGCACATTGTGAAATGAACAGGGCAACTTTTAATGATAATAAGTTTAATAAATAACCCTCTCATGTACCCCACATTTTCACTGGCAAATAATTAATAAATCAGATAAAGGTTGAGGTCACCCCATCTTAGTTCAAATCCTAAACTGTCTTGTAATTTTAAGCAACACTTCATTCGGAACGTCATCTGCTGCACTTGAAAAATTTAGAAAAATAAGCAGGTTTCCATTGATGAAATAATTGTGAAACTGGACAATCTCATTTCAAATATTTCATGTCTTGATGTCAAATGGTAACATATGCTACTGGAGCTGTAAACTTAGAAAAAAATTGCAAGCTTTCATCCAGTCAGAGGATGAAGATTTTAGTCCTTTTGTAACATTTAACATTATACTGGAATAGTAGTTTGTTGAGTTATCATCTATAAAATAATCTCAATTTTTTTTTAATAGGTGAAGGAGGGAAGATGGTGGAAAGTGGCAACACTACCTATGGTGGAAAGGTTGTGGTGAACCCTAGTGGTGGTCTGATTGCAAAGGGACATCCTGTTGGTGCAACAGGTTAATATAGATTAACAGTTTTTATTGCACAATCTGAGCATTTTTTCTGACTTTTTACCCTCTGCACACTGATGTAAAAACAGTAAAATTGAAGCAAAAAATTTATTCCATAATGCAACTTGGACTTTAGCCAATTCAGTCTTGTGCTTTCAGCTCTACACCCTTTGTTTCTTCTTCTCCAGAAAAACCTCTAGTGCCAGGCATCCTGTTGATTGGTTGATGTACTTTTCTTCTTCTCTGTGGGAATTGGTCCATTCACCTTCGAGTGAAAACTAGTGTGGGATAATGTTGCAGACTGGACTGGAAAATACCAGTCTTGTACCAGTCCCGTGCTGGGCCATGGTCTGGACTGGACTACCCCTGTGGTATCCAAACAGTTTGGATTAGAGGGACATTGTAATGTATTATTATACCCCCACTTTCGAAGAAAATGGGGGTATACTTGATTACATGCGTCCATCCGTCCGTCCGTCTGTGTGTGAGTCCGTCTGAAAGTATTCATAACTTAAGTAAATTATTATTTTTTATAATATTTGTTGGTCAGAGGTATGCCCACACTAGTTATTTTTTTTTTTATTACTTGTTCACTTAGAAATTGTGTCCGTCCAAGCCAAATTTTGACTGTTCAGCCTGTATCTCGGGTATTGAATGTTCTATTGCAATGAAATTTGCCATGAACACTGCTTATGGTATAGCCTTTAAAAAATGGATTCAACAATATTTCTCACATTCTCCTTTTTAGAGATATCCCCCTTTTTTGACTTAGAAATTGTAGGAAATAGACATTGTTTGTCTGTTCAGCCTGTATCTCAGGTATGGGTTATCGGATTTTGGTGAAATATGGCATGCAGTTTGCCTATGACAAAGGCTTCTGCCTCATTGCATAAACCTTCCAAACACCAAACAATTTACCATACCTTTTGACTTTGTTGGAAATTGTTGAAAACTTTCGAAGAAAATGGAAGGGGGGGGGGGGTAAACTGGATTGCGTCCATCCATCTGTGCATCCGTCCATCAGTCCATATGAGAATATTCATAAATGATAGTTGTTAGTCATAGGTATGCCCACACTAGGCGGTACACCATGTGGGGGTATGCACCGGACGAAAGTCCACCTCTTGTATTATCACTAGTTCTGGACACAATGCTTATTTTTGGACTTACCGGTAACTTTCCAGTTTAACCCTTTACCTAACATGGAAAGCAGACAACACTTGCAAAACCAAATTCTTGAATAACTAATTTTGCTCATTTTTTGTTTCAAAAAACAGGTTATGAAGCCTCATTGGAACGAGCTCGATAAAAATATAAGATTTGCTTGTTACAAAGCTGTAATGCCTTATAGAATTCTTCATTTTTTTCTTCATTTTTTCTTTCATTTTTCTGATATCCTCTAAAAATCTGAAGTCATTTTTTTCTTCATTTTTCTATCATTTCTCTGATATCCTCTAAAAATCTGCAGTCACCCTCCACCCTTGAATACATACACAGAAGGCAGCTAAACATCCTACATAAAATGAAAATACTGTAGTGGACCGCCTTGGACTAGTCAGTGAGCAAAAAATGAACTGAATACCCTGGTACTGGGCCACTATTTTTTTTTGACTGAACCACCGATGGTGGTCTGGTATGGTTGTCATCACTAGTGTGGTAAGAGGTTCTCCTACTAAATGTGTGACTTCTCGAAGGAGGTGATGGAGAATTTTCTCCAATGAATTCCAATGTTATTTGGATACTCTAAACCTTTATTATGGAGAGTCTTAAGAGGCGGATGAGAAGTTGTCAATGATACCAGGGCCCTCTGTTTTCTGGTATTTCCATCATACATCTTATTGCATAAATGTGAAATTAGATGATGTCACTTTGGAGTGCAAATGTAACCTGACTATATTAGATGGTTAGGAATCAAATGAGACCATCCAATGGCATGCATGGGTGGTATTGGACAGGTTTGCCCCTTTTGACCCCGTTGACAGTATAGTTACAAGTTTGGAATTGAAAAAGTCCAGATAGAGAAAAGGAGGAGAGGAAATGGATAAAGTTTAGTCCATGGTGTTGGATTCTTCAAGCAAGTGTTGGCTTCCTCTTTGATTATGGATCTGTGAGGGCCATCATTGGCTAATACAGTTTTGCTTCCAGGTTTGTTTATTCTTCAAGCAAGTATAGTCATATTGCTAAGTTGATGTTATAGGTTGAGATTGATGAGCCCTCATTGGCATGTATAGTCTGCCTCAGGCTTGTTTCTGGCAGTTCTTGGTTCTTGAAGATTAGACACACTAACCATGGCCATAGACAGTGTTTCACCAACCTGAACTTCGCTGCTTCAGGATCAGATCTGTGTGATTTCTAAAATGATTATGGGCCAGGTGATAATTAAATAAGACAAAAAAAAAGTTGAGCAAGAGTTTGGATTCAGCAGGACAATCCCCCCTCTCCCCTTAAGGGTGGAGGACCACCTTTAAGGTTTGTGGGATGGATGAGAAAAAAGGTTAGTCGAGCATCCCAGTTATATAGAATAAAACTCCTGGGCACACCGGAAGTATGTTAACAGACCAAGTTCTCTAGTACTCCGGCCAGATGGTCAAGGCTTTGGGTGTGTTGTGTCATGTGTTTGTTGTTTGTTGGGTGCTAGTTATTATTGGTGTTAGAGAGATGGCCAATGGAATGGTTGGTAGGGAGAGTCTAGCATTCCAGTTTCACAGAATATAATTCCTGGGTACCTGAGTTCCTAGTGCTTTTGGCTGTCATGCTGTGTGTGTTGTGTTTGCATGTTTGCTTTGTTGTGGTTTGTGAAGAAGACTTGCCATTTGGTTTTGTGATTTACAGTGCAGTGTTTATTTAGTTCCATAAGTTGTCTCTTGCAGCCTGTTAATGTGTTTTTTGTAAATGACTTTAACCCTTTACCTAACACAGCTTTCTAAAAAAATAAATGAAACTTCACAAATATTGAAAAAAAAAATGTCATTTTTTAGCTCACCAACTCAAGTTGTGTGAGCTTATGGCATGGCTCGACCGGTCGGCATCACCGTACGTGTCCAATAATGTTAAAGTTTCTGTTTAGGTCACTTATTCACCCTATTTCCATATCATGGCTTTTGTAATGCTGCTATATGATGATTATTATCATTTTACCCTGATTTAACCCCTCATACCCTACATTTTAGACATTTTTCTTGACATTTTTAGTTGCGTTTAGTTTTCTGTTTAGCTCAGAATTTCATGTTTAACTAAGTGTTTAGGTCAGCTGCTGTGCTCCTTCTCTTCCAATGGCACTTATATTCATCATACATGTTCCTCAGTATCATTGTTCCATGATTAACCCCTCATACCCTGCATTTTAAACATCTTTCTTGACATTTTTAGTTGCGTTTAGTTTTCTGTTTAGCTCGGAATTTCATGTTTAACTTAGTGTTTAGGTCAGCTGCTGTGCTCCTTCTCTTCCCATAGCACTTATATTCATTATACATGTTCCTCAGTATCATTGTTCCATGATTAACCCCTCATACCCTGCATTTTAAACATTTTTCTTGATATTTTTAGTTGCGTTTAGTTTTCTGTTTAGCTCAGAATTTCATGTTTAACTAAGTGTTTAGGTCAGCTGCTGTGCTCTTTCTCTTCCCATGGCACTTATATTCATCATACATGTTCCTCAGTATCATTGTTTCATGATTAACCCCTCATACCCTGCATTTTAAACATTTTTCTTGACATTTTTAGCTGCGTTTAGTTTTCTGTTTAGCTTGGAATTTCATGTTTAACTTAGTGTTTAGGTCAGCTGCTGTGCTCCTTCTCTTCCCATGACACTTATATTCATTATACATGTTCCTCAGTATCATAGTTCCATGATTAACCCCTCAAACCCTGCATTTTAAACATTTTTCTTGACATTTTTAGCTGCGTTTAGTTTTCTGTTTAGCTCAGAATTTCATGTTTGACTTAGTGTTTAGGTCAGCTGCTGTGTTTTACTTTTAGAGGTTGTGTTTAGGTAAGCTTTGTCGCATGTTATGAGCCTGTTTGATACTGTTCTTGTGTTTACCAAAGTTACTATCAAAGAAGAATGTTGGTGAGCTATAGGGCATTGGCATCCTTCTTGTTCACTAAAACCATACAAATATGGATACATATTTGTATGGTTTTATCAAGACATTTGTAAGATATTTTAGGCTGTAGTAGGCTTATTTTGGTCAATTTCCTGGCCGTTTTTTGCCACTATGTTAGGTAAAGGGTTAACCTGAAGTTGATGGTTTCCTTCTTTGCTGGCTCATGGAACACAGTAGTTGGGGTGTGAATGCAAATGTGGAATACTACCAGAATTGATAGTTTTGGACCCTATTCTCTTTATTATGTGGGTCTCATTGAGTTCTGAGGCAACAATGACATTGTATGGGACATAATTTTTGCCTGTAAAAAGGACGGTATCCGGTAAAAAGGACGGTAAGTGTATAAAAACTACATTTTAAAGTACTGACTCTACCCCTGAATGTGTGGAAAGTGACAATTTAATGAAGCGGATGCAATAATAAATATATATAACGAAGATTAAGTATTGTTTGTTTTATTGTAGACTATTTTCAAGAGAAAATAGATCATTTCGCGATCAACACACCATTTTGTGCAAGGAAAACAATGAATTAGCTGAGGTGCACGACCGGGTGAATATTATCATACTTGCTCGACAAAGTTGTAACTAAATCGTATGCATGACATTCAGATCTTTCTGTTCTCTACGAGGGGATTTAACAGAAAGTTTGGGGGAGAGAAACCATTTATAATTTGAAAATGGTCAACAATAAAACAAACAATACTTAATCTTCGTTATATATATTTATTATTGCATACGCTTCATTAAATTGTCACTTTTCACACATTCAGAGGTACATTTAGTACTTTAAAACATAGTTTTTATGCACTTACCGTCCTTTTTACCAGCAAAAAGTTGTGTTCAAGCTATTTTTTTAAACGTGGGTTTATTATTTATTTTCAGTTAGCGTTTTGCCAAACACATGCCGAGGTGATAATAAATATTAAAACCAACCATACATCAGTGGATATTAGTACTAGATTCCTGTATGTCCTACTGTATTGATACCCACCCAAAGCCACATGAGCCTATTAAGACTGGGGCCCCTTGTGCTCACTCCATCAATCCCTATGTGTGAGATCCCAGTGGTGGGGGGAGGGGGGGGGCAAGGGCCCCCAAATGCAAACCGTAACTTACTTTTTTTAGCCCCCACGTTTCCTCGGGAGGCACCAGAATCGCTCTTAGAGCTTCAGAATTTGAAGAAAAAAAAATACCCGAGAAAGGGCTCACAACTGTGGCAGGGCCTACGCCCAGCTCCATAGTTCAAGACTTTGAAATATGCCAGTGTTATATTGATCTTGTTCTCTCCCCTCCCCTCCCCCATATTCCCTGCTCAGTAAGCACATATGATTACATTGAAACTGACATCCTAGCACAATCCCTACTGCTTTTCTCTGACAGACACTGGCGCTTTAGGCTATCTTGAAATTGCACTCCAAGATTGGGCATCAAGTAATTGGAAGAATTCCAAATCTATTGGTTGTTAATTCCAGTCACCCATTATACATATTGTGTATGATACACAATGATGTGTACAGTGGGCGATTGGAATTAATAACTTATGAATTGTTTACAATAATTTTTTGTGGGGGAGGTCTAGTCTTAACTAGGACCCTCTGGCATTACCTCATTCTCTCTGTGATAATTATGAAAGTTGACAGTATGGCAGCAACCATATTGTTCTTATAGAGAGCATGTAGTCAGGTGGATTTTTATTCCATTTCTGAGCATAGATCCCACCTAACAGCAAGTAGTCATGGATTGAGATCATTGTACGATTATAATCTCACCATCCTATCTTAACTGCAACTAATATGAAAATTGACAGTATGACACTCAGAAGAAATCCAATAACGCTTGAAGCTTGGATTAATCTCGATTTTAAGTAGTCGTAGGTCAACACTATTACATCTGAATCAACTCTTATCTCTTGTTGCTATGAAGATGAAAATTTAATGACTCCGAGTTAATCTATTTACACTAAAAGTCTCTGCTTGATGATAGTTGTCATAGATCTACAATATCATCATGAATATTGTTCATTGTACTGTCTTCTCTGTGGCTCTGTGGAGTGAATAGAACTACACCTTGAGGGAATCTACATGACACTTTTATACAAAGTGAAGATTTTGCTCGACAGCAAGTACAGATCAACATAATGAGATATCTCAACTATCTCGACCTTTGCTTCTACAAAGTTAATTTTTGGAAGCTCTGACAGAATCTAAATACACTTTACACACTCTAAATTTTGCTCGACTGCAAGTAGTCGCAGATCGACATCCTATCTCGATTGTGACTACTTCGAAGGTGAAAACAGTTTCTTTTATAGCCAGTTTGAATAGAGTTTTGATGTTGATCTTCAGTTGATTTTGAAAGGAGCTTTTTCCCAGTTTACTTTTACATTCATCTACAGAAGATAGATCTTCATCTCATCATGAACACTATTCATCTAGATCCACTCAAGACTCTCTAGCTCAGTTTCTTCATCCATCACAAGCTTAACTGACAGACACTTTATTACTGGCTAAACATTCCTTTATTGATGAACATTCACTTTTGTGCAGGCACAATAGGGGCGGACATGTTTTTACCTATGTCATTGCACTGCTAACCCCAAATGTCATACATCTGCTAGTAAGAGAACGCATATTTGAAAGATCTTCACACAGATTTTCATCTTACTATGGATTTTACTATAGATCATCTATATGATGTATTACACCAGAATATTCTGTCCACCTTCAAGTCTGTGCAATTAGTGGAAAGAAAATCAATGTCTCTTGACATCTATTCTTCATTATCTGAAGAGCAGACATGCTTCTTATAAAGAAGCTCCATTTTATTGATGTTTATATAGAGTGCATGTCTTAAGATGTAAATGCCTTCCATGCCAGACAATGAAGCTGCTATAAATTTATGTCTATCCCCAAGTCACTTATGTGCCTCTTGTAGACTTCAGAGACTGTGCAATGTCTCTTATGGGAAACGATGTGAGATCTTTCATTATCAGTCTATTTAGTAGCAGCTATTGCCTCAAGAGCCTTGGAATATGTGGATGACACTTTGACTTCTTTAGAACTCTATTCTGATGAATAGGAAAAGATTTATTTTATCCAGCTCATAACATTTCCAATCTGAAGATTATGCTAAGAGTTCTTATGCATCGCTTACTAGATTCTTAGCAGTGTCATCCACAGTCCGAGTTGGTGTTCTTAATTGGTCCCATTATCTGCTTTTACTCAGACAATTTAACTCTTATTTGGGGATACAATTGTCCAGTGTCAGGGAATATTGTTGTTGCTATGCTATAGACAATCCCTAATTGAAGGAGTTTTCTGGCTACACCCTACTCGAGTGGCTATTCTATGACTTGACTGTCAGGAGAATATTTTATCAGACTCTAGGAAGGAAGAAAGATTTTTCTCCTCTAATCAGCTCTAATAAGCCTTGCCTAGGGATCTTTTGATTAAATTTACCTCAACCTGCTCCCTGTGGGTGGTTGGATTGCACAATTTCTTATCAACCTACCTTACAATTGTTTACTACAGACTTGCACTACAGTGGAAGTCCCTAACTCGGAAAATATACTCTCTATTTTGATCTTTCCCAAGCAATTTGGGAAAGAAAAGTGCTGCAAAAGCACTAAGAAAAAATAAGCCAAAACTGAGTCGAGAGCTACCAGTGCACACCCAATAGGGGGACACTCTTATCCTAGAACAGATCCATGGCTTCCGATAACAGTGCGCAGACGTGTAACCAATGACTCATTCCTTTTTCTTTCGCCATCTTGGGAAGATGTGCATTCATTTGCATTAAGAAACAGTAATAATTCAGCTTGTTGATAATGGTTACCTGTAACTAGAATTATGGATCTGATGATCGTATAATAACAGGACTATATTTTATATATTCTCGTTATTATTTCAACCACATTCTCATTATTAGCTTAACTTGACAAAGTCAAGATAAGCTATTGCCATCACGCGTGTGGAAGTCTGTTAGTCTGTGAGTCTGTTCACATTTTCCTTTAGCACAGGCTACACGCCGTAGTTCTTGTCTGATCGTTACAAAATTTCATATGCAGGTTTGGGATCATGTCTAGATGAGAATGTTCCCTTTTGGTCATGATCGGTCACCAGTATGGCTGCCTGAGCCCAAAACCCCAAAACCGTTAGCACAGTCTACAGGTCGTATTTATGAAGGGATTTCATTGTAACTTGGTAGGATGCCTCTGTATAATGCCTAGATGAGAACGTTTCCTTTTGTTCATAATCTGTCAACAGTGATGGCTACTCAAGCCCGAAGCTCAGAAACTTTTAGCACAGTCTGCAGATCATATTTAATATGGAGGGATTTCATTGTAACTTGGTAGGATGACTCCGTATGATGTCTAGATGACAACTTCCCCATTTGGTCGTGAACTGTCAACCGTGATGACTGCCCGAGCCCCAAACCCCAAAACCTTTAGCACAGTCTGCAGGTCATATTTATGGAGGGATTTCATTGTAACTTGGTAGGTTGACTTCGTATAATGTCTAGATGAGAACGTTCCCTTTTGGATGTGATTGGGCAACCGTGATGGCTACAGGGGCCCGAAAACCTTTAGCACAGTCTACAGGTCATATTTATGAAGGGATTTCATTGTAACTTGGTAGGATGACTCCAAATAATGTCTAGATGAGAACATCCCCTTTTTGTCGCGATCATTCAGCCTTGATATGATCATATTTATGGAAGGAGTTCATTGTAACTTGTTAGGTTGACTCAGATAGGACTAGATGATGACATCCCCTTTTGGTAATGATTGGTCAACTGTGACGCCTACAGGTGCCTGAAGCCAGAAAATCTTGAGCACAGTCTGCAGGTCATATTTATGAAGGGATTTCATTGTAACTTCGTAGGATCACTCCAGATGATGCCCAGATGAGAATGTCTCCTTTTGGTTGCAATCATTCAACCATGATGGCTGCCTGAGCCCAAAGCCCAAAAACCTTTAGCACAGTCTACAGGTCATATTTATGAAGGGATTTCATTGTAACATGGTAGGATGACTCAAAAACATGTCTAGATGAGAGCGCCCCCTTTTGGTCACGATCATTCAGCCTTGATCGCTGCCCGAGCCCAAAACCCCAAAACACTTAGCATGGTCTATGGATCGTATTTATGGAAGGATTTCATTGTAACTTGTTAGGTTTACTCCATATAATGCCTAGATGATGACATCCCCATTTGGTCGTGATTGGTCAACTGTGACAGCTTCAGGGGCCCGAAGCCCAAAAACCTTGAGCACAGTCTACAGGTCATATTTATGAAGGGATTTTATTGTAACTTCATAGTATCACTTCAGATGAAGACCAGATAACGTCTCTTTTTGGTTGCGATCATTCAACCATGATGGCATCCCGAGCCCAAAACCCAAAAAACTTGTGTACAGACTACATGTCATATTTATGAAGGGATTTCATTGTAACTTAGTAGAATGACTCAGTATAATGTCGAGATGAGGACATGTTTGTTTATAGGGATGCTGGTCAGTTCATAATCAAGTTGATTTATGCTCAGCCGTTTTCAGATCAATTTGTAAGAAGTTTTCACTGAATACAAATACACAATGTGAGTGATTTGTAATCAGGTCAATTCATACCCAGTAAAACTGAGTATGAATCAACAGAAAACAAACTATTAACTGAAAATAGAATATGTTTTCATTTTTGGAATTCACTGAAAAAGTGTCTGCAATCCATGTCAATGAGGGTCATATGCAGAGTTTGAATGCTTTTTGAGAATAGCTCTGGCTGGTTTTGGCCATTATGTTGAGTGAAGAGTTCTTATGAATGAGATTTCCACTAAAATTGTGCAGTTCACAGGGTTAGTTACTCCATTAACCCTTTACCTAACAAATCGCCCGCATCCGTCTGTGTAATACACAAATTGAGCAGTTGAAAAAATTAAAATTTTAAATAAAATTTCAACAAACACCATATCATGTGATTGAGCTCATTCCAATGAGGGGTCACATGATATGGTTTTGTTGAAATTTTTTGAAAAATTTTAAAAAATTATTTTTCTAATAATACATTTTGATATCTTCTGCGTTGGGTAAAGGGTTAACCCTTTACCCAACGCAGACGATTTCAAAATTTATTACTTTAAATATCATTTTTTAAATTTTTTCAAAAAATTTCAACAAAACCATATCATGTGACCCATCTTTGGAACGAGCTCGACGAGCTCGTTCCAAAGAGGGGTCACATGATATGGTTTTGTCAAAATTTTTCGAAAAATAATATTTTTTCAGCTGCTGAATTTGCATATCACGGATGTGGGCGATTCATTGGGTAAAGGGTTAATAATGATTTTTTTTTATAACCAGAGAGTGTAACTAACCTTGTGCAATGCACAGGGTTAATCACATTTTCAGGTTATAAAAAATAGGTAATTCCCATATCTCACACTACATGAAAATATACGCTGACTAAGATTGTAAAAATGCATAGGGTGACTTGATTACATGTTATGTAAGGTGCAGAATTCAAGGAACTAATGTAAATACTGGATTTTGGGAAAAGAATTTTAAAGTGAATTCAAAAAATTTAAACATATTCTATTTTTCGATTAATAGTTTGTTAGAAAAAGATATGGAGGTGAATGATACGATAATAAATCAACAAGGCCAACTTGAAACAAGAACATTTATTTATTTCTCACACAAACACAAATAATATACTAAAAATATACATTTTTTCAATGTGGTATATAACACCAAAAAAAATTGCTATACACTTATATACACTTATTACTCAATTGAAGGTTATTTCTTGGTTAGTTCACAGTCACTGGAAGTTGTGGCTGCAACCACGTTTTTCATCGATAACAATGAATGCACCACGTCAGTCCTGACCAATGTTACACATACAGTAGTCTATATAATATAGACAAGTAATGAAAGCCTATTTTGCCCTAACCGATACCCCCCTCCCAGTTCATTTGTGAATTCGTTCATTGAACAAAGATTCATCAACACAGTTTTCTTGTACAGCTATCCACAAGGTATTAACTTCACGTTTATCATAAATTAATAATCAAATCATCATACTACGGCCTCTTTATTTGATAAAAAAACCTCTCTGTTCGACTTTTTTGCCCGCGACTCGATGCCAATGGAACAACAATGATGACGTAATGTTTCTAATGTCTAAAAATGATTGCGGAATATTGAAATGGATCAGGTTTTTGTGATCTGCTTAACAGTGATAGTCGGTGAATTTTTAAACTGCAGCCGTATGTTTTATGCCATTTATGATAGGAAAAAGGAGGTACTTAGAAGTTGGACATATCTGCAGCAGTATCTGCGTGTGCAGAAAATGTGCAGCTGATGTTACGATTAGTTCAAAGGAAAAATTCAAATAAATAAACAAAGTCTACCCCCATTTATACACCTCATTAGTGTTGCTTATTTCGTTCTCTCAGGTTATTTGACTTTGGAAATGCACCACAATCTAGGGGTGGTATTCAACATTGCCCCGATGTAGGTGTATGACACCCACCCTGGAGGTGGGGGGGTGGGGGGGGTGGGGAGGTCTAGACAATTTATTTATTTATTGGTGTTTAAGGTCAGGTATTTTTGCACAACGGCTAATCATGCCCACAACACAAGCATCAACTCATCACCAGGGGTGAGCGTTAATAAGCCATGTTAGAGAGGGTTTGAACCTCCCAAGCATTGGTGACTGGGTCCTATTTTACCAGTAAAACAGAGCCTGTTTACCGTGGGCAGGGGTCTGCAAATAGAACTTCCTTTTTATACAGGCCATGAGATCCCTCTCACCCCTCCCTGTCTGTCATATAGGCTTATAGCCTAGATCTGATACTCTTTCCACCCGCCAATACATATTCCTTTTAAGGCTTTCTGCATTTTCAACTTCTCACAACAAGGTAACGCTGTCTTAAATTAACCACCAGTTTTTTTTTTATTAAAGTTCGGACAAGTTGGTTGTGCCTTGACAATAAATATAACTTGACAGGGGTGCAACAATTGTTTTGCAGGGAAGACTCTTACATTATAGCCCACATCCATTCTTCTGTTCTGTTGTCTGCACCACAAGAACAATGCAGTGCATAGTTTCGCTTTCCAGGGTAACTTTTGTACAACCTAGCAACGAAATGTCACGCCATCATTGTTGTTCCAATGGCATCGAGTCGTGGGCAAAAAAGTCAAGCAGAGAGTTTTTTTATCAAATAAAAAGCCGTAGTATGACGATTTGATTATTAATTTATGATAAACATGAAATTAAATACCTTGTGGATAGCTGTACAAGAAAACTGTGTTAATGAATCTTTGTTCAATGGACGAATTCACAAATGAAGTGGGAAAGGGGTATCAGTCAGGGCAAAATAGGCTTTCATTACTTGTCTATATTATATAGACTACTGTATGTGTAACATGCGGTCAGGACTGATGTGGTGCATTCATTGTTGTCAGGGAAAAAAGTGGTTGCAGCCACAACTTCCAGTAACTGTGGTTAGTTTCATACCAACTGAGATATCAGTCTGAGCAACTTATCAAGTAATAATCTCTTTACATGTATTTATTAAACCGAAACAAATAATTACTGTGGAGCCCACTTAATTGGATATCTCTTAACTGAATAACCCTGTTAATTGAATATAATTTTCCAACACAAAACCATTTACCATACCTCCAGCACAAATTTGACCTGTTAATTCAATATAGGTTTTGGAGTAAACTCCTGTTAATTGAATAAAAATAACCTGTCAAGAAATTACCCTTCCTCTCGCCAGTTTTCCTTTGTTTATAGACCTATTTGTCCTCACTACATCCAATACAGGCATTTAATCTATTATATCTTGTTTGACAGAGCTCATGGAGCTCTGTCAAACAAGATATAATAGAATAAATGCTATGTTTATCACTGGAATATAGGAAAGTGACACAATGCCTGTTAATTGAATACTCCTGTTAATTGAATAGTGGCAAAGTGGATATTCAATTAACATGGTTCCACTGCACAAAAATTTCCCAGATCTGTTACAGTTTTCTAACAGCGTTATTGTTTTTCATTCGTTACACAAAGTCCAAGGTTGCCTTTTCTCCTACTCATAGTTCAGTTATCCGAATGTCGTGGCTTCCCCACTTGGGAAGCCACAACATTCTGATAGCTGAACTCCTCTTCCTACTTTGACAAATCTTATGACTCTGAATTTTAGTTTGCAATGAATTTTCTTGACAACTCTTTTTTCTTCTCTTCATCCACCTAAACATTACTCTTTGCTGTCATTAATTCCTCATCATACAAAACCCTGATTCAAACCACCTCACTGTGCCTGGTAACACCAGTTTTCCTGACTGCGTTTGATAAATAACTGTCAACATTTCGATGTAAACAAATTTCTTGCACCCTTAATGCATCAAGAGGGACATGCTTCATAGTGGCCAAGATCGAGTTTGAAGCCATATCTGTCGAGTTTGATAATAGGCAATTCTGGGAAAGATCATATTTAAACCTTTGATATTTGTGTATGCAATATGACGTACAAAATCAAACAGCGCGTTGATACTTTGTGGTCATTTGTTTTTTATTATTTTCCGATTTTTTAACGTTTTAACCTCCATTCTCATTTCCCCCCAAATAATACTCAGTGGCAACTGTTGAGCCAACTGTTATCGCAGCTTAAAATATTAATATAATCCTGCAGTCAAGACTTCTTGTTTTATTGCAAATTATTGGAGAATGTCTGTGGGCACTCCCCAATAATTTGTCATAAAACAAGTTTTGGATAACAACTTCAGACCACCAAAAACAATCTAGCCCTCAACCAATATAATCACAAATGTGAAAGTTATTTGTACTTTCCGACATTTGACGTTGCATTTTGAAAAAAAACATTGAAGAAACCAAATTCCCAGTGACTTTTGAATGTCAGGATAATTTAAGCCTCAAAGGGTTAATAAATAAGGATGTATAATACAAACATACATTTATTTACAAGGCATATAACACAAATATAGAAGATATCAACTGTTTTTGAGTTACAATTAGAATTTTTTCCCACCACTAAGGTACCGAGACACGTATAAAGTCGTGTGAGACAGCTGGGAGAGATATGCCTATCTCACCCCACCCATGTGACAGTTATCTCACCCCACCCATGTGACCAACCTATATTGGCTTATTAGCATATTTCATGAGCGCAGGACTACTCAATCATCACACATTCTTCTGTAAACAAACAACATGGTATAACGTTTCGGAAATACTAGCAGACGAACGTTTGTCGAAGAAAATAGAAATAAAAACACAGACCACAAAACCAAAGGACACTTGACTTATATGAATTATTGGATAAACGCCATTATGAGTGGAGCGAGTTGCACGGAATTCCTGTCAAAAAATTATGCGGATACATTGAGAATTCATAATATAAAGTCATCGGAATGTGTCAATGTTCATTTTGCTACAAATATTTAACCCCTGTCTTGCCAGCATTCGGATTTTCTTTTGTAGTATATACCTGTGGTATATACAGAACTTTTGTGCACTCTTTCCGATAAGCAAATCAGTTTTTTTCAGAAATGGACAATAAAATTGTTTGATATAGCTGCACATGCTCCCTGAATTACTTTTGATGATGTCAGACAAGTTTGATTGGGATAGAAAAATTATTCCTGATGGAGGCGGATATGAGATGGGGAAATCTCACCCTCGTGTATGGTCCAAATATCTTGCCCACAGGTGAGATTTTTCCATCTCACACCCTCACCTACTAGGGATAATAATAATCTCATGTGTGGCTGTGAGGAAATACATAGACAAAACTACATGTATGTTTCAATGAGTCGTTTTGTATTCAATTCGTCAGATGTGCGTAGGAAGAAAACGTCGAGACCCGACGTTTTCTTTCTACGCACATCTGACGAATTGAATACAAAACGACTCATTGAAACATACATGTGGTTTTGTATTTATTACATGACCCAAGCACCTACTGACCTAATTTTCTTTTCTATCAACGGTGGTAAACACCATGCACTTTATGCAGTCGCATTGCATAAAAAAAGTCCCGGTTGGAACAGGTTGGTGTGCAATACGGAATTCTGTATTGCACAGCCGTATTGCACGCCGTATTGCATAAGAGAGACTGCATGGGCATGTAATAAAAATTTTTACTAGATCCTGAAAACTGCAAGTGAAAACTTAGATTTCCTTGCAGTCATGAATAATTCAGGTACCTACTTGACAACCAAAGGTATTCTTTTTACTAATTATATGTTGTGATGTTTTGTGAAGTAGCCAGAGTCCTTTGAGACTCAGTCCACGGTGATCATGTCTTTGGTGTTTATTGTTCTTGCAGCAAGTGAAATCAGCTGCTAATGGTTCATTTTAGCTGTTCAAACTGTAGGCCATCATTGACAAATATAGTCTGTCTCTGGCTTATTGTCATTGCATACATCCAGCGAGCAAAATGTCCCATTTAACCCTTTACCCAACATGAAAAGCAGACGACACTTGCAAAAAAAATTCTTGAATAACTAATTTTTACCCCGATTGTTTACAGTCTGTCCATCCATGCGTCTGTCCGTCCGTCCATCCGTCCGGGCAGACATATGGGGGTGTAGGTGGCTATTTGTTGGTAGAAATGGGGGTTAGGTGACTACCGCAATTTATGTGACTAGTCACATAGTTAAATGTCATTATTCTAGGGTGGGGTTTAGAGTTGGGTTGAGGTTGGGTTAGGGTCAGTAAAGGGTAGGGTTAGGTTTGCTACCACCCCCAAAAATTTTTCACCCAAAAAGTTGTTTTAATACAATGGTCATGCATTTTAGTTAAAAAAGACTAGGGTGGGGTTTAGAATTGGGGGGGGGGGGGGGGGGGGGAGGGGGGAAGGGGGGAGGGTTAGGGTCAGTAAAGGGTACTGTCGGTCCATCTATCTGTCTGTAAACAATTGGTTTCTGACTGATAACTCCAGTTTGGATTATTTAATTTCAACCAAAGTTGATATATATATATTTTCCAGCTAGTAATACAGGCCAGGTTTGAATATAGGTTCCACAACTCCATAGCCCCCTCCCCCCCTCCCCCCCCCCCACACACACACACACACACACACACACACACACACACACACACACACACACACACACACACACACACACACACACACACACACACACACACACACACACACACAAATGTGTCACTTAGACAATTATTCCCAAAATGCATTTTGAAGGATTGGGAGTTATTACATACAAAAAAGAAAATTGACTCCTATAGCCCAACATTGCTTTATGTACTGCATCTTTAATCCTTTACCTAACACAAGTTGAAGCAGACAGTACAAATTACTTTTCTCAAACATCATATTTTTTCATTTTTAGCCTTACTCTTTACAGTGAGGGCTATAAGTCTTGACTTTTGTCTGTCCGCCTGTCCATCTGCCCATCTGTTAACATTTAGAGTTTTGGTTAAAATTTGTGGTTAAAGTTTTTTACTGGGGGTTCAAGTGTTTTTTGTTTTTTTTTTCCCCTGTTTAGTTAACATTTGGAGTTTTGGTTAAAGTTTGTGGTTAAAGTTTTTTATTCAACCTTCAAGTACAGACTACACCCTGTAGTTCTTGTCTGATCATCATGAAATTTCATATGCAGGTTTTGGATCATGTCTGGATGAAAACGTCCCCTTTTGGACATGATTCTTCAACCGGTATGGCTGCCTGAGCTCAAAACCCGAAAACCATTAGCACAGTCTACAGGTCATATTTATGAAGGGATTTCATTGTAACTTGGTTGGATGCCTCTGTATAATGCCTAGATGAGAACGTCCCCTTTTGGGCATGATCTGTCAACTGTGATGGTTGCCCAAGCTCGAAACCCAAAAACTTTTAGCACAGTCTGCAGGTCATGTTTAATATGGAGGGATTTCATTGTAACTTGCTACGATGACTCCGTATGATGTCTAGATGAGAATTTCCCCATTTGGGCGTGATCTGTCAACTGTGATGACTGCCCAAGCCCAAAACCCAAAAACGTTTAGCACAGTCTGCAGGTCATATTTATGAAGGGATTTCATTGTATCTTGATAGGTTGACTTCATATAATGGCTAGATGAGAAAGTCCCCTTTTGGATGTGATTGGGCAACTGTGACGGCAACAGGGGCCCTTTGCTCAAAAACATTTAGCAAAGTCTACAGGTCATATTTATGAAGGGATTTCATTGTAACTTGTTAGGTTGACTCCATATAATGCCTAGATGATGACATCCTCTTTTGGGCATGATTGGTCAGCTGTGACGGCAACAGGTGCCCAAAGCCCGAAAACCTTGGGCACAGTCTATAGATCATATTTATGAAGGGATTTCATTGTAACTTCATGGGATCGCTCCCGATTGTGCCCAGATGAGAATGTGCCCCTTTGGTTGGGATGATTCAACCATGATGGCTGCCTAAACCCGAAGGCCGAAAACCTTTAGCACATTCTACAGGTCACATTTATGAAGGGATTTCATTGTAACTTGGTAGGTTGACTTCATATAATGTCTAGATGAGAACGTCCCCTTTAGGACATGATGATAGTCTATAGGTCGTATTCATGGAAGGATTTCATTGTAACTTGTTAGGTTGACTCCATATAATGCCTAGATGATGACATCACCTTTTGGTCGTGATTGGTCAACTGTGATGGCTACAGATGCCCGAAAATCTTGAGCACAGTCTACAGATCATATTTATGAAGGGATTTCATTGTAACTTCATAGGATTACTCCAGATGATGCCCAGATGAGAATGTCCTCTTTTGGTGGCGATCATTCAACCATGATGGCTGCCCGAGCCTGAAGCCTGAAAACCTTTAGCACAGTCTTCAGGCCATATTTATGAAATGATTTCATTGTAACTTGGTAGGTTGATTTCATATAATGTCCAGATGAGAACAGCCCTTTTAGGACATGATTGGGCAAGTGTGACAGTTACAGGGGCCTGAAGCCCGAAAAGCTTTAGCACAGTCTACAGGTCATATTTATGAAGGGATTTCATTGTAACTTATTCGGTTGACTCCATTTAATGCCTAGATGATGGCATCCTCTTTTGGTCGTGATCATTCAGCCTTGATGGCTGCCCGAGCCCAAAAACCTTTAGCATAGTCTATAAGTCATATTTATGGAAGGTTTCATTATAACTTAGGTTGACTCCATATAATGCCTAGATGATGATATCCCCTTTTGTCATAATTGGTCAACTGTGACCGCTACAGGGGCCCAAAGCCTGAAAACCTTTAGTTTTGTCAAAAGGTCATATTTATTAAGGGATTTCATTGTAACTTGTTAGGTTGTCTCTATATAATGCCTAGACGATGACATCCTCTTTTGGTCGTGATTGGTCAACTGTGACAGCTACACTGGTGCCCGATGCCTGAAAACCTTGAGCACAGTCTACAGGTAATATTTATGAAGGGATTTCATTGTAACTTCGTAGGATCCCTCCAGATTATGCCCAGATGAGAATGTGCCCTTTTGGTTGCGAACATTTAACCATGATGGCTGCCCAAACCCGAAGGCCAAAAACCTTTAGCACAGTCTACAGGTCACATTTATGAAGGGATTTCATTGTAACTTGGTAGGTTGACTTCATATAATGTCTAGATGAGAATGTCTCCTTTAGGACACGATTGGGCAACTGTGACGGCAACAGGGGCCCGAAGCCCAAAAACCTTTAGAACAGTCTACATGTCATAATTATGAAGGGATTTCATTGTAGCTTGGTAGGCTGACTAAAAATAATGTCTAGATGAGAACGTCTCCTTTTGGTCGCGATCATTCAGCCCTGATGGCTGCCCGAGCCAAAAAACCTTTAGCATAGTCTATAGGTCGTATTTATGGAAGGATTTTATTGTAACTTGTTAGGGTGACTCCATATAATGCCTAGATGATATCACCTTTTGGTCATGATTGGTCAACTGTGATGGCTACAGGCGCCCGAAGCCCGACAATCTTGAGCACAGTTTACAGGTCATATTTATGAAGTGATTTCATTGTAACTTCACAGTTTCACTCCAGATGATGCCCAGATGAGAATGTCCCCTTTTGGTTGCAATCATTCAACCATAATGGCTGCCCAAGTCTGAGGCCCGAAAACCTTTGGCACAGTCTTCCGGCCATATTTATGAAAGGATTTCATTGTAACTTGTTAGGTTGACTTCATGTACTGTCTAGATGAGAACAGCCCCTTTTAGACATGATTGGGCAAGTGTGACGGCTACAGGGGCCTGAAGCCCGAAAAACCTTTAGCACAGTCTACAGGTCATACTTATGAAGGGATTTCATTGTAACTTGTTAGGTTGACTCCATATAATGCCTAGTTGATGACATCCTCTTTTGGTCGCGATCATTCAGTCTTGATGGCTGCCCGAGCCCAAAAACATTTAGCATAGTCTATAAGTCATATTTATGGAAGGATTTCATTGTAACTTGTTAGGTTGACTCCATATAATGCCTAGATGATGACATCCCCTTTTGTCATGATTGGTCAACTGTGACCGCCACAGGGGCCCGAAGTCTGAAAACCTTTAGCATAGTTGAAAGGTCATATTTATGAAGGGATTTTATTGTAACTTCGTAGGATCACTCCAGATGATGCCCAGATGAGAATGTCTCCTTTTGGTTGTGTTCATTCAACCATGGCTGCCTGAGCCCAAAGCCCAAAAACCTATAGCACAGTCTACAGGTCATATTTATGAAGGAATTTCATTGTAACTTGGTAGGATGACTCAAATAATGAGAACATCCTCTTTTAGTCATGATCATTTAGCCTTGATGGCTGCCCAGGCCCAAAACCCCAAAACCTTTAGCTAAGTCTATAGGTCATATTTATGGGATGATTTCATTGTAACTTGGTAGGATGACTCCAAATAATGTCTAGATGAGAACGCCCCCTTTTGGTCATGATTGTTTAGCCTTGATGGCTGCCCGGGCCCAAAACCCGAAAACCTTTAGCATAGTCTTTTTGTCATATTTATGGAATGATTTCATTGCAACTTGTTAGGTTGGCTCCATGTAATGCCTAGATGATGACATCCCCTTTTGGTTGTGTTTGGTCAGCTGTGATTGCTTCAGGGCCGTGAAGCCCAAAAACCTTGAGCACAGTCATATATATGAAGAGAGTTTCATTGTAACTTCGTAGGATCACTCCAGATTATGCCCAGATGACAACGCCCACTTTTGGTCTCGATCATTCAACCATGATGGCTTCCCGAGCCAAAAACTTTAGTACAGACTACAGATCATATTTGTAAAGGGATTTCATTGTAACTTAGTAGAATGACTCAGTTTAATGTCGAGATGAGGACATTCCCTTTAAGTTGCAATCGGTCTGCCATCATAGCTACACAGGCCTGAAGCCCAAAAACTTTCAGAACAGTCTACAGGCCATATTTATGAAGAGATTTCAATGTAACTTGATAGGATGACTCATTTTGAAATAATTTCACTGTAACTTGGTAACTTTCATTGACATACGTTAACTGTGAGGCCCACATACATTAACTGTGAGGTCATATTAACCCACCCCTCAGCTCTTTAGTACCGTGTACACCTCATATTATTTTTATTAAAAACATAGCATACAGGGAACAGAAATTAACATATTTCCAGTTATCACAATTCTTGTCTTATTTCATAATCCTTTCATAAACATTGAATATTATCCTTTTCATCAAACACAACACATTCACAAGTTAAGCTACAGTGTCATTGATACTTTCAATATCCCTTCCCACAAGGGAGGGATATAGCACAGAGCTCGCTCCGTTTGTCTATCTGTCAGTCCATCCGTCAGTCCATCCATTCGTTTGTCTGTCCATCTGTCTGTGCGAACTTTCTTTATGCATAACTTAAACAAAAGTTAACGTATTTCAATTCTTTTCAGTACATGTGTCTTGGTCAAGTTTGATGACCACAATTATCCAATGAAAATTGTTGATGTTGTTGCCCTGCCCAGCCCCCGCCAATTAGGCATTTTTTTCTTCCTTTCCTCCAATATGCATTTTGAACTATTTACAGTCACTACGTGCATAACTTTTTTTTAAACTCACGTTACCTGCCCTCCCCCCCCCCCCCCCCCCTCCCTGGGGGCCAATTAGGCACTTTTTTTTTCTTTCATCAAAAATGCATTTTTACAGTTTTGCTTAAAAGTTTGTGGTTAAAAATCCAGACAAACACCACACACCCCCCTTTTTCCAATCATTTTCATTCTCCAAACACTCTGTTACAATGTCATTTCTTTTTTTCATTTTGAGGCAAGGTCTACTGAAGCTGTACACAGTGGTTTCAAATAATACTGGCATTCATTTAACCCTTTTTGAACTTAGTTTCTCTAAATTTCAAATTGGGCTTCTACCACATACTTTATTACTTTTTATCCCTTCCCACACGGGAGGGATATAGTACAGACCTCGCTCCGTCCGTCTATCTCAGTCTGTCCATATGTCCATCAGTCCATCCGTCTGTCTGAACTTTCTTTATGCCATAACTTTAACAAAAGTTAACAGATTTCAATTCTTTTCAGAACATTTCTGTAGGTCCAACCAATGAAAACTGTTGAAGTTATTTGTATTTATAATACAGGCTAGGTTCGAATGTAGGTTCCACAACTCCCCCCCCCCCCCCCCCCCCCCACACACACACACACACACACATGTCACTTAGGCAGTTATTCCCAAAATGCATTTTGAAGGATTGGGACTTATTACATGCAAAAAAGAAAATTGACTCTTATAGCCCAACATTGCTTTATTTACTGCATCTTTAATCCTTTACCTAACACAAGTTGAAGCCAACATTACAAATTATTTTTCTGAAACATCAGATTTATGGCTTATTAGTCCATATTAAGCTCTTCAAGCTTGTTCCATTAATAGGTCTTGAGGTATGTTTTGGAGTAGAGAAATAAAAAAATAAAATTTGAATAGCAAATTTTGTACACCATGAGTGCACATATGGCAGATTCGTTAGGTAAACGGTTAACAAAAAATGGCTCTGACTATTTTGTGTCTAAGCATTGCCATTGCTGGGACAGACGGGCTGTATGCGTGACATCACTCTAGTTTACGTCTAGCCATGGCTTATTAGTCCTTATTGGAACAAGCTCATCAAGTTTTGTTCCATTAATAGGTCATGAGATATGTTTTGAAGTAGAGAAATTGAAAAATAAAATTTGAATAGCAAATTTTGTATATCACGAGTGCAGATATGGCAGATTCATTAGGTAAATGATTAACAAAAAATGGCTCCGACTATTTTGCGTCTAAGCATTGCCATTGCTGGGACAGTCTGGCTGCATGCGTGACATCACTCTAGTTTTCATTTTTTGTCTCAAAAACATAGGTTCTGACCCTCATTGGAATGAGCCCCAACCAAAGAGGGGTCATAACCTATTTTTTGAGACAAAAATGAAAATTAATTGCCGATTTTTTAGAATAGCACTGGTCGGTTTTGACCGTTACGTTGGGTAAAGGGTTAAGGGATCCTGGGAAGTGAAGAATTGCTTGTTTACTGTGGTAAGCAAGAAAACTTTTACTGGTAAAAAAGGACCCAGTCACTAATGCTTGGGTGGAAGTCCTCTAAAATGGTCAACATGGGTGTGAATGATTGATTAAACTTGACTTTATCTCCATATCGTGGTCAGGATTTAAAATAAATAAATATGGGACACACAAGGGCTGCCAATAGTTTGGTGCCCAGTATACCGGTTGGAGTGTCTATGGTAAATGGGATGATAACAGATCAGTGTATGTATAGCTATGTTTTTTTAACTAAATATTGAGTGTGATAATTTTTAGCTCAACTTTGGCGAAGCCAAATTTGAGCTTATGCCATGGCCCATCATCCGTCTGTCCGTCTGGCCATCTGGCCGTCTGTCCGTCAACAATTGGATTCGGCTCGGGCTAGAGGCCGTATTTATGAACCGATCTTTACGAAACTTCTTGGGTACCTTTGTTATGACCGTGGGACGAGAACAAGTGTTTTGGGTGCGGTCCGAAATTCAAGATGGCTGCCAGCCGCCATTTTGTACCGACGATGCAGAAATCTGTTTTTTTGTACAGAACTTCCATATGAAAGCTCTGATTTGAATAATTTTTTGTATGAATGTTTAGTACCATGGGATACATCACATATAATACAGGTTTTTTTCTCGTGCAGAAATTATGCAAATTAGATGAACTTTGATTTTTTCAGTGCTACTTACACACAGTAAGTACACATGTCAATACGGCTCGGGCTAGAGGCCGTATTTATGAACCGATCTTTACGAAACTCCTTGGGTACCTTTGTTATCACTGTGGGACGAGAATGAGTGTTTTTGGGTGTGGTCCGAAAATCAAGGTGGCTGCCAGCCACCATTTTGTACCGACAATGCAGAAATCTGTTTTTTGTACAGAACTTCCATATGAAAGCTCTGATTTGAATAATTTTTTGTATGAATGTTTAGTACCATGGGATACATCACATATAATACGGGTTTTTTTCTCGTACGTAAATTATGCAAATTAGACTAACTTTGATGTTTTTTGGTGTTACTTTCAGCACTGTAAGTGCAATTGCCAATACGGCTCGGGCTAGAGTTCGTATTTATGAACCGATCTTTACGAAACTCCTTGGGTACCTTTGTTATCACCGTGGGACGAGAACGAGTGTTTTGGGGTCCGGCCCAAAATTCAAGATGGATGATGGCAGCCATTTTGTACAAAATTTGGTGCAATCAGATTTTTGCACAGAACTTCCATAGGAAAGCGCTGATTTGAATAATTTTTTGTGTGAATGTTTAGTACCATGGGATACATCACATATAATACGGGTTTTTTTCTCGTGCAGAAATTATGCAAATAGATGAACTTTGATTTTTAGCTCAACTTTGGCAAAGCCAAATTTGAGCTTTTGTCATGGCTCGTCGTCCATCGTCCGTCTGGCCGTCTGTCCATCTGGCCATCTGTCCATCTGTCCGTACTTCAACAATTGGATACGGCTCGGGCTATAGGCCGTATTTATGAACCGATCATTATGAAACTTCTCGGGTACCTTTGTTATGACCGTGGGACGAGAACGAGAGTTTTTTGGTGCGGTTCGAAATTCAAGATCCGAATGGAATGGTTTAACGCACCAAAGGCGCGCAGGGATGGTATGGGGAACAAGCCCCTTTCGACCCTCATTGACTGTAAGTGACTAATTTCCACATGTCTACTCGTGTTGAAGGAGGGAAATTCAAGATGGCTGCCAGCCGTCATTTTGTACTGACGATGCAGAAATCTGTTTTTTGCACAGAACTTCCATATGAAAGCTCTGATTTGAATAATATTTTGTATGAATGTTTAGTACCATGGGATACATCACATATAATACGGGTTTTTTTCTCGTGCATAAATTGTGCAAATTAGACTAATTTTGATGTTTTTTGGTGTTACTTTCAGCACTGTAAGTGCAAATGCCAATACGGCTCGGGCTACAGGCTGTATTTATGAACCGATCTTTATGAAACTTCTTGGGTACCTTTGGTATCACCGTGGGATGAGAACAAGTGTTTTTGGGTCCGGTCCGAAATTCAAGATGGCCGATGGCAGCCATTTTGTACAAAATTAGGTGCAATCAGATTTTTGCACAGAACTTCCATATGAATGCGCTGATTTGAATAAATTTTTGTGTGAATGTTTAGTACCATGGGATACATCACATATAATACGTTTTTTTTTCTCGTGCAGAAATTATGCAAATTAGATGAACTTTGATTTTTTCAGTGCGACTTACACACAGTAAGTACACATGTCAATACGGCTCAGGCTAGAGTCTGTATTTATGAACTGATCTTCACGAAATGTCTTGAGTACGTTTGTTATCACCTTGGGACGAGAATGAGTGTTTCTGGGTGCGGTCCAAATTCAAGATGGCTGCCAGTGGCCATTTTGTACCGAAATTAGGTCCAATCAGTTTTTTGTCACAAGTTCTATACAGTTCGTATTTATGAACTGATCTTCACAAAACTTCTTGGGTACCTTTGTTTTCACCTTGGGACAAGAACAAGTGTGTTTTGGGGTGCCTTTGTTATCACTGTGCTATGAGAACAAATATTTTGGGGTTCAGTCAGACCCACTCTGGGACTCAAAGATTTCTTTTCTAGTTTAGCATCTGCCTGTCACCCACCTTTACAATACTTTACCTATACATCTTTTACAGGCAGCGGTCAGTATTTATGTACAGACCGTTACAATACTTTTTATGTACCTTTGTTATCAGGTCATTACCTAGATGTTTGTCATTGCTGTGTCACATAGAATACATGTACTTATCTTTGTCTTGACAAGTTGAGCTACAGTGTCATTGACACTTTCATTTCAGTGCTACTTACACACAGTAAGTACACATGTCAATATGGCTCGGGCTAGAGTCTGTATTTATCAACCGATCTTCACGAAACATCTTGGGTACCTTTGTTATCACATTGGGATGAGAACGAGTGTTTCTGGGTGCGGTCCAAAATTCAAGATGGCTGCCAGTGGCCATTTTGTACCGAAATTAGGTCTAATCAGTTTTTTGTACACAACTTCTATACGGCTCAGGCTAGAGGCCGTATTTATGAACCGATATTTATGAAACTTCTTGGGTACCTTTGTTATCACTGTTGGATGTGAACGAGTGTTTTTGGGTGTGGTCCAAAATTCAAGATGGCCACCAGCAGCCATTTTGTACCAAAATTAGTGCAATCAGTCTTTAGTACAGAACTTCTGTATGAAAGTTCTGATTTGAATAAATTTTTGTATGAATGTTTAGTAACATGGAATACATCACATATAGTACAGGTTTTTTTCTTGTGCAGAAATTATGCAAATTAGATGAACTTTGATTTATTCAGTGCTACTTATACTCTGTAAGTGCACATGTCAATACGGCTTGGGCTAGAGGCTGTATTTATGAACCGATCTTCACAAAACTTCTTGGGTACCTTTGTTATCACCTTGGGACGAGAACGAGTGTTTCTGGGTGTGGTCCAAAATTCAAGATGGCTGCCAGTGGCCATTTTGTACCGAAATTAGGTCTAATCAGTTTTTCGTACACAACTTCTATACGGCTCAGGCTAGAGGCCGTATTTATGAACTGATCTTTACGAAACTTCTTGGGTACCTTTGTTATGACCGTGGGATGAGAACGAGTGTTTTGGGGTGTGGTCCGAAATTCAAGATGGCCACCAGCAGCCATTTTGTACTAAAATTAGTGCAATCAGTCTTTTGTACAGAACTTCTGTATGAAAGTTCTGATTTGAATAAATTTTTGTATGAATGTTTAGTAACATGGAATACATCACATATAGTACAGGTTTTTTTCTTGTGCAGAAATTATGCAAATTAGATGAACTTTGATTTATTCAGTGCTACTTATACACTGTAAGTGCACATGTCAATACGGCTCGGGCTAGAGGCTGTATTTATGAACCGATCTTCACAAAACTTCTTGGGTACCTTTGTTATCACCTTGGGACGAGAACGAGTATTTCTGGGTGTGGTCCAAAATTCAAGATGGCTGCCAATGGCCATTTTGTACCGAAATTAGGTCCAATCGGTTTTTTGTCACAACTTCTACACAGCTCATATTTGTGAACTGATCTTCACGAAACTTCTTGGGTACCTTTGTTTTCACCTTGGGACAGGAATGAGTGTGTTTTGGAGTGCCTTTGTTATCACTGTGCTATGAGAACAAATATTTTGGTGTTCAGTCAGACCCACTCTGGGACTCAAAGATTTCTTTTCTAGTTTAGCATCTGACTGTCACCCACCTTTACAATACTTTACCTATACATTTGTTACAGGCAACGGTCAGTATTTATGTACAGACCATTACAATACTTTATATGTACCTTTGTTATCAGGTCATTACCTAGATGTTTGTCATTGCTGTGTCACATACTATACATGTATATGTCTTTGTCTTGACAAGTTGAGCTATAGTGTCATTGACACTTTCATAATAGATTTTTAACCAATAAAATGAAAATGAAAGCCAGGCCTTTAAATTCATTTATTTTGGGCTCACCCATTGCCCTAAATTGGGCACATTAAAACCACAAATATTAGCCTTATCATTTTAGGTTTTATTGCCATGCCTTTCTTTGTGTATCTATGGTCATATTATGTTGGAAATTATTCTCAAATGCCGAAGAGGCACAGAGAATTTATATATTTTCTTGATGTCTTCACACCTTCTCTAATTTGGGCACACCTGTAAACAGTGTGAAATTGGGGTAATCTAAAGGCCTGATGAAAGCGTGAGATAATACTGAAAATATAAAGGTCAGTGTGCCAATTTTAGCCTTGTTTAAATTTCATGTACCTCAGATTATCTTGTACACAATTTCGACTTTCATTTTCATACAAATTTTCATTTTAATTGTTATTCTTCATTAAACATCATTAAACATGAAGATAACTCAGTTGGTAGTTAACCTAAAACTGGTTATGAATTGACTAGTTTATGAATTGATTTGATTATGAATTGACCTGAGGACCAATTGACTTGATTACCAATTGATTATAACCCATGTATAAATGTCCTCGTGGAAAAAGTGCTTGTTTACTATTGTAATCTAGATACAGTGGAACCCTGTTAATTGAATGGCCACTTTGCCAATGAAAATTTTTCAATTAACAGGAGTATTCAATTAACAGGGATTGTGTCACTTTCCTGTATTCAAGAGTTAAACTTAGCATTTGTTCAATTATATCTTGTTTGACAGAGCTCCATGAGCTCTGTCAAACAAGATATAATAGATTAAATGCCTCTCTTGGATGAACTGAGACCAAATAGGTCTATATAAACAAAGAAAAACTGGGGAGAGTCCGGGTAATTTCTCGACAGGTTACAAGATTTTTTATTCAATTAACAGGGGTTTACTCTATAACCTATATTCAATTAACAGGTCAAATTTGTACTGGATGTATGGTAAATGGTTTTGTGTTGGGAAATTATATTCAGTTAACAGGGTTATTCAGTTAAGAGATATCCAATTGAGTGGGCTCCACTGTATAACCTGTGGACACAGTTTTTTACTGAAGTAATTGTTGCTTGTGCAACAATTTGCTCTTTCAATGTGGGTTACCAGTGCAAAGTGGACTTGCAAAAACTTTTTGTACACTTTTCATCCAGACAGTACCTAGCAATCAAAGATGACATATAACCCAATGAATCAGTTGCATCCACTCTCGTAATTTACAAACTAAGCAGTTTGAAAAAAAAATTATTTAAAAAAGAATTTCAACAAAACCATATCATGTGACCCCTCCTCACTGGGATGATCGTGATGAGATACGGTTTATTTGAAATTTTTTGAAAAATTTGAAAAATAAATAATGAAAACAAATGTTTATATTGAATACATTGAGTAAAAGGTCAGTTCCCATGTCAGTTCTCTGATATATATAGGTTATTACTATAATCAATTCATAGACGCTGATGATTGTCAAAATATATGCGAACAAGTCAAGAAAGTGAGGAATGTTGTAAGATTGATTTTTGATTATCACCACCATGTAGGTTTCCAAGATGGTGTATTGAAGTTCAGACCTCGTCTCTGGGCATATATCAACAAGTCTGTTAGGACAAGTCAATACATGATCCAGAAACGAGGTCAAGACTTCAATACACCATCTCGCAAACCCTCTTGGTGGTCATAATTAATTTATCTTACAGTACTTCTTCCTTTTTTGACTTGTTCGCAAATACACATATATTTTGACAATCATTCAGCATTTATGAATTGATTTTTTATGAATGAAAATCATGACATCATGGTATTGCCTTCTTGCACTGTGCATGATGTAATCCCCTTTCATTGTTCCACTTGGACTATAACCGCCAAAGTTTATAGAAGTGTGTCAGCTGTCTGTTTCTTTTTTTATTTTTCAGGTTTAACGTTTGGTAGGCCTATATAAAAATATCATCATGGCAAAAAATGATCAAGTCTAATTTAATTTGTTAAGTTGGTGGTTTACAGTTAAAACTAGAAGTCCTGTCATGAACTGTGTGCTTATCTAGGCTTTATTGCACATAGGAATTACGTGCAATTGCCATATCGAATGGCTTCCAAAGCATAGCAGGTTCTCCTGGTTACTCATAGCAAACACAGGTCCATTGGCTGAAACATTGCTTGTGCACAGGCCATATGTACAGAATTTGATGCCTTACTATGGTCATAAATGCATAGATTAACGCGCAGATTGATGTGCTATTTGTGTGCATTTCATGACAGGACTTCTAGTTTTTACTGTATTTATCAATTAATTACTTTTATCAAAATGATGGGGGCACGGTGGCACAGTAGGTAGAGGTGAAGGCTGCAAGCCGAGAGGTCCTCGGTTCGAATACCACCTGCGGCAACCACGTTATGTCCTTGGGCAAGACATTTCACCCCCATTGCCCCCGTGGGAGCATGGTGACGTTGTGTACTAAGGCATACTGCATGTTGATGGTGCACTCTCTTCAACCAATGCTAATCCTGCTTGTGTGGAGTTAGTATGTTGGGGAGCTGACAGTTGCTTGCCATTGCTTGGTGGTTCTCTCCAGGTACTCCGGCTTCCTCTATCCGTAAAACTGTCGAGGTCATGGTTAGCCATTGTGTAGAAATATGTGACCTTAAACACCAATAAATAAATAAGTAATATTATCAAAATGATGGCTTTAAGATGTGTGATTAGTTTTTGATAAGTGTAGGTAAAAAACATTCTCTTTCTGAATCAAATTTGCACATGCAGTTGCTATCCTCAATACACATTTGTATTTGTCTAGACAATGTTACTTGTATTGGGGGAAATATGTTCTTGTAGGAAAATAAAATGGATTGTAGGTGGAAGTAAACTGAAGTATATCCTCTACACTGTACACATAGACTCACTACAGAACAACAATGAGCATGATATTTCATGCTAGCTAGTTGAAGTTTGCTAGCTCTACCAGATGCAGCTGCACTCATATCTGTCTCCTGTGAAGGAATGTAGGTAAACAGAACCTGTATATAGAACCCTGTAATCAACACCTTGGATGGAAGTCCTCTAAAGTGGGCAGCATAGGTTTAAACGATAGATTAACCCTTTATCTAACAAATCAGTCACATCTGCCCGCATAATTAACAGATTAAGTAGTTAAAAAAAATATATATTTAAAAAAATTTCAGCAGATCCATATCATGTGACCCCTCATTTGAATGAGCTCAACGAGCCCATTCCAGTAAGGGCTCACATGATATGGTTCCTTTGACATTTTTTTTTAAATTTTAAAAAACCAATGTTAAAATAATAAATTTTTATATCATCTGTGTTGGGTAAAGGGTTAAATATAAACAGTACTTATGTTGTAGTCAAAATATAGCCATAAATACTGAAAATGACCTTAACTCTTTACCTGACGTTCAGGATTTCAAAACTTTTTGAAACATTTTAACAACAAGCTTGTTCCAGTGAATTGTCACTTGATATGGTTTGTTGAAATTTTTTGAAAAAGCAAATTTTTTTTCAAATTCTCCATTTGTAAATTATGCAGATGGATGTGGGCTATACTTACCCAGCACACAGGATATCAAAATTTATTCTTTTAACTGTTTTTTTTTTTTTAAATTTTGAAACATTTCAACAAATCCATATCATGACTATTCATTGGAATGAGCTTGATGAGCTCATTCTAATGAGAGGTCACATGATATAGTTTTGTTGACAGTTTTTTTTTTTTTCAACTGCTCAATTTGTAAATTATGCAGGTGAATGCATCCTGATTCATTAGATAAAGGGTTAAACACCAATAAATACATAATGCCTGATGTGAAAAATCTGAAAGATGGGAAATACTTACATATTATTGATCAGCTGACTGTCATACATATAAATTGGTGATTTCTTAAATTTATTTTTTTATGGCACATAGTTGTCGAAAATGACACTGAAAGTCTATGGTGTGGCTGCCGTGAATTGGTCACTTTTCACCGGTGGGCAATATTTCCACAGATGCAATAATGTTAGATTCCAAACACTAATTATAGAAATAATCATCAAAAATTTAATTAACGAAGCACAAGGTAAAACCTGGTACTTTATTAATTAAAATTTTTCTGATAATGATTTTAACTACCTTGTATTCACATCCATGGACATCACATCATGTACCACTACAAGCTTTCTAATGTTTGGACATGCTTTAAAATTAGTTATAAGCAACACAATCATCATTCCACAAAGTCATCATTCAGTTTTATTATCCATGCCATGAAGTGTCACACTATTATTACACTATAATAACACAAATTGACAATTCTGTTAAAATGAGGTTCCCTAGAGAGGATAATGTGAAATGCAGTTTGAGATACCAAAGACGTGCACTTCATGTGCCAAAGTCTCTAGAAGAGTTTCTTATCAGAGGAATGGCAATTGACACAGGTCCAAATGAACAGTGACTCCTCATGTTGACAGCAGGTCCAAATGAACAATGATTCCTCATGTATGACAGTGGTCTTGAGACTGATGATAGAATTGTCATCTTTGCAATAGATGATGGAAGTCATAGATTAAGCTTTATCTATGGATGGTACATTTCTTTAGCATCAGCATTATTTTAACAAAATATATACCTCTTGGAAATACTACAGTGTCATGTGTGTATGCTTTATAAAATGGAAAATGCAGACAACATATGAGGAACTATTTCAATCTATAGTGAATAAGTGTTGTGAATTTAGAAATTTCAGTACAAACTGTAATAACAGATTTTGAGGATACAGTGGAGCCCACTTAATTGGATATCTCTTAATTGTATATCCCTGTTAATTGAATATAATTTTCAAACACAAAACCATTTACCATACCTTCAGTACAAATTTGATCTGTTAATTGCATATGGGTTGTAGAGTAAACTCCTGTTAATTGTATGTAACTTTTTGTAATATGTCGTAAAAATTACTGTGACACACACCAAATTCCCCTTATTTATCAACCTTTTTGGCCTCACTACATTCTATACAGGCATTCATTCTATTATATCTTGTTTGACAGAGCTCTATGAGCTCTGTCAAACAAGATATAATAGAATAAATGCTCAGTTTACCTCCAGAACACAGGAAACTGACCAAATCCCTGTTAATCGTATACTCCTGTTAATTGAATAATTTTCACTGGCAAAATGGATATTCAATTAAGAGGATTCTACTGTACTTCTTTTTTCTTCATTTTGGCCATTTTGCATGTGGTAATTTGCTTTAGCATTAGTTTCATTTCATCAGAATATGCTAACCCTGTTTTAGGGAAAAAAGAAACAGTAAAAAACATTTAAATTCTCACCAATATTGGAAATACTACAGTGTTATGTGTGTATGCTTTACAAAAATGGAAAATGCAGACAACATCTGAGGAAGTATTTCAATCTATAGTGAATAAGTGTTGTGAATTTAGAAATTTCAGTACAAACTGTAATAACAGATTTTGAGGATACTTCTTTTTTCTTCATTTTGACCATTTTGTGTGTGGTAATTTGCTTTAGCATCAGTTTCATTTCATCAGAATATGCTAACCCTGATTTAGGAAAAAAGAAACAGTAAAAAACATTTAAATTCTCACCAATCAAGTGTTATTTCAAAGAGTTGTTTGTTTTTTCCCGTATCATTTTTTCCTAGTAAAAAGTGATTTGTTTTCTTCCATTTTTGGCTCACCAACGTTAGTTGTGTGAGCCTATGGCATAGCCCTCATGTCGGTGTCGGCGTCGGCGTCAGCGTCGGCATCAGCGTCGGCATCGGCGTCCGCTCTTAAATATTTTGAACTTTTGTGTACAGGTTTTGATTTTTTGGCTTTTCAAATTTTTTTTTAGTTTCAGCATATTGCTATAGTGGTTCACTATAACATTTAACTCTTTTCCAGGGTATTTTGTCGTAATTTTAACCCTTTGAATCAAATTTTAGACTTATTTTGATGTTTGCGTGCAGGTTTTGATGGGTTTTTTTTCCTTTCTTTCAAGTGGAGATTTACCTTGCAGCATATGTCCATGCTTTCTATTGTATGTAAACATGCATCTTAGGGCTATGTTTGTATTATTTAACCCTTTTCCTGCTGAATTACTTCAATTTTGGACTTATGTACAGCTTTTGGACTTAGGCTTACAGCTTACAGGTTGTGATAAAAAAAAACAATTTCAAGTGAGGTTGACCTCACTGCATATTGCAGTGGTGGTTATTATAACATTGATATCTTTCCAGTACATTTTTAAAATTTTTTTAACCCCTTCAATAGATTTTTAGACTTATTTTGACGTTTGTGTGCAGGTTTTCATGGGGGTTTTTTTTTATCCTTTCTTCCAAGTGTAGCGTTTCTGCATATTGCTATGGTGGTTCACTATAACATTTAACTCTTTTCCAGGGTATTTTGTCATAATTTTAACCCTTTGAATCAAATTTTAGACTTATTTTGATGTTTGCGTGCAGGTTTTGATGGTTTTTTTTTTCCTTTCTTCCAAGTGGAGATTTACCTTGCAGCATATGTCCTTGCTTTCTATTGTATGTAAACATGCATCTTAGGGCTATGTTTGTATTATTTAACCCTTTTCCTGCTGAATTACTTCATTTTTGGACTTTTATGTACAGCTTTTAAAATGGACTTAGGCTTACAGTTTCTTACTTTTATGTACAGGTTGCGATAAAAAAAACAATTTCAAGTGAGGTTGACCTCACTGCATATTGCAGTGGTGGTTATTATAACATTGATATCTTTCCAGTGCATTTTTAAAAATTTTTTAACCCTTTGAATAGTATTTTAGACTTATTTTGACGTTTGCGTGCAGGTTTTCATGGTTTTTTTTTTTCCTTTCTTCCAAGTGTAGATTTACCTTGTAGCATATGTCCATGCTTTCTATTGTAGGTAAACATGCATCTTAGGGCTACGTTGTATTCTTTAACCCTTTCCCTGCTTAATTACTTCAATTTTGGACTTCTTTTGTTTACAGGTTTGGATTTTTGTGCTTTTAAAAAAATTTTTTTCTTCTTTGCATATTGCTGTGGGGGTTCATGATAACATTTAACTCTTTTCCAGGGTATTTCGTCTTAATTTTAACCCTTTGAATCAAATTTTGGACTTATTTTGACGTTTGTGTGCAGGTTTTGATGTTTTTTTACTTTTATGTGCAGGTTTTGAGGTTTGTCTTTCTTCTCTTCCAAGTGGCAACTTACCTTATAGCATATTGCCATGGTTCCTATTTTATGTTAGGATGCTTCTTGGGGCTATTATTATATTATTTAACCCTTTAGCTGCTTATTTACTTTAATTTTGGACTTTTGTGTGCAGGTTTTGTACTTTTGTGTGCAGGTTTTGATATTTTTTTTTAAGTGGAGTTTTACCTCACTGGCATATTACCATGGTGGTTACTGTAACATTTTCAGGGTATTTTTCTAAATTTTAACCCTTAGAAACAAATGTGATACTTTTATGTGCAGGTTTTGAGGTTTGTCTTTCTTTTCTTCCAAGTGGATATTTTTCAAGTAGACTTTCACCTTACTGGCATGTTGCCGTTGTGGTTACTGTGACAGGGTATTTTTCTCAATTTTAACCCCTTGAAACAAATGTGATACTTTTTTTTTACTTTTATGTGCAGGTTTTGAGGTTTGTCTTTCTTTTCTTCCAAGTGGTGACTTACCTTGTAGCATATTGCCATGGTTCCTATTTTATGTTAGGATGCTTCTTGGGCTATTTTTATATTATTTAACCCTTTAGTTGCTTATTTACTTTAATTTTGGACTTTTCTGTGCAGGTTTTGTACTTTTGTGTGCAGGTTTTGATATTTTTTTTTAAGTGGAGTTTTATCTCACTGGCATATTGCCACGCTGGTTATTGTAATATTTTCAGGGTATTTTTCTAAATTTTAACCCTTTGAAACAAATGTGATACTTTTTTTACTTTTATGTGCAGGTTTTGAGGTTTGTCTTTCTTTTTTTCAAAGTGGAGACTTACCTTGTAGCATATTGCCATGGTTCCTATTTTATGTTAGCATGCTTCTTAGGGGTTATTATTATATTATTTAACCCTTTAGCTGCTTATTTTTTTTAATTTTGGACTTTTGTGTGCAAGTTTTGAACTTTTTTTTTTTACTCCAGCCACCCCTTTACATTGGCCACCTGTTGGTGAGCCACAGGGTACTGATACCCCCCTCTAGTTGACTGTTCCTTTTTCTTTTGTTCCTATCCCCATATAGGAATGAGTAGAAGGCACTATATCCCGGTTGCCTACATGGGGGCACGATGACGCCGTGTACTAAGGCATACTACACGTCGATGGTAGACATGTCTTCAACCGCTGAGCTTGAGCTGAGATGGAACAGAGTTACAATGTTGAGGAGCTGACAGTTGCTTCGCGATGCTTAGTGGTTCTCTCCAGGTACTCCAGCTTCCTCCACCAGTAAAACTGTCACAGTCACAATTAGCCATTGTGCATAAGTATGTGACCTTAAACACCAGGAAATAGGTAAATAATAAATTTGCCTCAAAAATGTAGCTCATGGTTTCTCAATGGAATGAGCTTGTTGAGTTTGTTCCAATGAAGATACCATGAATTCAGTTTTAGAGTAAAAAAATGAAAACTTTTAAATACTTAGGAATTTGTTTTTGTAAATCACTAGTAGTAATAAAAATGTCAAAGAGTTGATTATGTAGATATATTCAAATACTACTATGAGTCCTTGTATTCATCGTCACTCAGTCTTTTCATTGTGTGATTGACAGGTGTTGCTCAATGTACAGAACTCTGTTGGCAACTTAGAAATGAGGCTGACCAAAGACAGGTGCCTGGAGCTAAGCTTGGTCTACAGCAAAATTTAGGACTTGGTGGTGCTTGTATTGTTGGATTGTACAGACTAGGATTTCCAAAAGAGCAATAGTATTGGTAAGTAATATTTAGAAAAACATGTTAAAAATATGATTTCTCCATATTTTCATATGATGTTTTCAGGCCTGAAAATAAGCAGTCCTGACATTTGCAGAATGAGGTCCCCAGAGGGTGAATTTGATTATGCTATCCCATACAGTGGGCCAATTTATCCTCTGGGTACCTCTCTGTTTAGTTTTGAGACCCTGATTCAGATTGAGGATCACAGAGAGTAAATGTAGTGATGCTGTGCAGGGTAGCATAACTAAATTCACCCTCTAGGGACCTCATTTGCAGATGACAGTGTGCTTATTTTCTGGCTTGGATGTATTACAAAACCAATTATCCAAAAGCAGTTTTTGCCATTTTTGCCATTTATGCCATTATGATATTTGGTGGAAGGTCTGGGGCACTTTGAGCCTTGTCCAACAGCATATCGCAAAACCGAATTTCATCAGCATGAAAGAACAAGTGACTGCTGAAATGGCAAACACTGCCTTTGGATAATTGGTGTTGGATACAAGCCTTCCAGAAGGTCTGAAGTCAAGGATTTAGCAAGTCTGATACCTGAAAATCAGAATATTCTCACACCATTCCAAACCGTGGTTTGGCCTGTGGGTCTGTAGTCCTTATCTTCCCCAACTCCATGCCCCTAATAACAACAACAGTGGCCGCCACTTGTGCATGTAAGTGTATGATAGGTTGAAGACTGTGAACTTTTGTTTCAATCAATCCAATTTTATGAAACAAGTGTCACTTAATTTACCCTTTACCCAACGCAGACGATATCAAAATTTATTATTTTAAATATAATTTTTTTTAATTTTTTCAAAAATTTTAACAAAACCATATAATGTGACCCCTCTTTGGAATGATGTCAACGAGCTCGTTCCATAGAGGGATCACATGATATAGTTTTGTTGAAAATTTTTGAAAAATAGTATTTTTTCTGCTGCTGAATTTGCTTATTACGTGGGCGGATGTGGCCAATTCATTGGGTAAAGGGTTAAAATACACATGCATCACAAATGTATGGTGGTGTACTGTAATAAAATCTGTTGGATATAACAGACTCTAAAACAACTGGAATGGAAAGAAGAGATTGTAACCAGTGGCTAAATGTGGTGACAGGACAAGACTGCTCAGTACACTTATATGTAGATAGCCAAGCCTTTCAAGCCCCCAGTCACATTTTGTTAGGCCTAGAACAAGTTTAGATCTTATAATAGTCCATCATCTACATTTAGATTCAATAAACAGCAAATATATAAGTTGGCCGAAAGGGAGCACGGTGGCTCAGTGGTAGACTGTTGGACTTCTATGTTAGAGGTCCCAAGTCGAACCCTGTCCAGGACGACCTGCATTGTGTCCTTGGGCAAAGCACTTTATCTCGGTTGCCTACATGATGCCGTGTACTAAGGCGTACTGCATGTCAATGGTACACTTGTCTTCAACCACTGTAACCCTTCTTGAGCAGAGTTAGAATGTTGAGGAGCTGACAGTTGCTCATCGATGCTTGGAGGTTCTGTCCGAATACTCCGGCTTCCTCAACCCATAAAACTGTCACGGTCACGATTAGCCATTGTGCATAAGTATGTGACCTTAAACACCAATAAATAAATAAATAAATAGTGGCTCAAAAAAGCAAACTTATGGTTCACTTTCCAACCAACTGAAATATTCTATTTGATTGAAAAAAATTGATAAACATTAATTTTCTTTGAATCAGCTATAAAAATGTTACTCAATCCAGACTTTTTTTGACAAAATCTTTATTGACATTTACCATTATGAATGAAAACTCACCACAGCTATAGTTTTATGATTTCACCATGTTGTTCCACTACTTGTGAATTGAACACTTATTGATTGGAATATCTATATCTGGAGCTGAAAGAATATTTGTATATCTTTGCGAGTAAAGGCAATTTACATTGTACCAATGGTCATCTGCACATAAACTCCATGAAACTGGGTAAAGAAACGTTCCATAACATATTAGACTGGTGGCCTGAGAGCTTGGTAGATACCAAGGCTTGATAGAGGATGACATATAACTACATATTGTTTTTTTTGTTTGATTTCCCACTGAGAGGTCATTCATAATTTTTTTTACCTCACTCAAACAGAGTGCCAATTTCCTTGACTTTTGGGTCCCATATCCCAGAAAATTACCGAAGAATTTTCCCAGATACTCTTGGAACCCATGCCAGAAAATAAGCAGACAGTCATCTGCAAAATGAGGTTCTCAGAGGGTGAATTTAGTGATGATACCCTGCATAGCAGGGTACCATCACTAAATTTACCCTCTTTGAACATCAATCTGAATCAGGGTCTCAAAACCAAACAGAAAGAGGTACCCAGAGGATAAATTGGCACACTGTATGGGGTACCTCATTCTGAAAATGACAGATTGCTTATTTTCAGGCTTGTTGGAAACTCCATGAATTTGATCACAAAAAGAAACCCTCTTATCTGAAAATATGTTAATATTGGTCATGTGTGTGGGTGCACCCTTGTATATTATTAGTTGCAAGTGGAATGATGTCAGTCTCCAGCCACTCTATAGAAGATCATCGGACACATGATTGATTCATCTCCTTTCAGTCAATGACCTGTAGATTATTGATTCTGAAACTATGGTGAACAGTCTGGGATTTCAGATCGAGCATGGAAAGCAGTGGCTCAGAAGGTAGAGATGCAGACAGCAAGACAAGAGGTTCTCAGTTCAAATCCCACCTGTGGAAACCACGTTGTGTCCTTGAGCAAGACATTTAAGCCCAATTTCCCACGTGGGGGCATAGTGGTGTTGTGGACTAAGGTGTACTGCATGTCAATGGTGCACTTGTCTTCAACCAGTGCTAACCCTGCCTGTGTGGAGTTAGAACATTTGGGAGTCTGACAGTTGCTCGCCATTGCTCGGTGGTTCTCTCCAGGTACTCTGGCTTCCTCCACCTGTGCAACTGTCCAACATGAGGTGACCCTGGTTGTCGATAGTGTCACTAAACCCCTATAAATAATTACAGATCAAGCGAGTTTAGATATTCTGCTTTGAAATCATAGTGAATCGCTCACAAATGCATGTCCTGGGAACACGTGTATGATGAAAATGGCATCATCAAAGTGTATGATCAAAAATGTTTACAAATTATGTCATGGGTGAGACACACACATGACCACAAATGACACGATTATCAATTAGGACTATCTTGTCCAGGAAGGGACTGATTAGTATGAGAACTAAAGTATAAAAGAGTATAAAATATTGGCTCTTTTATATCCATAGCTTTCGGTCAAAGGCCTTTGGCCGAAAGCTATGGATATAAAAGAGCCAATATTTTATACTTTAGTTCTGATACAATTATATTTTTATACTGTACCAATGACCCAGACATAGCTGGTGCTAATTCTCAAAATCTAGGGCCAAACACAAATTTTGCCCCTCAATCCCCAAAATTTGCATCTAAAACCGAAAAAATCATGTCCTGAATGGTCCTCCATACTTTTCCTCCACTGCGCATGCGCAGTGTCAAGGAGGTCTCGAAATTGGCGCCAATTATCATTCTTTGTTTGGCCCTTCATCAGTTCACATCTGACTGATATTTGTGCTTGAAAATCTCAGTTTAAATGATGCCAGACACATAAATATTAGAGAAATGGTGGATCTAAAGAGGAATTAGAAGGAGGAGAGGAAAATGAGTGGCAGGAAATAATCAGGGCTGTAACTTAAATTTTTTTTATGAAATTATGTTATGTTGCCTAATTTCGAGGCATGGGCCTGTTGCAGACATGTTAACCTCCCAAAATTTTTTTCAGGGAGATTGAAGAAAATTTTCAGGGAGATGACATGATTTTCAGGGAGATTTTTTTTTGCGCGTAGAAACCATGAGTGGATCGATCAATTTTAAATATAAATTAATACCAAATACCCCCTCCCCCCCCACACGCACACACACACACATAACAGGAAACAGCCCAACAACAATACATCAAAGGAACATACGTCAACGTTCTACTAACTGGTGGTGAGTGACCCAGACCTGTTAACCTCTGGAGGTGACTGTCAGTGAGATTTTGATGAGCTCCCAGTGAGACTCGGATGCTTGTCAGTGAGATTTTTGCACATGGGCAGCACATCAATAATTTCCATGTTACCCCCCCCCCCCCCCCCCTTCCCCTCACACACACATACATTAAACATTCCACCCTAATGTGTTTCATTTGAACAATTTGTCCTTTCAAAAGCCAAACCATAGAAATATAGAGAAAAACAGAAATCAGAAATATGGATGTGGTCATGTGCCAATATCTGAGCTTGTTCCAATGACATTCATATTTCAATGGTTTTATGTACAAAATGTTTGGAGATATTTTCGACCTTTTCAGCACTATATCAGTTATGCTGCTGTGTTGAAAGTTTTGGATCCATTTGGGTAATTATGGGTACTTGCGGTAACCTGCGACGATCTGTGGTGTTTAGGCACACCCCGGAGCCCGGTTGTTGTGGTAATTCAATCTTCCAAAGCCCAGCGCCCCACCTAACCACACCGGTTACTCACTGGAAGTAGTTGGTCATTTACGAAGGGGATTTGGAATGGGGTGATCATTTTTCAGTGAAACGTGAAAATTATGCCACAGCCAGCCCAGGACGAAACATCTCGGGGATATTTTGTTGTCCATTTATCACTACGAATGAAAAAACGAGCAAGTGCCGTAAATTACCAACTTTTTAGAGATTTTTTTCACCAAAAACATAATTTTTTTTCACAGCCTGCTTTATAAAATTGCGAATCGGAAATTTTTCCCAATATATTGAAAATTACAGCAACTCATATGTTTGAGCCGTTTGTCTCCAAAATTGGCTATAATTATCTGAAAGTGAAATCCAAAATGCACAATAAATTTGTGCGTATTTTTGCACATTTTTCGATTGGACAAGATTTTATACGTATGGAATTTATTTTTCGATTTGACTGCTACCTGTATACAAGCAAAGGTGTGCCTTTAATATATAATCAATTTCAGCAATTATCCTGCATCTCAAATTCATTTAATCCGCCTGTCAAACGTGTTGCAATAATCACAACACGGCCATTGACAGAAATGAGAATTGGTCATCAGTTCTTACGTAAGTGGTGACGTTTCACACAAACTTAATGACCTTGCCATTGAGAGTAGAGCACATGCTTTTGTATTTGTAAACAAAAGCTGGTGGATTCAGTTTTTGTCTGGTATGTCGACTTTCCGGGAGATTTTTGGTCCAAATTGACTCCCAGGCGGGAGGGCGGGAGGGGATAGCTAATTCTGGGAGAATCCCGGGCATTCCGGGAGAGTTAACATGTCTGGCCTGTTGTTGTCATTCTTGCTATAAAGTTACACTGCTTGTTCAGTGTTTCCTCTCTCCCTTTCCTTTAAGTCCCCCCTTGCTATTCTCCCATGCTTTTGGCATATTTTTTGTAATATTATTGCTAAAATTTCTTGGGAGTTTTAGCTGGGTAACAGAATGAATTCTGTTCTTTTCCCCATGTTTACGTCCTCACCCATGGGTGTTTAGGCGTTGTGTTCTGCATCTACCATCTGATGTTCTGCAGTTTCTTCCCTGGAAGTCTCTGTTTTGCATCAGATAGTGTTGTTATTGGTAACTGATTTCGGGCCATGTTTATCAGTGCCTGGAGTCATGTTTCTGGTGTTTGTACACTTCTTGTTTACATTGACAATGGTTTCTGTTGAGAGGGATTTCTTGTCTTTGTATTAGCTTAATCATAACAAGATACATTATTATTATACGTAAGTGTTGCATTAATTTTTTTGTAATATTTTAAAAATTTTTGTCCACACTTAGGCTTTTCTGGGATCCATTGGGGTTCAACGTTACTTTCAGAAACTTGGGCTTTTCTGAAAAAATATTTTTTCAAAAAATTTTTTTGATTTCAATTATTTTTTCTATGTTAATGGATCTTGTTATTATGTATTTTTGTTTTCAGGGGTTGGTGCGAGTACTAGGACTTTTTGTGTTCTTTTCACAATGAAAGGATATTGTTCAAATTGTAATAAGAGGAAATCTTCCTCTGACTTTCATAATCATTGTATTAATTGTAGTCAGTGTACTCGCACTAACTCCTGTTCAGTATGTGTCAATTGGGATGACAAACATTGGAAACGTGTGTCATGGTATGTTGTTAGCGGGGAAAAGGCCATGCCAGTCCTTTCTCCGCAGGGTGACTCTAGTTTATCAATCTCTATTTCAGAGGAACAAGAACAGAGTGATGTTTCCGTGATGTCTTCCAAAAGTGTGCCTCCGTCGTCACAGATAAATGAAGAGCTAGCGGCAAAACTGCTCATGGAAATATGTCAATTGCCTAAGAGGTCCCTAGTAGGATCGACGGCATTGGCGTCCGCTAGCTCGCCCAGTGTAGCGAACATTCATCGAATGGCTCGGCAGCCGGGTTCGTCCGTTGCGGTCCAGGAAGGAGATTTGGGTGATGCGAGCACTATAATAAGACAAAGTGCACACCCAGTGATGACAGATCAGAGGAGAGAACGGAGGAAGCCTATTAGTCCGGTTCCTAGCTCGTCCAGGTCCATCCGGGCTGTGAGCGAGAGAGGGCCCTCTCTCGTACAACAACATCTGGGACCAGATGTTGTGGTACAAAACGTTTCGCATTCGGAGCATACGTTCGCCGCTCGGGACGCTCCGTTATATAGACAGTCCGCAGAGACTGTCGATAAGGCTTCCTCATCCTCACGGCAGCGCACACGACTGCACCTTGGCTACGTGACCACTTCGCCGATCAGGGATTCCACAGCGACCAGGTCACGCCATCCGGTAGCCAGGGACACGAGGCCTGTAGACTCCGGACGTTCGCATAAAAGAAGTATGCAGGAGTCAACGTACACGGAGCTTCCAGCGGCAAAGCAACGTAAGACCACAACTCCACAGGCCTCAGTGACGGACATGCTATCCCAAATAGCACAACTTATCGCAGCATCCCAGCAAACGACAGAATCTCTGTCGGATCAGGATTTATCCGACAACACTGGGTCGGTATGCTCCGCTGAAGCATCAGGTACGGACGACCGAGAACCTCATAGGGTCCGACAGGATGGTGAAAGGGATTTGGAGGATTTGGAGCTTTCCCTTTTGGAACAACATAAAGCTGCCATAGATTTTATCCGGCATTATCTTCCAGAGGTTGTTCCGTCGGACCAGAATGCTGCGATGCCGGATAAGAGACTGATGGCATCATTGGACACAGAATTTTTTGATCGGTTCAGGGACATCGTCCCTGAGTTTCCGACACAGTCCAATAAGGTCACAAGAACATTCGAATTATTGAATGACGCTATATATAAGCTTGCTACCAAAACAGGCAAGTCTGGTTTCTTATCCGCAAATGCTCTAAATCTGCCTTTCATCAATTCAAGGAATAAATTCGAAACGGCAGGACAGGGCATACCGAGAGTTCCTCTGCGTCTAGACGACGAGGCTGAAGACTTGGAATTGTCTATACCGTCATCTATGTCAATTCCAACCACGACGTTGGAAACGACAATAATGTCTAACAGAGTTAACTTAGACGCTTTATCATACGCAGATCACCTTACTAAGGCGTTATCATTACGTCTTCAAGGGAAAGAATTCCAGGATATACAATCCTCATTAAGACTTCTTTCAAGGGCAGTAGCTTATTCCACTTATAACTCCGCCCTTTCAGTGGCAAACCTGGAGTTGGTTAGACGTGACGCAGCCCTAGCTACATCCACGCGCGTGGATGGTAAGGTGAAGAACTCTCTCAGAGTCGCTTCGGTCTCCGGAGAGCTTCTCTTCGACGGCAAGCTTTCACCAATCTATGATAAGATAACTAAGAAAGCTTCAGATTCTCTGCTATTCAAATACGCTTCCAAAAAGTCGGATACAGCAGAAAAGAGTAAGACAGGCACTTCTGGGACAAGTACGCCCAAGAGAAGTTCCTATAGAGGTTCCTATGCGTCCTCTAGGTCTTATTCTAGAGACCGTCAAGTTAGCGACTCACGTGGGGGACGTTATTCTGGCCGAGATAACCGGTCAGACGTCCCTAGGTCGACGGGGCGAGGTGCGTGTCGTGGAGGACGTAGTTTCTCCTTCCGCAAGCCTCGCAGGTCCAGGAGGTGATGGTTTGAACCTCTATCGTGTTCCGGTAGGCGGAAGATTATCGAGTTTTATAAACGATTGGGCGTCAATTACGGACGACCCCTGGGTTCGAGGGGTAATTTCGGAAGGACTAAGAATATCCTTCAAACGAAAGCCTCCATTAACTCGAAGTCCAAAATGGACTCAGCTTCCGTCAAATCCGTAGAAAAAGGACGCTCTTTTATCAGAACTACAGTCTCTTCTGAAGAAGAACGCAGTAGAGGTCGTAGAAGACCAGGAATCACCGGGTTTCTACAGCCATCTGTTTCTCGTTCTGAAACCAGACGGCTCGTTCCGTCCAGTCATAGATCTGAGCTGGATAAACAAGCTGATCATCGCTCCGAAGTTCTATATGGAGACAATTCGATCAGTCAGAGCGAGTATTCAAGTGAACGACTATGCTACAAGCATAGATCTCAAGGATGTGTACTTTCACGTCATGGTACATCCGACATTCAGAAAGTATCTACGCTTCACAGTCCTAGGAGTTGTGTATCAGTTCCGAGCAATGTGCTTCGGTTTGAACCTAGCGCCCTGGGCTTTCACTCGAATAATGAACTTGGTAATGATATATTTCCGAGCTCATTTGTCTGCGGTAACGTCGGCCTACCTGGACGACATTCTTCAGAGGTACGGCAACGAGTTAACGCTTCAGAACGATGTGCAGAATCTGCTTCTATTACTCCGACGTCTCGGTTTTATAATAAACAAGGAGAAGTCGGATCTGGTGCTGTCCATGTCATTCACTCATCTGGGAATGAGCTTCGAGATGCACAACAATCTTGTTCGTCTGCCGTTAACCAGAGCGAAATTAATCAGTTGTTACGCTCAATATTGTCTTCACTCAGACAAAGTCATAGCGAGAGAGTTCATGAGACTGATAGGTCTGTGCGGAGCCGCTGCAGGTCTCATTCCGATGGGGCGGTTACGCACTCGTCCTCTCCAAATTTTCTTGACACAGAATTGGAGTGTAAAGATTCATTCGCTCGATATAGATGTTCTCTTGTCAAATCAGATGAAACAAGAGATTCAGACTTGGGCAAACATTCAGTGGTTGACTCAGGGAGTTCCAATGCAGTTGCCGGATCCGAGTTTTACAATTATGACGGATGCCAGTCAAACAGGTTGGGGTGCAACATTGATCCCAACGGATTCGAAGTGCCAGGGTCTTTGGGATCCGCAGTTTCTAGGCAAGCACATAAACAACAAGGAAATTATGTCAATTTGGCTTGCACTACGTCATTGGATGAACATTATTCAGAAAGCACATGTCCAAATCCTGTCCGACAATACGACAGTAGTAGCGTATATTCGGAACCAGGGAGGCACTCATTCCGTTCCGTTATTCAATTTAACGGAAAGAATCCTTCTGTTTGTTCTAGAACACCAGGTTCTACTTTTGGTCCGTCATATTCCGGGTTGTCTGAATGTATTAGCAGACTCCCTTTCACGGACGGGTCGCTTGTTGCCGTCAGAATGGACTCTCAACAAACAGGTATTCAATCAGATTTGCTACCAATGGGAGCGGCCAATGATAGACTTATTTGCGACACAGCTCAACAATCAGTTGCAAGCGTATGTGTCTCTATCCGGATCCCCGAGCATATGCAGTAGACGCCCTATCGATCTCGTGGGACGGAATGATAGGATATGCGTATCCTCCAGCGCCGTTGATTCAGCAGATATTGCTAAAGATAAAACAATCTCAATGCAAAATTCTATTGGTAGCATCTCTGTCTCCACAGAGACCGTGGATAAATCTACTCAGGTGTCTGCTGTGGGACTTATCGCAGAATCTTCCTCCACGAGAGGATCTTCTTTCGCAGGAGAAATCGCGTCAACTACATCACAACCCGCAAGGTCTCCACCTTCACGTATTTCCATTGTGCGGTCCTTCTTGCACGGCAAGCATTTTACAGGACGAGCAGTGGACGCAATTTCTAACTGTAGGAGGACCTCCTCTTCGCTAAACTATGCGGCTAAGTGGAAGGTCTTTTGTCGATGGTGTAGGGATCATTCTGTTGATATTTTTGATCCCTCCATTCCAGACATTGCAAACTTCCTAGTATACTTGTTTGATGAGATCAAACTGCAGCCTGTTACTATTAAAGGTTATAGGTCTATGTTATCTGATACCTATGCACACCATGATAGTTTACAAATTGCATCTAATGTCTCTTTATCTAAATTAGTTAGAAACTTCTCGATAAATAGACCTAGAACTTAGATTAATTCCTAAATGGAATTTAGCTTGGGTTCTTCTTAAATTAAAAGAAAAGCCATTTGAGCCTCTTGAGAGAGTGGACTTCAAATTCTTATCTTATAAGACAGCATTTCTCTTAGCTTTCTCTTCTGCTAGAAGAGTCAGTGAGCTTCATGCACTATCTATGGACGATTCTCACTATCGTAGTGTCGGGAACACTATTACCTTTACTACTAATGTTGGATTTTTGGCTAAGAATCAGGCTCCTAATAAATATCCGGAACCTATTGTTATTAAGGCTCTTCTGTCTTCAGACGGGCATAGGCCTTTACTCTGTCCGGTTAGAGCTTTGCCTATCTATAAACGAAGATCTCAGTTTATCATAAAGGGACAAAAACGCTTCTTTCTGTCTCGGATGCCTAATAGAAAGGACATTACAGTCCATTCTATTGCTAGATGGATTCAATTAACTATCCGTACTGCTTATGAAAATTTATCTTCTTCTCAGCAGTCTGTGTTTAAGATTTCGGCTCATGGAGTAAAAGCTCTTTCTACGTCTTGGGCTTATGCAAATAGTGTTGCTATTACAGATTTAATGAAGGCTGCATATTGGTCTCAGCCATTCACATTCACGAATTTTTATCTCAGAAATATTGAGTCCATTTCTGGAGACCTGCATTGTTTAGGTCCGTTATCTGTTGCTCAGAATGTCGTCCACTAAACAGTTGCAACTATAGTTATGCAGGCTTTCTGTTCTGGCAGTGACTCTGTCCTGCTGCCCTCTTTGCTCTGGGCTATTTGACCCAGGGCAAGGGGAAGGGGGGGGGGGGAGGGTGTTCCCTTAGGTCACCTGCTTTATAGTGAAAAGCAAGGGGATACCTCATCCGGAGTCAGTAATTCTGAGTCGGTACCGGGATGGTTTTAAAGTGTAAAGTTAATGTTTAAAATTCATTCATGTCTTATTTTTAAAGTGTAGCTCGGTGTGAAGCATTTGTATATGTCACATGTCAAACGGGCGTTAATATACAATCCTCGGACACTTCTAAAGAGTATAAAGAGTCTCAATTCTCTGGACTTACTTTATTTGTTGGCTTACTTTAAAAATAATTAGTATAAAGGGTTATACTAGATGTTAATAGAGAACATGAATGTTATTATGCTCAATTATGGAGGGTGTTGTGTCTTTCTAATTTATCATAAATAAGAAAGATACATGTAAAGCCTAATACTCCTTTTCTCCTCGAGGGGATAACTCTATTATATATAGTTGAGCTTATTGGATTTTCCTCTATGTCCTAGGCCCTCCAGCCTTTTTACTATTCAGCTATGTCTGGGTCATTGGTACAGTATAAAAATGTTAAAAAATTTATAGTAATTTATATATTTTTTATACTTACCAATGACCCAGATGGGGATGGCCCTCCCAGGAGTTGGGAACTCATACCTCCCCGCTGAGTACATAGCACTGACCAGGCACTGCTTGTAAGAATGATAATTGGCGCCAATTTTGCGCAGTGGAGGAAAAGTATGGAGGACCATTTAGGACAGGATTTTTTTCGGTTTTAGATGCAAATTTTGGGGATTGGGGGGCAAAATTTGTGTTTGGCCCTAGATTTTGAGAATTAGCACCAGCTATGTCTGGGTCATTGGTGAGTATAAAAAATATATAAATTACTATAAATTTTTTAACGTTTGTTTTGTTTCCTTATACCGTGCCCTGTGTAGCCAATGTTTGTTATGGGAAATTATATTCCAATTTCAATGTAATATTTGAATATCGCCTTTCGTGAATGGATATTTAGATAATCTTTTAGTTATTGCAGCACTTGATCTTGTTAACCTTGATATTGAACCTGTTAACCGTTTACCAAACATGAAAGTCAGACTACACTTGCGAACAATATTCTTGAATTACTAATGTTTTTCTTCTTTTTTTGTCAGACATGGATTATGACACCTCATTGGAATGAGCTCAGTGAGCTTGTTCCAATGAGGTGTCATATGCTATGCTTCCGAGATAAAAATTTAAAAAATAATAACAATTTAATGGTGATTTTTGTGAATAGTGCTAATTTGTTTTGGTTGTTATGTTGGGTAAAGGTTTAAACAAAACTATTACCCCTCAGTTGTCTCATTTCCTTCTTAATCTGTTATAATTTCTCTGGTTCATATTTTACTCTATGACCCACAGTCAAAAGACAATGGGCTAAATATTATAATATACGTGAGAACTTCATTTATGATGGTGAAACATTTAAACATTTAAGATGGTTGTTGGGAAGAGGTCAGTGAAACCCTGCAAGGAAAAATAGAGGTATCAATATTCATGTGCTTCATAATCAGCAAATTTAGATGTTAACCCTTTTCCTAACATGAAAAGCAGATGACACTTGTAAAAACAATTCTTGAATAACTCATTTTTTTCATTTTTTGTCTGTCATAACCTATGTTTTTGAGACAAAAAATGGAAAAAAATAATGGAAATTAATTGGCGATTTTTGAAAATAGCATTGGCCGGTTTTGACCGTTACATTGGGTAAAGGGTTAATGACAAATTTAATCTTTGTACAGAAGGACTGTAATAATCAACAAAAAAAATGTCTGTGAATCTCAAATTTGTCGCATTTTGATATGATTTTGATATCAAATTTCTGAACTGAGTTCACTAATATTGATCTGAGCCGAGGTTTAGCAAGTCCCTCTAATCTTTTTCAGTGACTAAAATTCAGAAATGTCATATCAAAATGTAACAAACATGTGACTCTTTTTCTCACATAATTTTTAATTTAACCCATTACCTAATCCAACACTGTTCTCAAAAAGGGCCAACAAAATATAATTTTTAGTTTTGCTTTGAATACATGGCTTATCACCCTCATTGGAATGAGCTCACCAAGGTATGTTTTCGAGGAAAAAATTAATTTTTTGGCTCCCCCAAAGTTGATCTTCTGTTTCTCCAGCCATTTTTTACAAAATTGCATGTGGGTGGGCGGTTTTTTATTTTATTTTTTATTTTTGTAATTATTTCTTTGCTGTCAAAAGTTTGTATTTTTGGTTTGTTTTATGTTTTAGGCCTCACAATCTACAGAATAGCATGGGTGGTGGTGTATTTCGTCCCTTGAGTACTCTTGTACTCAAGGGACAAATTTATCAATTTTATTAACTTAGGTAAAATATCAGACATAAATCATTTAATTTTTATTTTTTGAAGTTTGCATTGGTTATAAAAAGAGAGCATGCGGCAACCAAAATGACCATGTGGGAGGGTCTGAGAAACAGATTTTTAACTTTTTAAGGCCTTAGTTATTCAATAAAATGTTTTTTTTTAAGTACCGTCTGCTATTCATATTGGGTAAACAGTGAATGACATATAAAAGATAAATTCAGTTCTACTTTCAAAACCAACTCACTCACCACTCCCAATTTTACAACATCGAAGTTGACTTCTAAGGTCTTACAAGTGATATTTCTATAATGAACTATTTGATGGTAATTATATGATAAAAGTTATAGTGACAAACAATTGTTATCATTTCTTTTAAGGATTTCAGTCATGGTAGTTATAACTCTTAATCCACTGAGTATTTTCAAGACATTTTTTATCAAATTTAGTTAGGCTGCTTTACAACAGCAATGACTAGATTTGATGAAAAATTCATGCAAATTTAACTCCCAAATTATATACAGAGTCAAAAAAGAAAGTATAATAGAAACAAATGTGAGGAAATAGCATAAAGGATTAAATATAATAGTTCTAATGTTGCATGTTTGTGGGCAAGACGTCATGCAAAGAGTTTAATGACCTGTTGTTGTTGTCCACTCAGCCGTATACAATTTTACTACGGATTTCAAAATAGCTCGTGCTATCTGAGAATGTCAAAATGAATGGGTGACCGACAATTTTCTTTGTGTTATGTTGTGCTAGAGAGCCTGGGTTAAAAAATGCCAAGGTTAACCGAAAATCAGAGGTTGCATGCCATTGATATGCATGAGACTGGAATACCTCCAGATGAGCTTGGTGCTCAGTTCGGAGTCACTGTGGCCACTATTTACTGTCTCATTGGAAGGTATAGAACCACTGGATCTACTACCGACCGACTGTGTTCAGGTCGGCCAAGAGCTATTACCCCTGCACAAGACTGACACATCAGGACATCTAACTTGTGGGATCGCTTCCTTCCAGCGATGAGGACAGCAGCAATTACTTCTACAATAGAATCAGTGCACAAACTGTCTGCAACAGACTCGCTGAACACGGCATCCAGAGTAGACGTCCATACTACGGACCAATCCTTACCCAACGTCATCATACCGTCAGAATAGAATGGGCACATCAGCGTGTTCACTGGACTCAGCAGCATTGGAGCACAGTTCTTTTTAGTGATGAATCACGATTCTGTCTACAGCACTCTTATGGTAGAGCAAGAATGTATCGCTGATGAGGAGAACGGTTTTCGGATGCTTGCATGTGGGAATGCGACCGTTTCGGTGGAGGTAGTGTAATGGTTTGGGCAGGAATTTCCTTGCACCATCGAATGCAGTTAATCTTCATCAATGGTAATCTGAATGGACAGTGATATAGCGATGAAATTCTTAACGCTGTTGTCCCGTTGTTTAACGCTAACGTCAGATTGCAGTTATTCCAGCAAGACAATGCCTGATGTCGTGTGGTGCTTATCTGTCATGACTTTCTTGAGGAGCAGAGCATTGAACTTCTTCCCTGGCCCCCACTTTTGCCAGATTTGTCGCCAATTGAGCATCTTTGGGATCAATTGGACCGTTGGGTACGACTTCATGATCTTCAGACATTGGGCGATTTATGTAATGTTCTAAGGCAGGAGTGGAATGCAATACCACAGTGTGACATCCAGAGACTTATCAGGTCCATGCGCCATTGATGTCTTGAAATCCAAGAGACAAACGGTGGACATACATACTATTGACTGCATGTGTGAACTTTTCATTTCACCCCATGTCTGAATTGCGACGTACTGACGTGACGCTGGCAACAGTAAGAACATGAAATTATGCAAATTCATACAGCTAGACTCGAAATATGAATTTACAATAATTTGTTTGGGATTAAAGTCGATAATACTAAAAAAATTGCTCCTCAAAGTTTATTATACTTTCTTTTTTAACTCAGTATATTTATATATTTCAGTGGCAAGAGATTTCTTGTACTAGGAAGGAATATCTGCCAGCAGCATGCAAAGTTAAAACTTCTGTTCCAACATGATATTACCCTGGGTTTTGAAAGTGTTCTTAAATACCAACACTCAAGCAAACAAACTTGGATCATCTTTAACCTGATTTCATTACAAAATTAAGAAATAACAAAAATTTGTACAGCAAAATCTCCAGAGAAAGGGTCAACACAGTTTTTGTTTCAACTTTTTATTTGTCTTGCTTTCAGGTGAAAAGGCATGGAGTACAGATGATAACAACAGAAATTGTTATGATGGATCAAATTCATTTCATTTCTTTAACCCTTTACCCAAAGTAATGGCCAAAACCGGCCAGCATTATTCTAAAAAATTGCCAATTAATTTTCATTATCTTTTAATTTTTTGTCTCAAAAACATAGGTTATCACCCCTCATTAGAATGAGCCTGTTGAGTTTATTCCAATGAGGGTCATAACCTATTTTTTAGAGACAAAAATGAAAAAAATTAGTTATTCAAGAATTTTGTTAGCAAGTGTCGTCTGCTTTTCATGTTAGGTAAAGGGTTAACTGGTTGAATGCTAAATTATTTTTCAAAGGTCATTTGAAATATGGGTATTTTTTTCAAAGATGCCCTGCTACCAGCAAGAATACCCTTAGGTTTGCTTTATTTTGTTCATAAATAATTGTTTGTTACAAATTATTGGAAGGTGCGAATAGGCATTCTTCAATAAAATGCAACCAAGCATTTTTCTAAAAAAAAACTTTTCTACTACCGAGCAAACTTCAAGCTGATGCACACAGTGTAAAGCCACTACACTTGCTCCCAACACTTTTCAAAAGAGCCATGATAGTGGCTTCTAGCACTCAACCAGTTAACTTGTTTGTTATGCTCCCATCTTTTACGGTATATTTACTTTATTCTTATAAGTTCCACCTTGTCCAGATACTTTAATGTTTGCATTTAATATCTTTATCTTATCCTTGAAATTTGATTCTTTGTTAAGTTGGGTTTCTTGTTTATTAGTTTGTTTGGGTTTTGTTATTGGGCATCTCTTGAGGTAAGAATCTCATTATTCAAAAGTGTGTCTCGGGGCAGCTGGGGCCTCTTGTATTCATTTTTTGTTATAATTTTCCATCATGATTTCCCAGGATGTGGGGCAGTGCTTCCTTACTACAGTGAACATGTTCCTTTTTTGGATAAAATTTGACCTGGTGTGCCACAATATCTTCCCCTGTATATCCCCCAGGAAGAAAAGTAGATATCTGGGTAGGTAGACATCCTGGATATCTACCCCAAAGCCCACCAAATAAGATAAATTTTTAACATTTATTATCTGAATTTTCATCAAAATAACATTGAAAAAACCTGTGTACCATTTGAAAAAAATAAATAGGTTTTATTTACCCTTTCACTCACCCATTTCAAAATATATACTATGCAAAGTTTGCTAAGCAGCAAGTACATCCAACTACCTGTTTTATGTTTTAGTTGAAATATTGTAATGAAAAGTGTATATATTTTTTTATTTATTTATATCTTTAATGATTTAAGTACTGAAATTAAGATTTTATTTGTGTTTGACATTATTTTTTAGCTTTTGAATACGATAATCATGGAAAATGGATATTTTTGGTAAAAGAAGAAATTTTTCAGTACGCCAAAAAGTTGACAGAGCGAACTGATATGGCTTCAATATCGAGTATGAGACCCATTACTGTTAATTACAGCTTGACAACACTTTCTCATGCTCCCAATCAGGTTCCTGGTGGTCCTTTGTGGGATGTTGTTCCATTCTTGGACCAGCATGGCACCAAACTCCTGGACATTTCTTGGCTGGACTGGACAGGGTGAAATTGCAAGCTGCAACTCATTCCAGACATGGTTGATTGGATTGAGATCAGGGGATCTCGCTTGCCAGTCCATAGCTCAATCTCCTTCCTCTGTCGGTACTCCCCTACAGCATGGGCAACATGAGGATGGGCATTATCATCCATCAGAATGAATCTATCACTCACTGCACCTGCATACAATCTTATGTGGACATCCAGGATCTCATCAATATACTGTTGTGCAGTCAATGTACCATGTTCAAGGTCAAAGAGCTCTGTACGTCCATTCCAGCTGATGCTGCCTCCAGACCATGATTGACCTTCCACCATAGCGGCCATGCTCAGCAATGTTGGCTGCATGGAATCTCCATACCCTAGAATGTCTAGCTGTGTGGTCTAGGCAGTACCTTGACTCATTTGTAACTTTCTTCTCTGGTCCATCCAGCGGCGGTCCATGACCCATTCATATCGTGCCTGGTGGTAGTTCTGGGACAGCGGAATGCGAATACATGGTCTTCTCGATCGGAGACCATCTTTGTGCAACCTTGCCCGGATAGTCTGCATCGAAACATTTACCCCGGATGCATTCTGAAGGTCACTGCGAAGCTGGGTTGCTGTGGCAGAGCGGTTCCTACGGGCCTGAATGATCAAAAACCAGTCTTCAGCTGCAGATGTTGCCCTGCCTCTGCCACCACCATGCCATCTTACTGGTGTGCCATACTGCTGAAATCTTGCCCAGGCTATGGTGATCATCGTATGGTGCACGCCAAGAGCTTCACCAACCTGACAATGGGTAGCCCCTTGCTCCACCATCCCTACAGCCCGTCACATTTCTGTTTCAGACAAATGTCTTCTTACATTTGCATTTGCCATATTCAATCATTAAATCACAAGGGTTTGTGTTGAAATGAAGATTGAATACCATTTCCAGTATGTGCATTTGGGTGGTGTGTCTGTCATTTTTATGTTAACTTGACAAAGTCAAGATAAGCTATTGCCATCACACGTGCGGAAGTCTGTTGGTCTGTTCATCTGTTCACATTTTCCTTTAGCACAGGCTACACCCCGTAGTTCTTGTCTGATCGTCACAAAATTTCATATGCAGGTTTGGGGTCATGTCTAGATGAGAACATCCCCTTTTGGTCTTAATCTGTCAACTGGTATGGCTGCCCGAGCCCAAAATCCAAAAACCATTAGCACAGTCTACAGGTTGTATTTATGAAGGGATTTCATTGTAATTTGGTAGGATGCCTCTGTATAATGTCTAGATGAGAACGCCTCCTTTTGGTCATGATCAGTCAATCATGATGGCTGCCCAAGCCCAAAACCCAAAAACTTTTAGCACAGTCTGCAGGTCATATTTAATATTGCGGGATTTCATTGTAACTTGATAGGATGACTCTGTATGATGTCTAGATGAGAACTTCCCTATTTGGTTGTGATATGTCAACCGTGACGACTGCCTGAGCCCAAATCCTGAAAACCTTTAGCACAGTCTACAGGTAATATTTATGGAGGGATTTCATTGTAACTTGGTAGTTTGACTTCATATAATTTCTAGATGAGAACGTCCCATTTTGATTGGTCAACTGAGACACTACAGGGGCCCGAAGCCCTAAAATCTTTAGCACAGTTTACAGGTCATATTTATGAAGGAATTTCATTGTAACTTGGCAGGATGACTCCAAATAATGTCTAGATGAGAACGTCCCGTTTTGGTCATGATCATTCAGCCGTGATGGCTGCCCGAGCCCAAAACCTTTAGCATAGTCTATAGGTCGTATTTATGGAAGGATTTCATTGTAACTTGTTAGGTTGACTCCAAATAATGCCTAGATGATGACATCCCCTTTTGATAGTGATTGGTCAACTATCATGGCTACAGGGGCCTGAAGCCCGAAAACCTTTTAGCACAGTCTACAGGTCATATGAAGGGATTTCATTGTAACTTCGTAGGATCACTCCATGCCCAGATGAGAATGTTCCCTTTTGGTCATGATCATTCAACCATGATGGCTGCCTGAGCCCAAAACCCGAAAGTACGGACTACAGGTCATATTTGTGAAGGGATTTCATTGTAACTTAGTAGAATGACTCAGTATAATGTTGAGATGATGACGTCCCCTTTTAGTTGCAATCTGTCAACCGTGATGGCTACACAGGCCTGAAGCCCGAAAACCTTTAGCACAGTCTACAGGCCACATTTATGACGGGATTTCATTGTAACTTGATAGGATGACTCGTTTTGGAATAATTTCACTGTAACTCGGTAACGTTTGTTGACATACGTTAACTGTGAGGGCCACATACATTAATTGTGAAGGTCACATTAACCCACCCCTCAGTTCTTTAGTACAGTCTACACCTCATATTATATTTTTATACTGTACCAATGACCCAGACTTAGCTGGTGCTAACTCTAACAAAACCAGGGCCAAACACAAATTTTGCCCCCCAATCCCCAAAATTTGCATCCAAAACAAAAAGAAATCATGTCCTAAAGGACCTCCATACTACGCCTCTACTGCGCATGCGCAGTGACGCAGTCGTCCCGAAATTGGTGCCAATTATCATTCTCTGTTTGGCCCTTCATCAGTCAACATCTCACTGATCTTTGTGCTTGTAAATCTCAGTTTAAAGGATGCCAGACACGTAATTTTTGGAGAAAATGTGATTCTAAGGAGGATAGAAGGAGGAGAGGAAAAAGAAGTGGCAAAAAATAATCAGGGCTGTACTTAAAATTTTTTGATGAAATTATGTTAAGTTGCCTATTTTCGAGGCATGGGCCTCTTGTTGTCATTCTTGCTAATTGTTGCACTGCTTATTCAGTGTTTCCTCTCCCCTAGCCTTCTAAAGTCCCCCCTGGCAATTCTCCCATGCTTTTGGCATATTTTGAGAAATTTCATTTCTAAAATTTCCTGGGAGAGTTGTTTGGTTACAGAATGTTTTCTGTTATTTTCCCCATAGTTACGTTTTCACCCATGGGTGTATAACGTTTGTGTTCTGCATCTTCCATCTGATGTTCTTCAGATTCTTCCCTGGGAGTCTCTGTTTTGCATCAGATAGAGTGTAATTGATGACTGATTCCGGGCCAGTTTTTTCAGTGCCTGGAGTCATGTTTTCTAGTGTGTTTACACTGTTTGTTTTCATTGGCAACAGCCTTTTTTGAGGAGGGCTGTTTGCCTTTGTGGTAGTTTATCTCATTATAAGATACATTTATATTATCCGAAAGTGTCTCATTAATTATTTTATATAAATTTAAAATTTTTGACCACACTTTGCCATCGGATCCATCGGGGCTCAACGTTACTTTTCAGCAACTTGGGCTTCTCTGAAAAAATATTTTTTCAAAATTATTTTGTTTTGCAATTGTTTTTTCATTTATTAATGGATCATGTTATTATGTATCTTTGTGTCAGGGGTTTTTGCGAGTAACTAGGACTTATTGTTGTTCTTTCACAATGAAGGGACATTGTTCAAATTGTAATAGGAAGAAATCTTCCTCTGACTTTCATGATCATTGTATTAATTGTAGTCAGTGTTCTCGCATTAATCCCTGTCCTATATGTGAACATTGGGATGAGAAACATTGGAAACGTGTGTCACGATATGTTGTTTCTGGAGAAGGGCGATGCCGGCTCTTTCTCCACAAGGTCACTCTACTCTCTCAGTTTCTATTTCAGAGGAACCAGAACAGGGTGATGTTTCCATGTTATCTTCTTCAAGTGTGCGTCCGTCGTCACAAATGAATTCAGAGCTAGCGGCAAAAGTGCTCATGGAGATTAGACAAATGTCGTCCGCTAGCTCGCCCGGTGTAGCGTCCATTCACCGAATGGTTCGGCAGCCGGGTTCGTCCGATGCAGTCCAAGAGGAAATTTTGGGTGATGCGAGCACTATAAACATAATAGATGCACACCCAGTGACGGCGGATAGTAAGCGAGAACGGAGGAAGCCTTTTAGTCCGGTTCCTAGCTCGTCCAGGTCCAGCCGGGCCGCGAGCGAGAGAGGTCCCTCTCTCGTACAACAACATCTGGGACCAGATATTGTGGTACAAAATGTGTCTTTAGCGGAGCATACGTCCGTCGCTCGGGACGCTCCGTTGTATAAGCAGTCCGCAGAGACTGTTAAGGCTTCCTCTTCTCGTCAGCGCACACGACCGCACCTTGGCTGCGTGACCGCCGATATATTACCAGCTTCGCCGATGAAGGATTCTTCGGCGACCAGGTCACACCATCCGGCAGCCAGGGATTCGAGACCGATGGACTCCGGACGTTCGCATAGGAAAAGTATGCGGGAGCCATCTGATGCGGAGGTGCCCTCGGCGAAGCAGCGAAAGACTGCGCCTCCGCAGGTCTCGACGCCGGACATTCTTGTGCAGATAGCACAGCTTATCGCAGCATCCCAGCAGCCGACAGAAACGGTGTCGGATCGAGAATTATCCGACGGCGCTGGGTCGGTACGCTCCGCCGAAGCATCGGGGGCGGACGACCGGGAACATCGTGAGGCTCCGACCGGATGGTGAAAGGGATACGGATGACTTGGAGCTATCCCTTTCGGAACAACATAAAGCTGCCATGGACTTCATCCGGCACTTTCTCCCTCAAGTTGTTCCGTCGGGCCAGACTGCTGCGCTTCCGGACAAGAGAATTATAGTGTCATTGGACTCTGAATTTTTTGAGCGGTTCAGGGACATCGCTCCCGAGTTTCCGTCGCAGTCCAATAATGTTGCTAGAACATTTGAATTATTGAACGACGCTATATTTAAACTTGCTTCCAGGACGGGGAAAGCAGGTTTCATGTCCGCTAATACTCTCAACCTGCCTTTCATTAATGCAAGGAATAAATTCGATACGGCAGGACAGGGTATACCGAGAGTTCCTCTGCGTATGGACGACGAGGCGGAAGACTTAGAGCTATCATTACCGTCGTCAGCTTCTATTCCAACCGCGGTGTTGGAAACAGCTATTGCGTCTAACAGAGCCAATTTAGATGCCTTATCTTACGCAGATCACCTTACTAAGGCGTTATCACTGCGCCTTCAAGGGGAAGAGTTTCAGGATATACAATCCTCTTTAAGACTTCTTTCAAGGGCAGTAGCTTATTCCACGTGTAACTCCGCCCTTTCAGTGGCAAATCTGGAGTTGGTTAGACGTGACGCAGCCCTAGCTACATCCACACTAGTGGATTCTAAGGTGAAGAACTCTCTTAGAGTCGCTTCGGTCTCAGGAGAACTTCTCTTTGACGGCAAGCTTTCCGCTATTTATGATAAAATTAAAAAGAAAGCTAATGATTCTCTGTTGTTCAGATCGGCTCCTAAAAAGTCGGATACAGCAGACACGAATAAGACAGGCACTTCTGGGTCTAATGCGCCCAAGAGAGGTTCCTATAGAGGTTCCGGTGCGTCCTCTTGGTCTTATTCGAGAGACCGTCAGGATAGCGACTCTCGTTCGGGACGTCCTTCAGGCCAGGACAATCGGTCGGACGCCCCGAGGTCGACGAGGCGAGGTGCGGGTCGTGGAAGACGTGGTTTCTCCTACCGCAGGCCTCGCAGGTCCAGGAGGTGATGGCTTAAACCTCTATCGCGTTCCGGTTGGCGGAAGGTTGTCGAGTTTTTCACAAGAGTGGGCGTCGATTACGGACGACCCTTGGGTGAGAGGAGTGACTTCGGAAGGTCTAAAGATATCCTTCAAACGAAAGCCTCCATTAACTCGAAGTCCAAAGTGGACTCATCTTCCGTCAAATCCACAGAAAAGAGACGCTCTGTTATCAGAGGTGCAGTCTCTTTTAATGAAGAACGCGGTAGAGGTCGTAGAAAACCAGGAATCTCTGGGATTCTACAGCCATCTGTTTCTGGTTCCGAAACCAGACGGCTCGTTCCGTCCAGTCATAGATTTGAGCTGGATAAACAAGCTGATCGTCGCTCCGAAGTTTTATATGGAGACGATTCTATCGGTCAGAGCGAGTATTCGGGTGAACGATTATGCAACGAGCATAGATCTCAAAGATGCGTACTTTCACGTCATGGTACATCCGACATTCCGAAAGTATCTACGCTTTGCAGTCCTGGGAGTGGTGTATCAATTCCGGGCGATGTGCTTCGGATTGAATCTAGCACCCTGGGCTTTCACTCGGGTAATGAACTCGGTAATGATCTACTTCCGAGCTCATTCGTCTGCGGTAACGTCGGCCTACCTGGACGACATTCTTCAGAGGTACGGCAACGAGTTAACGCTTCAGAACGATGTTCAGAATCTTCTTCTATTGCTCCGACGTCTCGGTTTTATAGTAAACGAGGAGAAGTCGGATCTGGTGCCGTCCAAGTCATTCACTCATCTGGGAATGAGCTTCGAGACGCACAACAATCTCGTTCGTCTGCCGTTAACCAGAGCGAAATTAGTCAGTTGTTACGCTCGCTATTGTCTGCACGCAGACAAAGTTACGGCGAGAGAATTTATGAGACTGATAGGTCTGTGCGGAGCCGCCGCGGATCTCATTCCGATGGGGCGGCTACGCACACGTCTTCTTCAAATTTTCCTGACTCAGAATTGGAGTGTGAAAATTCATTCGCTCGATGTAGACGTTCTCTTGTCAGATCAAGTGAAACAAGAGATTCAGACTTGGGCAAACATTCAGTGGTTAACTCAAGGAGTTCCGCTGCAGTTGCCGGATCCGAGTTTTACCGTTATGACGGATGCCAGTCAAACAGGTTGGGGTGCATCATTAATCCCAACGGATTCGAGATGCCAGGGTCTTTGGGATCCGCAATTCCTGTGCAAGCACATAAACACCAAGGAAATGATGTCAATTTGGCTTGCGTTACGTCACTGGATGGACATTATTCACGATGCTCATGTCCAAATCCTATCCGACAATACGACAGTAGTGGCGTATATACGGAATCAGGGAGGCACTCATTCAGTTCCGTTGTTCAATCTAACGGAAAGAATCCTTCTGTTTGCGTTAGAACATCACGTTCTTCTTTCGGTCCGTCACATACCGGGTCGTCTGAATGTGCTAGCAGACTCCCTTTCACGAAAGGGTCGCTTGTTGCCGTCGGAGTGGACTCTCAACAAACAAGTATTCAATCAGATTTGCTACCAATGGGAACGACCAATGATAGACTTATTTGCGACACATCTCAACAATCAGTTGCAGACGTATGTGTCTCCGTGTCCGGATCCAAGAGCATTTGCAGTAGACGCTCTGTCGATCCCTTGGGACGGAATGATAGGATATGCGTATCCTCCAGCGCCGTTAATTCAACAAGTATTGCTAAAGATAAAACAATCTCAATGCAAGATTCTGTTGGTAGCATCTCTGTCGCCACAGAGACCGTGGATAAATCTACTCAGGTGTCTGTTGTGGGACCTACCGCGGAAGCTTCCTCCACGAGAGGATCTTCTTTCGCAGGGGAAATCGCGCCAACTCCATCACAACCCGCAAGGTCTCAACCTTCACGTTTTTCCGTTGTGCGGTCCTTCTTGCATGGCAAGCACTTTACAGGACGAGCAGTGGACGCGATTTCTAACTGTAGGAGGACCTCCTCTTCGCTAAACTATGCGGCTAAGTGGAAGGTTTTTCGTCGTTGGTGTAGGGATCATTCTGTAGATATATTTGATCCCTCTATACCAGACATTGCAAACTTTCTAGTATACTTGTTTGACGAAATCAAACTGCAGCCTGTTACTATAAAGGGTTATAGATCTATGTTATCTGATACCTATGCACATCATGATAGTTTACAAATTGGATCTAATGTCTCTTTATCGAAGTTGGTTAGAAACTTTTCAATAAATAGACCCAGAACTCTTAGATTAATTCCTAAGTGGAATTTAGCTTGGGTTCTCCTTAAATTGAAGGAAAAGCCATTTGAACCTCTTGGGACAGTAGATTTCAAATTCTTATCTTATAAGACAGCTTTTCTCTTAGCTTTCTCTTCTGCCAGAAGAGTCAGTGAGCTTCATGCACTATCGGTGGATGATTCTCATTATCGTAGTGTTGGGAACACTATCACCTTCACTACTAATGTGGGTTTTTTAGCTAAGAATCAGGCTCCTAATAAATATCCGGAACCTATTGTTATTAAGGCTCTTCCGTCTTCAGACGGGCGTAGGCCTTTACTCTGTCCTGTTAGAGCACTACGTATCTATAAACAGAGATCTCAGTTTATCAGAAAGGGACGGAAACGTTTCTTTCTGTCTTTGATGCCTAATAGAAAGGACATTTCAGTCCATTCTATTGCTAGATGGATTCAGTTAACTATCCGTACTGCTTATGAAGATTTATCTTCTTCTCAGCAGTCTGTGCTTAAGATTTCTGCTCATGAAGTAAGAGCTCTTTCTACTTCCTGGGCTTATGCTAATAGTGTTGCTATTACAGATTTAATGAAGGCTGCTTATTGGTCTCAGCCATCCACATTTACGAATTTTTATCTCAGAAATATTGAGTCCATTTCTGGAGACCTGCATTGTTTAGGTCCGTTATCTGTTGCTCAGAATGTCGTCCACTAAACAGTTGCAACTATAGTTATGCAGGCTTTCTGTTCCGGCAGTGACTCCGTCCGGCTGCCCTCTTCGCTCTGGGCTATTTGACCCAGGGCAAGGGGAAGGGGGCGGGGGGGCAGGTGTTCCCTTAGGTCACCTGCTTTATAGTGAAAAGCAAGGGAATGCCTCCTCCAAGTCAGTATTTCTGAGTCGCTTCCGGGATGGTTTTAAAGTGTAATATTAATGTTTAAATTCATTCATGTCTTATTTTTAAAGTGTAGCTCGGTGTGAAGCATTTGTATATGTCAAGTGTCAAACGGGCTTTAATATACAATACTCGGACACTTTTAAATGATTATAAAGAGTCTCAATTCTCTGGACTACTTTATTTATTGGCTTGCTTTAAAAATAATTAGTATAAGGGTTATACTGGATGTTAATAGAGAACATGAATGTTATTGTGCTCAATTATTAAGGGTAGTGTATCTTTCTAATTTAATATTAAATAAGAAAGATACATGTAAAGCCTAATACTCCTTTTCTCCTTAAGGGGTTACCTCTTTACTATATAGTTGAGCTTATTGGATTTTCCTCTATGTCCTAGGCCCTCCAGCCTGTTTACTATTCAGCTAAGTCTGGGTCATTGGTACAGTATAAAAATGTTAAAAAATTTATAGTAATTTATATATTTTTTATACTTACCAATGACCCAGACGGGGATGGCCCTCCCTGGAGTTGGGAACTCTTGCCTCCCCGCTGAGTACATAGCGCTGACCAGGCACTGCCAGTAAGAATGATAATTGGTGCCAATTTCGGGACGACTGCGTCACTGCGCATGCGCAGTAGAGGCGTAGTATGGAGGTCCTTTAGGACATGATTTCTTTTTGTTTTGGATGCAAATTTTGGGGATTGGGGGGCAAAATTTGTGTTTGGCCCTGGTTTTGTTAGAGTTAGCACCAGCTAAGTCTGGGTCATTGGTAAGTATAAAAAATATATAAATTACTATGAATTTTTTAACTTTTATTAAAAACATAGCATACAGGGAACAGAAATTAACATATTCCCAATTATCACAATTCTTGTCTTATTTCATAATTCTTTCATAAACATTGAACATTATCCTTTTCATCAAACACAACACACAGACAAGTTAAGCTACAGTGTCATTGACACTTTCATTCAACACTGCCACAAAGAAACCTTTCCTATTTTGAGTTTGAGGCTGGAAATCAAACATACTGAAAATTTTGGTAAATCATTTGGTGCGGTATATCGGTATCCACTCAATACCGATACCGTACTGAATTTTCAGTATACTGCCCTTCTCTAGAAATTGTACATGGTGCTAAATAATAATCAAACAGAGACCAAATATGATTTTCCTTTGGGCAATGATATTTCAAACCATGTTCCATTAATTCATAAGGCCACCAAAGGGATAGATGGATGGTTTGCAAATTATTTTTTTGTAAAGAGCGAGGGACACTTTAAATACATGACATCAGTTCACTTATAATTTTTATAAGTATGCAAACCTCATAGAGATTGATGTTATGTTTCAAAAATTTCTTGCTGTTACTTTCAGTCAATGTGATTCATCTTAATTTTTGTTAGTTTCAATGTTTCAATGTGGGTTGTTCATGTGATTGTGATTGATCATGTAATTCTATTCATTGTGAAGTGTATGGTGATGAAACATTGTTTTAACAAATTTTCATCACTCCTGATATTGCTGCTTGCAATTGTGATTTGAGGTAAATAGTAGATAAATTTAGGTTATTACCCTCATATGGGTTTCCGAGATGGTGAGTCTTAGAACGAGTTGATATATATATGACCCAGAGGCGAGGACAAGACTTCAATACACCATCTCAGAAACCCTCTAAGTAGTACAGTGAAGCCCACTTAACCCCAACCCAACACAGACAATATCAAAATTTATTATTTTAAATATCATTTTTTTCAAATTTTTCAAAAAATTTCTACAAAACCATATCATGTGATGAGCTCGTTCCAACGAGGGGTCACGAAGGGTTACGTGATATTGTTTTGTTGAAATTGTTTGAAAAATAATATTTTTTCAACTGCTGAATTTGCATATTATGCGGACAGATGCGGTTGATTCGTTGGTTAGAGGGTTAATTGGATATCTCTTAATTGTATATCCCTGTTAATTGAATATAATTTCGCAACCCAAAGTTATTTACCATACCTACAGTATAAATTTAACCTGTTACTTGAATATAAGTTATAGAGTAAACTCCTGTTAATTGAATAAAAAATCTTGTAACCTGTCAAGAAATTACCCTGACTCTCACAACTTTTCCTTAGTTTATAGACCAATTTGACCTCTGTACATCCAGTACAGGCATTTAATCTATTATATTCAGCTGCTGAATTTGTATATTACGTGGGCTGATGTGGCCGATTTGTTGGGTAAAGGGTTAAGTTGGTGTTTTGTTTCTCATTTAATTACTGTTATAAAAAATGGTGGTCGCAATATGTGTAATCAGTTTTTGATTAGTGCAGGTAAATATTGTTCTCTTTCTAAATTAAATGATCGCATGTGCAGTTGCTACCCATAATACTGATTTGTATTCTATCTAGACTTCTTTACTTGTATTGGGAAAAATACATTCTTGTAAGATAAATTGTTTTACCCAAATTGATAATAGATTTTTATATTTTTCCACTATAACCAATGGCCCAGACTTAGCTGGTGCTAACTCCAAAAATATCGAGGGCCAAACACAAATTCCCCCCCCCCCCCCCCATCCCCAAAATTTGCATGCAAAACCGAAAATTAGAAGTCCCATCTGGCTCTCCATACATTTACTCTCCGCACATGCACAGATGCCAGGAAGTGACCAGAATTGGCGCCAACATCATTCCTTGTTTGGCCCTCAGTCAGATAACAACAAACTGACTTCTGTGCTTTTAAATCTCAGTTTATAATGATGCCAGACACAAATCAATGGTTAATTTGGTGGATCCAAGGACACAACTGGATGAAGGAAGGAAGAAACGGTGGTTTGAAACATTCAGGGCTGTAACTTTATAATATTTATAAAAATTAGTTCATGTTCCCCAATTTCGGGACATGGGCCTGACGTCATTTATTATTACTAATGATTTTTCCACTGTTTAAGTATTCCTTCCCTATCCTTCCTTGAAGCCCCCCAGCTAAACTCCCAAGCTTTTTGGTTTGTTTTATTGAAATTTTTGTTTTTGTTACACAGAATGTTTATTCTGTATATCCCCATGGTTATGTCCTCACCCTTGGGGTGTTTAGGCGTTTCGGTCATGCATCATACATCCGATGTATCGTTTTTTCTTCTGATGAAAATCTTGCTTTACATCGGATAGTTCAAAATCAGTTACTGACTTCGGGCCGTGTTGCCAGGGTTCTTGTTTCCGGTTTTCATTCTGAGGTTGTTCACATTGACAACGCTCTATTTATATATGTAGTTTCCTATTTGTTATATGGTAGGACTGTTGTAAGATACATTAAATATTCCGGTAGTGTAGCAATTAATTTTTGGGATAGAAAAATAATTTTTGTCCACACTTGGGCTCTATCGGGATACATTTGAGCACATCATTCCCTTTGGGAACTTGGGCTCTTGTCAAAATTTTTCGACAAATTTTTTTGTGTAATTTATTTTTCGATTTATATTTTGAATGTTATTTGTTATGTATCTTTTTATAATATTTAATGAGTTGGTGGGAGTACGATTGACTTTATTTGGCTTCATTATGAAAGCATATTGCTCAATTTGCAAGGCGAGGAAGCCTTTCCTCTGATTTACATGTTGGTTGCCTTGCTGGTAGTCGATGTACTCCCACTAATTCTTGGTCCACATGTGTCGTATGGGATGACAAACGTTTGAGACGGGTGTCACGGTACGTTGTTAGAGGCGAGAGGCCACTGCCGGTCCTCTAGTGGCGAGAGGCCACTGCCGATCCTCCCGCCAAAAAGTCGCTCTAGTTTTTTATTTTCTATTTACAGAGGAACAAGAACATGATGATGTTTATGTGATGCCATCAGAAAGTGTGCTTCCGTCGTCGCATTTAGATAGTCAATCAGAGCTAGCTGCTAAAGTGCTCATGAATATTAGACAGGGCAATAAACCACTGTGTGGTTTCAGCTCCCTGTCGCCAGCTAGCTCGACCGGTGAAGCAGTTACTCCATCTGTGGGTACCGTGACGCCAGGTGCAGGTGAGTCCTTTGCGGTTGAGGAGAGTAGAAAGGGTAGAGTGAGCACTATAAAATAACAGGCTCACCCTGCGACAACGGAGAGGAAGAAGCTGGCAAGTTCAGTGGGAAGCTCAGCGAGGTCTGAAGCAAGAGAGCCCCCCCCCCCTCTCTTTCATAACAACATCTGGGGCCAGATGTTGTGGTTCAGAACTTGCGTCAGTCGGAGCATATGTCCACGCCTCCCGTCTGGGACGCTCCGTTCAGTTCACAGCCGGGGTCGGCTATAGTTAGGCTTCTTCTTCAGCATCTACCAAGCACACATGACCGCACCTTGGCTACGTGACTTCTGATGTCCAGCCTGCATTGCCGAGAAGGTCCACTCTTCATCAAAGAAGTCACACCATACGTAGCCAAGGAGACGAGGCCTCATTCATCGGGACATCGTCAGAAAAGAGCCATCTCGGACACACTGTACCACCAGCAGCCGGCGGCCAAGCAACAGAAGCCCGCTGCTCCTCAGGCCTCCGTAACGGACTTGCTGTCACAGATTGCGCAGCTCATCACAGCATCCCAGCAAGTGCAGAAGCAGCTGACGGCAGTCTCAGAACCTGAGTTATCGGATGGTGCTGAGTCGGTCCAGTCATCTGCGCGTTCAGATGCCGATGACCGTGAGTATAATCTGATTCAGTTGGATGGTGAAAGGGATTTGGAGGAGAATTACCCTTCTCTTCGGAACAACACAGGGTGGCGATGGATCTAGTGCTGCCGCAGTAATCCGGATAACCGGTTAACCTGTGGTTAAAACTTTGACCGGTCAAGAAAATGTTTTAACCGGTTAACCTTACATTCACTATACTCACCATACATGTCCGTGTATAAGTCGCACAACAAACTCACACTTGGAATTCCTCCCTTTTGCCTAAAGCCCATGTATAAGTCGCACCCCTATTTTTAAATATATGCAGTCAAAAAGAATTAGTTGCAAGTTACGTTTTGCCAATTTGGGATGCAACGGAAATAGGTAAGTTTTCACGAGTTACCACGTGGTGAATAAGATAAGAATAAAGGAAAATTATTATTAAAGATTTAAAAAATACTCGCATTTATTTGTTTTTCGTTGTTTGTTTATCACCCCAATGTCTTCATCCCTGTCAAGAAAATCCAACGCTCAGTAAAGCCTCGTTTGTGACTGAAACTTCATAGTTTCAGAATCAGAGCACCATTTGCGCTGTAACCTGCGCAGTGGTTGTGATTAAGTTGGTTTTTCCGGAACGCGAGAACGTTCAGGAAAAACCAATAAAAATACAACAAATGCACAGGTTACAGCGCAAATTATTTTAAAATTGTTGTCCCACTTAAACATTGTTGGTGCTATTGAAACTAACTTTACCTCGTGCATGTGTTCGTAATTTATAACCAGACATTACACTTCAGTGAATTGGAGTTCATGGAATAAATAAATACGTCTCTCCAGGTATTGCTGGCAAACATTTAATGTGTTATTATTTATTTTTTCGTTGTTATGTGGTGATTTTGTATTTTTTAGGGTTTCATCCATATTGGCCCCACAAACCTGTTGATTTCCAGTACACGCACTGATGTAAACACATGGGTGATTGAACAACAACGACTAAATAGAATACTTCTTTATTATTATTTATGGTCAATGTAAATAACATTGGCCAGCCCGATATAATAGTTACAGTTGAAGTAAGAACACACTACAAATATAGGTACCTTAAATGCAGTTAACCACCGTTAACCACGGTCGAACACACTCGTTAACCGGTCAGAAAAAAGTCTTAACCGCAGCAGCACTAGATGGATCTAATGCATCAATACTTCCCTGAGTTCGTTCCTGAGAATCAGAATGCTGTGACCACTCAAAAGTAGCACTATTCAGTAGCTAAGAGAGGAGGCCTCATATATTAGGACGTCCGGAGAAAAGAGCCGTCTTGGACACAGTGTCCCGGTAGCAGCCGGCAGCCAGAATAGAAGACCGCTGTTCCTCAGGCCTCCGTAATGGATTTGCTGTCGCAGATTGCACAGCTTATCGCAGCATCCCAGCAAGTGCAGAAGCAGCCGACAGCAGTCTCAGAACCTGACCTGTCGGATGGTGCTGGGTGCAAGTTCAGATGCTGCTGACCGTGATTTTCAACTGATTCAGACGAATGATGAAAGGGATACGGAGGGGGATTAGCCTTCCCTTTCGGAAGAACACATGGTTGCGATGGACTTAATCCATCAGCACTACCCTGAGTTTGTTTCAGCGAATTAGAATGCTGCGACTACTTGCAAGAAACCGCTAGCATTGTTGGATGCTTACTTCATCTGGAAAAAGAGGAGGTCATGTCTTTTCCAGTTAAGTCTAGACAGGTGTCGTAGGCCTAAAACCATTTAGACGTCACCATATTCAACTTTTCAGTGGGGAGAAGTAAGGCTGTTTCTTGTCATCATCTTCCGTAATTTTACCAATTGTTGAACTACGTTCATTTATAACGGTCGGGGAAGATGTATAGAGAATTCCTCTGCATTTGAATGAGCAGGCTAAGGATCTATTTATGGCCTTACCTTCATCATTCACTATTCGCTCAGACACAATTGAGACGGCAATTTCTACATTCAGAGATTTCTACATTCAGAGTGAATTTAGACTCATTGCCTTACGCAGATCACCTTTAAGAATTGTGACGCAATGTCTCTACGAAAGGAATTTGAGGACGTTCGTACGTCATTTTGAGTCCTTTACAGGGCTTTTATATTTATCACATATAACTCTGTCTTAACAGTTGCTAATTTGGAGTTAATCAGATGTGACAGAGCCCTTGCGTCTTCATCTTTAATAGATGACAAGGTGAAAAACTCGTTGGCTCGAGGCTCTTCGCTTAGGAGACGTAGTTTCTCCTTCCGTTAGCCTCGCAGGTACTACAGGTGAGGGTTAGGACCTCTATTGCTTAACACTTGGCAGATGGTTATCAAGATTTGCATCAAACTGGATAACTATTACGGAAGACCAGTAGGCGAGAGGTGTGGTCTTGGATGGCCTATGGCTATCTTTCCTACAGAAACCACCACTAACCTAATGTCTGTGATGGTCAATGTTTCCGTCAAATCCTTGCATAAGAGTCCCTCCAATCGGAGGTAAAGGTTCTCTTGACAATGAAAGTAATAGAGGTCATCGAGAATCAAGATTCTCTAGGATTCTACAGTCACCTGTTACTCGTTCCGAAGCCAGAGAGCTCATTCTGACCGATAATAGACTGGAGTTGGATAACAAGTTTATCATAGCTCTAAAAGTTTATTTATGGTAATCATTTAGTCGGTAAAAGCGAGCATTCGAGTGATCGACTATGCAGCAAGCATAGATCTAAGGATTTGTTCTTTCATGTCCTGGTATATTCATTCAGAAAGTACCAATGGTTCGTCGTCCAAGGGATAGTATTTCAGTTCCGAGTGATGTGCTTCGGTCTGAATCTAGTGCCCTGGGCTTTCACCCGAATAATGAACCCGGTTATGTCTCACAACAATCTGGTTCATCTGCTGTTACCCAGAGCGAAATTAGTCAGTTGTTATGCTCGCTTTTGTCTACTCTCAGACGCATTAACAGTGAGAAATTTTATGTGACTGATGGGGTTGTGCGGAGCTGGTACGCATCTTGTTCCGATGGGTCGCTTATGCACATGTCCCCCTCCAGTTATTCTTTACCCAGAACTGGAGTGTGAAGTCGCATTCGCTCAAGACCAGTATTGTTTTAACGGATCTAGTAAACAAAATGTCCTTATTTGGGTAGATACTCAGTGGTTAAGTCAAAGAGTTCTGCTGCAACTGCCAGATCTGGTTTTCACGATTATGACAGATGTGAGTCAATAGTTTGGGGCAGGACCCTGAGTCTGACAAACTCGAAATGCAGTGGTCTTGGGGCCCCTCGGTTCCTGGAGATACACATAAACATCAAAGAATGATGTCAATATTGTTAGCATTACATCAATGGATTCACATTATTTGCAGACACGCTTGTTCAGATATTGTTGGACAACTCAATAGTGGTAGCGTACATCAGGAACCAGGGCGGCACCCATTCATTTCCATTTTGATAACTAACGGAGAAGATTTTTCAATTCATGTTCATCTCTCTATCTGTCATATACCGGGTCGTCTGAATATACTAGCAGACTCGCTCCTCGGAAAGGTCGCCTGTAACATCTGCATTGGATGCTCAACAAGCGAGTATTTGGACAGTTTTGCTACCAGTGGGAACGCCCCATGATAGTTCAGTTTGCGACGCACCAGAACAATTAGTTACTGTCATTTGTGTCGCCATGCTCAGACCATTGAGCGCATGCAGTACATACTCTGCAGAATTCATGGGGATGAATGATAGGATAATCAATAGATTACATTTAAGATTAAACAGTCTCATTGTGAATCCTACTAGTAGCACCTCTGTCATCACAGAAACCTTGGATCAGTATTCTCAAGTGTCTGCTATGGGATGCTCCCCAGAAGCTGAGAGGGCCTTCTTGCAGGGGAAGGTTTAGTCTTCATGTCCTTCTCCGCGCATAGTGGCATAATGGAGTCGGTTAGATGTGAGGGAACCATCGCGGTTCCAAGATTATTTGATAACTGGCACCGGAACGATTAAGTAATGCGGGTGAGGAGATTTCAATATGACTTCGAATCCCCCCCCCCCCCCCCCCACACACACACACACACACACACTGCCTATGTGTTTAGAGGCAGTCACCGGGCAAGACGTAGTTTTCTTCCCGCAAGCCTCGTATAATTAATACATACATACTATGCATTTGGGTCGTGTCCTTTGGCGACCTCATGGACACATCTGCTTTTTAGTTGGATTAGTTTCCTGTGATTATTTGTTGATTTGTTATATATGAGCGCTTATTTAACAATCATCACAATTAAATTGCTACTCTTTGAGTACCTCGGAGTCTGCATAACCAGTTAACTTGTCTTCAGATGATTACATGCTAAATATAAATGCTCTCATGCATTATATTATTAGGCTAATGCTTTATTGTATTTTGTGGACCTTGAAATTATAATCTGTTTCGGGGGCGGTCCGTGTCAGGCTGTCGGAGCCTGTTGATCATACCTACTTCCATTTATAGATCCAGGTTTCTATTATGCCAGTACTCTATTCACATATTCTTACGTGTTTACGATCGTAGATATCGGATAGTACACATTGGAGAGTGTTGTTACTGGAATTTATTGTACAGAGGCTGCCTGTGGATTACCTAGGAAGTGTGTTTTCTCTTCAGGGATCATTCAGTGTGGCTCGATTGGACATGTGTATGTTATATCATCGGGTTTTTACATATCTGTGTACGCCATCTGCGGTGTAAGTTATATAGCGGGCAATATTAATTACCAGGATCGTCGCTATAGCCTTAACTTCTGAAGTGGCATTAAGCACCATCATTAATCATGAATTAATACCTTAATTCGACGATTATTTATATTGTTTTTTGGTACCGCTCTTATTGATTCCAGAGCTCTCCCCTCTTTCATTTGAACATTCCTTCAAAAGAAAGGGGGTGGGGGGTTGATTTTTACCTCTTCTCTGGCTCAATGGGTATGTAACTATGAAGGAAGCTGTTTTATCCGTAATTATATCCTGCATACAGCTGAAGTGTTATTATATGGTGTGTGTTTGTGGGGGATTTTCTCTCATTCTCAGATACGCCATCCTAATTTTTGGGGGCTCAGTCTGGACTAGCCTTAAAAATTAGGAACTTGTTACATCCTAATTAGTATTGTCTTCGTGCTTAGAATAAGGAATTACTTAAATTGAGCTCCTTATTTAGGATATGTCTCTTCTATTACTGTATAGAGAGACATACATGTATTTCCTAATTATTCTAATTTCCTTTCATCATGGATTGCAGGATTGGAACTATTTGGGAAGTCCTAGGCCCTCCATCTTTTTACGATTCAGCTAAGTCTGGGCCATTGGTTATAGTGGAAAAATATTATAAATTCATAGTAATTTGTATATTTTTCATACTTACCAATGGCCCAGACGGGGATGGCCCTCCCATGAGTGGGCACTCATACCTCCCCGCTGAATTATTATGTAATACTCTCTTTTACAAAGAATGATGTTGGTGCCAATTTCGGTCACTTTCTGGCATCTGTGCATGCGTGGAGTGTAAATGTATGGAGGCCCAGATAGAACTTCTAATTTTCGGCTTTGCATGCAAATTTTAGGGATTGGGGGGGCAAAATTTGTGTTTGGTCTTCGATATTTTGGAGTTAGCACCAGCTAAGTCTGGGCCATTGGTAAGTATGAAAAATATACAAATTACTATGAATTCATAATTTTCCTGCTGGGAAAGGATATAGTGAAGACCTCTGTCGTTCTATCCATCCAAAAGTTTGTTTATGTGATTACTTGAACAGCAGTTATTAGATTTTGATTAATTTTGATGTACTACTTTGTACAAATAGTGTCTTGGACAAGTTTGGTAAATGCCATCATTCGTCAAAAATTAAAATTAGCTATTGCTCTTTGTTTGTTTAATTTTGTTGAAAATTCATTGTTCACTCAATAACTTGAACAAGAGACCTCAGATTTCAATAAAATTTGATAGGTTACTTTACAGTAATATTGTCTAGGACGAGTTTGAAAACCATAGAGATTTCTCAAACATTGAGAGAGTTATTGCCCTTTGTTCATTGAATTTTGTTCAAATTTTCATTGCAATCAATCATGCAATATGTTGAACAGTAAACCTCCCACCCATTTCAGTAAATTTGAATATCATACTTTATAATGATAATGTCTTGCACAAGTTAAAAAACTAAAGGACTGTTTGAACATTAAGGGAGTTGTTGCGATCTCTTGGCCCTGTTTTACTTAAATTTTTAATGTTTTTGTGATTTCTTGAAAAGTAAACATCAGATTTCAATATATTTTTGGTCAAGTTGTGTTAACAACCGATACCTATGGTTTGATGAAGTCAATGTGCGTCTGGACAGGCATCCGGGTGTCATCGCACAGTTAGTGGAATAACTTGAACAAACGTTCTCTGATTCAACTAATATTTGCCATGCAGGTCTTCTGCAATAATATCTCAAATGAGTTCAATAACTGGCCTGGCCCGATTTTTCATTATAGAGTTCTGGTATCACTGAACTAAATATTTGAATTAGAGTTACCTGCCTTGAAATATTGCATACAGGTCTTTTGCTATAATATCTCAAGCAAGTTCAAAAACTGGCTTGGTCTGATTTCTTGTTACAGAGTTATGGGCCATAATTAGTCCATTTTTACCAATTTTGAGCTAAGACCTAAGCTGTTTAACTCCTTCATCATGAGTGGCCACTTTTGTGGGCCAGAAACACGATACGTCATAATTTCATTAAGTAGGATGGCTCCTAAGTGAACGTGTGTGGTAGAACAATTAATATTTTCAACGTGCAGCCTTCAGACTGCATGTTGAAAATATTAATTGCTCTACCCCCAAATAATGGATATGGACTCTTCCAATTTCTCCCAATTAAATGGTATGGAAGATACCACCAGTGTTCAAAGGGTTAATACCAAATAAGAAAGAATGTATAATAAGAGTAAAAAAAAACTAAATTCATGTCCAGATTAAAAAAAATATTAAGGTGTGTGTGCATGCATAAAGGGGTGAGACGATATGCAGGGTGGAGGGGGGGGGGGGGGAGAAGCTATCCAGGAAGGGGGAAGATATCCTGCTACTCTAGAAACTAACATCTGGGGTCAATGAGAGCTCTCAGACAAGATATATGTTGTGTATATTTTTGGTTGACAAAGTGGTTGTTCAATTATTTATATTCCTGCATACTTGGCAAAATACAGTCCAGATTGATAATCCTATAACATTCACCAGATTGACAAAATTAGCTTTTTGGGGACATGCAATGAATTTTGAATATATTTTCTACTGAACGAGTATAACATAGACTTAACCAAACGGTATAGTGATTCATATTACAATGATCATAAAAATTTGATGTGCCATTATATGACACATTGTTAACCCTTCACCTAACGAATTGACTACATCCACCCACGTAATTTTCAAATTAAGCAGTAGAAAAAAATCTATTTTTCAAAAATTTTCAACAAAACCATATTATGTGACCCCTTTATTGGACTGAGCTCATTGAGCTCGTCCCAATGTGGGGTCACAAGGTATGGCTTTGTTGAAAATTTTTGAAAAATTTAAAAAAACAAAATAATAAATTTTGAAACTCTTTGCATTGGGTAAAGTGTTAAAAATGCTCACAAAACCTTTAGTCTGTTTTTGTGTGTCAGAAGGAATTAAAATGAGTTGTGATATTGGATTGTGACAAACTGCTTTTTAATAACTGCATATGATATATTCATTTTAAGAAGTTTGCCAGGGAATTTACATAAAATATAACTCATTTATATATTTTTATGCATTTTCTAATAGGTATTAGTGCTTTTATAAATATATACCTTATATTGTTTTAATTTTTTTCATAAATATTTTATTGGTGACATGTTTCTTGATTTAGTTATATAAATATCACCCAAATGAAAGTCTTTGCTTTTTATTTTATTTTATTTTATGACCATCAATTTTCTCCTCAAATACTGCTATCGTTTGCCCATCAAAGCTGCATTTTTTGAAAACGGTCTGATCCACAGCTGTATTGATGAAATCCATATCAGTATGGTTTGAAACTAGGGTCATCAGAAGGAATGGAACTATTTATGGCATATTCGTTATTTAAATAGTATTTCATATATTTTCGACAAGGAGTGTGGCCATTTATTGGTGCTTAATGTCACATAAGTAGCTGAGCCTATATCATTGCGAGAAAATGGTGAAAAGAAAAACATGTCATTGTGAATTACTAAGGAAAAGGATTGATTAACAGGTTGAGGGCTAGATTATTTTAGTTGTTTGAATTTGTTATACCAAATTTGTTTTAACAAATTCAAACAACTAAAAATAATCTAGCCCTCAACCTGTTAATCAATCCCTTTCCTTAGTAATTCACAATGACATGTTTTTCCGGCACTCCAATAAGTTGTAATAAAACAAATTTATATGAACAAAATATTATATGCATTTGACTGAATATGAAACATGAGTATGGAAGATATTGGCCTTTGCTCTGGTACCCTCATTTTTCGCTTAACTTGACAAAGTCAAAAAAAGCCATCACATGTACAGAAGTCTGCGAGTCTGTTCACATTTTCTTTAGCACAGGCTTCACCCTGTAGTTCTTGTCCGATCATCTCGAAATTGCAGGTCTGTGGTCATGTCTAGATGAGAACGTTCCTTTTGGTTGCGATTCATCAACCATGATGGCTGCGAGAGCCTGTAACCCTAAAACCTTTAGCACAGTCTATAGGTTGTATTTATGAAGGGATTTCATTGTAACTTTGTAGGATGACTCCATATTATGTCTAGATGAGAACATCCCCTTTTGGTTGCGATTGGTCAACCATGAAGGCTGCAAGAGTCCAAGACCCGAAAACCTGCAGCACAGTCTACAGGTCATATTTATGAAGGAATTTTATTGTAATTTCGTAGGATGACTCTGTATAATGTCTAGATGAGAACATCCTTTTTAGTTCACCAACTTTAGTTGTGTGAGCTTATGGCATGGCTTGGTCAGTCGGCGCCGGCGTCAGCGAACATGTCCAATAATGTTAAAGTTTCTATTTAGGTCACTTACTCGCCCTATTTCTTATCAACCTACCTTACAATTGTTTACTACAGGCTTGCACTACAGTGGAATACCCTAACTTGGATAAAACACTCTCTATTTTAATCTTTCCCAAGAGATTTGGGAAAGAAAAGTGGTGTAAAAATACCACGAAAAAATAAGCTAAAACTGGGTCGAGCACCATCGGCGCACACCCAGTAGGGGACGCTCTTCTCTAAGTACAATACCACGACTTCTGTTAACCAGTGAGCAAGCAGTCATCAAACCATTCTTTTTTTGTCCGCAAAATGTGGAGGATGTGTTGCCATTTTGCTTTACGAAACAGTGATAATTCAACTCGTCGATAATGGTTTTGCTGTGACTGGAATTATGGATCTGAAGATCATATAATAACAGGACTGTATTTTATATATTCTCGTTAATATGTTCAACCACATTTTCATTGAATTTTATTTATATATTCCGATTTCATGCTTGATTTTCGACATCGTTTCAATGTGGTTCGGACATAAACTTTTTCGGTTGATAAATTTTAATTTTATTATTGGAGTTCGGTGTCAATGAGGGACTGCATGGACAGGATTTCTTCACTCTGTTGAGTGCTGAATTTCTGTTTTTTAGGTCCCTGTCGGCCATCTGGGTTCTGTTGTGTACCCACCGGTTCTTTTTTCTGCCACCTTTCTCTCGTAGTTGGGGGTGTTCTTTTACTTTCTGTATCTGTTGAGTTCACCTTTTTCTTCTACTGCTCTCACCTCTGTTATGTCCAGTTTGGTTCCTTTAGGGCAATGCCTTTTGCTCTCATTTTTGGTGCGTTCTCCTGGCTATTCCTCCCGTACCCGTGGGGGGAGGGGGGAACTGTTGTTTTGGGGCCTCCCAACACGACCATGTCTGGTGAGAGTTATACCCCCTCCGTGGGGGATGTGCAGCTCCTCCTGTTCCCGGGAGGGGGTGGGGGGTTACACTGTCATTTTGGGGCCTCCCGACACGACCACGTCTGGTGAGAGTTATACCCCCTCGTGGGGGATGTGCACTTTTTTACCGTGGTGGATATTGCGGGAGCTGTTGGATGTCTGGTGAAGAGATGCCTGGTTCCGGGACTATGCGCCCTCTCCAGTCGACATCTGAGGCTGTCACTAGGGTTGTGACTCCTCCTTTGGATGCCGAGCTAGGTTGCTCTCTCCCCTTTTCCGCCAGTTTCAACAGCTCCCGTCGTATCTGCTGCTACTGCTGTTCCGTCTACAACGTCATCGGTCGCCGTTTTAGCCGGCCTCGGCTTATCCCTGCAGGAGTCTGCAGTGATGTCTGTAGTGTGGATGTGGGGTATCGGCTTCAGCCTTTCCTGACTTCAACTCGGCGAAGTCGGAAGTGGCTGCCAACCGAACCCCCTGCTGTGTCCTCTCAGCTGTTGAGCACAGCTTTTTATCCCTGCAGGGGTCTGCAGAGGTGTCTGGTAGTGTAGACATGGGGTATCGGCCTCAGCCTTCCCTGACTTCAACTCTGCGAAGTCGGAAGTGGCTGCCGACCGAACCCCCTGTTGTGTCCTCTCCGCTGTTGAGCGCACAGCAGTTTTATCCCTGCAGGGGTCTGCAGAGATGACTGGTAGTGTAGACGTGGGGTATTGGTCTCAGCCTTCCTTGACTTCAACTTGGCGAAGTTGGAAGGGGTTGCTGGCCGAACCCTCTACTGTGATCTCTCAGCCGTCGAGTACCTCAGTTTTTCTCATTGGATTCGGATGTTCATGGTGGGGGTCACCATGAGCTCCGTGCCGTATCCGTCCATGCACTCTGGTCCCATGGCCAGTTTTGCGGGACCGACACTTTTTGTGCATCCTGGACCTTTTGTCCCGCAGAGGTCCACGGCGACTCTCCTGAGTTTCCGCTCTGCAGATCCACGGGGTGTGTCATACCCCAATTCACATCTGCCTTCAGATGTTTTGGCTGCAGCCTGTCGCCCCACGTCGGGTGTATTTGAGGATCGTGACCCTTCATTGGTAAATGGGTCAGGAATGAAGCCACTTTGTCAGTTCGTTCCCACATCGAACCGTTCCGACACAGTCAGTGAGCTTAGGGAGGCCCTCTCCTTGCTCACTTAGGTTCTGTCCAAGAGCCTTTTCCGTTGCTTCCAGCGAGGCTACGAGTGGTTTCCAGGCGCCCCCTGTGGCGCTGCCTCCCAGGATTGGAAACAGGCCGCTTATTGATTCCCCTGGTGTGCCTACACCATGGGAGGCATCGGTTGGTTTGACCATGATGAGCTATGTGTCTTCCAACCCATGGGATGAGTCTGACATACCTGACGTCGAGAGCTAACAGTCTTCTGACTTGGGGGAAGCTCTTGATTTTGTGTTTGGGTTCCTTCCAGATCTCAAACCAGCTGACAGTGTCGGCCCAGCCGCGATCGTCGGTCGCGCGCCTACAGCCTGTGGAGCAACCTGCTTCTGGGCGCCTTCAACCGTGCCTGTCGGTACAGGTGGTTGAAGCTTTTACAGCTTTGGGCTCTAAGCTGAGTTCCAAGGCTATGAAGACATCATTCTTCATCAGGGTTGACACTTTTTTGCCTCCGGTGTGTTATCGTTCTTACGATTCTGTCATTCCGTCAGTCTGCCAGACTTTGACGGTCTTGCATCGGGACTCCAACTCCCAAGCCGGCCTTTTTTCATATGGAGACTCTGGAGTCCGTGTTGGGCTTATCGGGAGAGATGCTGGAATGCTTTCTCTCTTCAATCACGTCGTCTCTGCTTTGCTGCTTATCTGCTCCCAGATAAGTTTGACGATGAACAGGTTTTTTTGTGTGTGCTGTCCAAGGTGCTCATGCATCTTCTCACACACATGCCTGTAACATGGCTCACTTGGAATTAGTTCGCAGGGACGCTGCGCTGGACACATGCCGTTCCCTTCTTGAGGGGCAGTGCGCTGCTCTTTGATCTGCCTCTATCGGCGGGTCCGCTAATATTCCATGGTTCCGTGGCGATGGTCCGGGATGACTCCCTATGTCATTCCATAGATCAGCTGCTGCTTCGTCGGCTTGATCAGCCTTCTGTTGGAGACAGGGGCCGTCCAAAGCCTAACAAGTACCCTTCCGCTTCCTCTGCAAAGCTAAGGGCTGATCCTCCTGCCGCCACTTCTACTCACTCACAGAGTAAGAGTAGGCATCGGCAGTAATCCCCTCGAATTCGTCCCAGGTTGAGGCAACCCACTTAATTGAGAGTGCCTCTCCCAACACAAGTCCCTTTCAACGTTACACTTTGGGAACTTTTGATCACAGAGTTAGGCAATCTCCTGTCAAAGGGGGCAATTGAGGTTATCAAGAACATTCTTTCAGTGGGATTTTATTCAGACAGGTTAGACAGGTTATCGATCTGAGTCTCCTGACCCAGTCTCTCATTGCCCCTCAGTTCAGCATGGAGGCTTTCAGGTGGGTTCGCCGGTCCATTCCCCAGGATGTTTTCCAGTTCAAGGCCATGCCCTTTGGCCTCGACCTGGATCCTTGGGCCTCCAGTGGCATTCCAATGCTACCTTTCGAGAATCGGATGTTGTCACACTGTTGAGCCTGCTCAAGTCACTAGGGTTCAGAGTCACCGGGAAGAAGTCGGACCTGGTCCCTTCTCCGTCGTTTTGCCATCTGGGATGGGCTTCCGTACTCAGCTGATACGGTGGTGGTTTCCCAGGCAAGGGCTGTGCTTTTCTCAGCCTTTTGCCATGACTCTGTCCCAGTCTACATCCGCAACAGCTCGGAATCTTCCCCGGCTGCTCCGTCTCTGCGGTTCGGTGACAGATCTCATTCCCCTGGGTCAGCTGCATGTTTGACCTCTCCAACACTTTCTGCTCAGTCGTTGGAGGCCGAATGTCGATCCTCTGGATCTGGTGCTTCAGTTACCGGAATCTCTTCCTCGTCACCGTCTTCCCTGACAGATCTTCAGTGCATTATGCAGGGAGTTCCGTTGGACTTCCCCACGTCCGATCGTGTTCTGATGGCAGTTACCAGCGATCTCGGATGGGGTGTGACATTGGACCATCTAGGTCTTTTCCTTCACGGGTCATGGGACCAGGATCTAACACCTCTTCACGTCAACCAGAAGGAGCTTCATGCTCTCTGAGTTTCCGGCAGTGGATCCCCCGCCTTTCGAATTGTCAGGTCCTTCTATTCTCCGACAGTGGTTTTTTACAGTCGGAACCAGGTCGGCACGCACTATGTTCACATGTACGAATTGGTTCGGGATCTTCTACTGCTCGCTCAGGATGTCAACGACGGGGTGGTGGTTCGTCACTTTTCCGGTCATCTGAACGTCCTAGCCGACTCCCTGTCCCAACAAGGGCAGGTTCTTTTCCACTGAGTGGATGCTCCACATGGCGGTTTTCCAGTCTGTTTATGATCTCTGGGGTCTTCCCCACCTCGATCTCTTTGCGACTCTTTGGAACCATCAGGTGGACACTTTTGTGTCCCCATGTCCTGATACTCTGGCTTTCGCCGTGGACGCTCTGTCCCTCCTTTGGAACGGTCTTGTCGGCTACGCCTTCCTGCCGGTTCTGATTCTGCCTCAGGCCCAGATACGAACCTGCAGTTGTTGAATCATTTCGATCGCACCCCTGTCGCCTCAGTGGGTGTGGATCACTCTGCTCCGCTTTCTGTTAGCGGCGGTTCCGGCACGTTTCCCTCTACATCATGACCTTCTTTGCCAAGGTCTCCCGAGGAGATTTCACGTCGACCCGACTTCATTGTGCCTTCGTGCATGTTTTTTGTCAGCTCCTGTCTCCTCCGTAGTGGTTTTTTCGAGACGTGCAGTGGAGTTGCTTTTCTTTTTGAAGGAGGCACTCCACTGTTTTAGCCTCTGCGGCTAAGGGAAAGGTCTTCTGTCGATGGTGTGCGGATCACTCTGTTGCTTCTGTCACTCCTTTGATAACACAGATTGCAGAGTTTCTGGTGTATGTTTGATTCTGGAGGTCTCCAGCCTGTTTCCATCAATGGGTACAGGTCCATTCTTCAGAGACCTTTTCGTATGTGGGACAGCGTCATATCAGCACTACTCCATGCCTCTCCAAGCTTGTTCGGCACTTTTCCTCGAAAAGGCCTAGGACTTTGTAGCTTACCCCAAGATGATATCTTTCTTGGGTGCTGTTTTGCTTGGGGGGGGGGGGGGGCGCCATTCGTGCCTTTATCCCAGGTGGATATGCATTTTCTCACATACAAGATGGCTTTTCTGATGCCTTTTGCCTCTGCGAGATGGGTTAGTGAGCTTCACGCCCTCTCGGTTGACCCAGGCTTTTTCTGGAGCTCTCCCACCAGTGTTATGTTTACCAGTGATTGCTCCTTTCTGGCCAAGAATCAGATACCGGAAACTACTCCGCCTCCTATCTGTATCAGGACTCTTCCTTCTGTTGAGGGTAAACACCCTTTGCTCTGTTCATTTGGAAGGGTAGGATCGATTTTTTGTCCCTTATTCCTGGTCGACAGACGATCTCTCCTGAATCCATTTCTCAATGGATTTGTCTTGCTATTCGTGCAGCTTCCACTCGTCTAGCGACTGGCGATTGTATTACCAATCGTTTTTCTGCCACGAGGTGCGTGCATTATCTACCTCTTGGGGCTGATACTAACTCTGCCATGTTGCCGGATGTTATGCTGACAGCCTACTGGAGAAATACTACTTTCTCCACTTATCTGCGACAGTTGCTGGCACAGACAGAGGACCTCTGTTCTACGGGCCCTCTTTCTTCTGCTCAGGCTGTTGTCTATCCCAGCCATTCGGCTGCTCACAAGGTCAGTTCCAGCTCTGTGCTGTTACTGCCCTTTCTGTCTGTGTGTCGCACATCACCATACACCTCATCTCTCATTGTCTTTTACTAATGTTTGTGATGCTATGGTTTGATAGGCCTAGGGACCTCTTCCTCTGTCCAAGGTTCCAGTGCAGTTGGGTTATGTGTGGGTTGGTTATGTGATTCCCTCCATCCTATTGTCTATTCAGCCTGTAGTAAACAATTGTAAGGTAAGTTAATGAGAAATTTAAATTTTATAGTAAATTTTCTTTCTTATTATACCTACCGCAATTGTTTACATGGAGGCCCTCCCATCTTCTTCTTCGGGTAAAGAATCCTTCCTTTCCTCTGACCACATAACTCCTATGTTGGCGGACTCAAAAGAATGGTTTGATGACTGCTTGCGCACTGGTTAACGGAAGTCGTGGAATTGTACTTAGAGAAGAGCATCCCCTACTGGGTGTGCGCCGATGGTGCCCGACCCAGTTTTGGCTTATTTTTTTCATGGTGTTCTTACACCACTTTTCTTTTCCAAATCTCTTGGGAAAGATTAAAATAGAGAGTATTTTATCTGAGTTAGGGTCTTCCACTGTAGTCCAAGCCTGTAGTAAACAATTGCGGTAGGTATAATAAGAAAGGAAATTTACTATAAAATTTAAATTTCCATATCATGGCCTTTATAATGCTGCTAAATGATGATTATGATCATTCTACCATGATTTAACCCTCTGCATTTTAAACATTTATCTTGACATTTTTAGTTGCGTTTAGTTTTTTGTTCAGCTCAGATTTTCATGTTCAACTTAGTGTTTAGGTCATTTGCTGTGTTCCTTCTCTTCCTACAGCACTTATATTCTTCATACATATTCCTCATTATCATTGTTCCATGATTTAACCCTTCTTCAGTGAATTTCTTCAAATTTTGAACATTAAGTTTTCTGTTCAGCTCATACTTACATATTTTCAGTGTGTTAAAGTTTTTTTTTAGTTCAGCTGTTGACACCCTTTTCATCCCATGGCCATTATATTGCTTCTATATGGTGCTTATTATCATTCTATCATTATTTAACCCTTGCCCAGTGCATTCTAAACCTTTTCTTACCATTTTTAGCTATGTTTACTTTTCTGTTTAGCTCAGATTTTAAGGTTTAACTTTGGGTTCAGGTCAGCTGCTGTGTTCCTTCTCTTATCATGGTGCTTATATTCCATATACATGTTCCTCATTATCATTCTAGCATCATTTAACCCTGGTCCACTGAAGTTCTTCAAATTTTTCATCAAATTTTTAACGCTCACACTTTCAGTGTGTTAAAGTTTCTGTTCAGGTCTGTTGCTGACACCATTTTCATCCCATGGCCTTTATATTGCTTCTATGTGGTGCTTATTATCATTCTACCATTATTTCATCCTCGCCCAGTGTGTTTTAAACCTTTTTCTTAACATTTTCTAGTTGTGTTTACTTTTCTGTTCAGCTCAGAATTTCATGTTTAACTTAGTGTTTAGCTCACCTGCTGTGTTCCTTCTCTTCCCATGGTGCTTATATTCATCATACATCTTCTTCGTTATCATTCTACCATGGTTTGACCCTTGTCCAGTGAATTTCTTAAAATTTTTCTTCCAATTTTGAACGTTTAGTTTTCTGTTTAGCTCACACTTCGACATTTTCAGTGGGTTAAATTTTTTGTTTACATCAATTGCTGACACCCTTTTCATCCCATGGCCTTTATAATGCTTCCATATGGTGCTTATTATCATTCTACCACTATTTAACCCTCACCCAGTGTGTTTTAAATGTTTCTCTTAACATTATTTAGTTACGTTTACTTTTCTGTTTAGCTCAGAATTTCATGTTTAACTTAGTGTTTAGGTCAGCTGCTGTGCTCCTTCTCTTCCCATGGCACTTATATTCATCATACATGTTCCTCAGTATCATTGTTCCATGATTTAACCCTTCTACAGTGAATTTGTTTAAATTTTTCATCAAATTTCGAACGTTAACTTCTTTTTACCTCACACTTACACATTTTCAGTGTGTTACAAAGTTTCTGTTTAGGTCAGCTGTCGACACCTTTTTCATCCCATGGCCCTTATATTGCTTCTATATTGTGCTTATTATCATTCTACCATTATTTAACCCTCGTCCAGTGTGTTTTAAATTTTTTCTTACCATTTTTAGTTACGTTTACTTTTCTGTTTACCTCAGAATTTCATGTTTATATTTGTGTTTAGGTCAGCTGCTGTTTTCCTTCTCTTCCCAGGTGCTTATATTCCAACATACATGTTCCTCATTATCATTCTAGCATCATTTAACCCTTGTCCAGTGAATTTCTTCAAATTTTTTATCCCATTTTTAGCTTAACTTGACAAAGTCAAGATAAGCTATTGCCATCACGCGTGCGGAAGTCTGTTAGTCAGTGAGTCTGTGAATCTGTGAGTCTGTTCACATTTTCCTTTAGCACAGGCTACACCCTGCAGTTCTTGTCTGATCATCACAAAATTTCATATGAAGGTTTGGGGTCACGTCTAGATGAGAACGTCCCCTTTTGGTCGCGATCAGTCAACCGGTATGGCTGCCCGAGCCCAAAACCATTAGCACAGTCCACAGGTCATATTTATGAAGGGATTTCATTGTAACTTGGTAGGATGCCTCTGTATGATGCCTAGATGAGAATGTCCTCTTTTGGTTATGATCTGTCAACCGTGATGGCTGCCCAAGCCCCAAACCCAAAAACTTTTAGCACAGTCTGCAGGTCATTTAATATGGAGGGATTTCATTGTAACTTGGTAGGATGACTCCGGATGATGTCTAGATGACAACTTCCGTATTTGGTCGCGATCTGTCAACCGTGACGACTGCCCAAGCCCAAAACCTGAAAACCTTTAGCGCAGTCTACAGGTCATATTTATGGAGGGATTTCATTGTAACTTGGTAGGTTGACTTCATATAATGTCTAGATGAGAACATCCCCTTTTGGATGTGTTTGTGCAACTGTAACGGCTACAGGGGCCCGAAGCCCGAAAATCTTTAGCACAGTCTACAGGTCATATTTTTGAGGGGATTTCATTGTAACTTGGTAGGATGACTCCAAATAATGTCCAGATGAGATTTTGGTTGTGATCATTCAGCCTTGATAGCTGCCCAAGCCCAAAAACCTTTAGCATAGTCTATAGTCATATTTGTGTAAGGATTTCATTGTAACTAGTTAGGTTGACTCGATATAATGCCTAGATGATGACAACCGCTTTTGGTTTTGATTGGTCAACTGTGACGGCTATTGGGGGCCGAAGCCTGAAAACCTTGAGCACAGTCTACAGATCATATTTATGAAGGGATTTCATTGTATCTTCGTGGGATCACTTCAAATGATGCCCAAATGAGAATATCCCCTTTTGGTTGTGATCATTCGACCATGATGGCTGCCTGAGCCCAAAGCCCAAAAACCTTTAGCACAATCAACAGGTCATATTTATGAAGTGATTTCATTATAACTTGGTAGGTTGACTTCATATAATGTCTAGATGAGAACGTCCTCTTTTGGATGTGATTGGGCAACTGTAACAGCTACAGGGGCCCGAAGCCCGAAAACCTTTAGCACAGTCTACAGGTCATATTTATGAAGGGATTTTAACTTGGTAGGATGACTCCAGATAATGTCCAAATGAGATTTTGGTTGTGATCATTCAGCCTTGATAGCTGCCCGAGCCCAAAAACCTTTAGCATAGTCCATAGGTCATATTTATGTAAAGATTTCATTGTAACTTATTAGGTTGATTCCATATAATGCATATAATGCCTAGATGATGACATCCCCTTTTGGTTGTGATTGGTCAACTGTGACGGCTACAGGTGCCCGAAGCCCGAAAACCTTGAGCACAGTGTACAGGCCATATTTATGAAGGGATTCCATTGTAACTTTGTAGAATCACTCCAGATGATGCCCAGATGAGAATTCCCCTTTTGGTTGCGATCATTCAACCATGATGGCTGCCCGAGCCCAAAGCCTGAAAACCTTTAGCACAGTCCACAGGTCATATTTATGAAGGGATTTCATTGTAACTTGGTAGGTTGACTTCATATAATGTCTAGATGAGAACATCCCCTTTTGGACACAATTGGGCAACTGTGACGGCTACAGGGGCCCGAAGCCTGAAAACCTTTAGCACAGTCTACAGGTCATATTTATGAAGGGATATCATAGTAGCTTGGTAGGATGACTCCAAATAATGTCGAGATGAGAACGTCCCCTTTGGTCGCGATCATTTAGCCTTTATGGCTGCCCGAGCCCAAAAACCTTTAGCACAGACTACAGGTCATATTTATGAAGGGATTTCATTGTAACTTTGTAGGATCACTCCAGATGATGCCCAGATGAGAATGTCCCCTTTTGGTTGCGACCATTCAACAATGATGGCTGCCCGCGCCTGAAGCCCAAAAACCTTTAGCACAGTCTACAGGTCATATTTATGAAGGGATTTCATTGTAACCTGGTAGGTTGACTTCATATAATGTCTGGATGAGAACTTCCCTTTTTGGACATGCTTGGACAACTGTGATGGCTACAGGGGCCCAAAGCCCGAAAACCTTTAGCAAAGTCAACAGGTCATATTTATGAAGGAATTTCATTGTAGCTTGGTAGGATGACTCCAAATAATGTCGAGATGAGAACATCCCTTTTGGTCGCGATCATTCAGCCTTGATGGCTGCCCGAGCCCAAAAACCTTTAGCATAGTCTATAGTCATATTTATGTAAGGATTTCATTGTAACTAGTTAGGATGACTCGATATAATGCCTAGATGATGACAACTGCTTTTGGTTGTGATTGGTCAACTGTGACGGCTATTGGGGGCCAAAGCCCGAAAACCTTGAGCATAGTCTACAGATCATATTTATGAAGGGATTTCATTGTAACTTCATGGGATCACTTCAGATGATGCCCAGATGAGAATATCCCCTTTTGGTTGTGATCATTCGGCCATGATGGCTGCCTGAGCCCAAAGCCCCAAAACCTTTAGCACAATCAACAGGTCATATTTATGAAGTGATTTCATTATAACTTGGTAGGTTGACTTCATATAATGTCTAGATGAGAACGTCCCCTTTTGGTCAAGATAATTCAGCCTTGATGGCTGCCGGAGCCCAAAACCCCCAAACCTTTAGCACAGTCTATAGGTCGTATTTATGTAAGCATTTCATTGTAACTTGTTAGGTTGACACCATATAATGCCAAATGATGACATTCCCTTTTCGTCATGATTGGTCAACTGTGACGGCTACAGGTGCCCGAAGCCCGATAACCTTGAGCACTGTCTACAGGTCATACTTGAAGGGATTTCATGAAACTTCGTAGGATCACTCCAGATGATGCCCAGAATACAACGTCCCCTTTTGGTCGCGATCATTCAACCATGATGGCTTCCCGAGCCCAAAACCTGAAAAAATTTAGTACAGACAACAAATCGTATTTGTGAAGGGATTTCGTTGTAACTTAGTAGAATGACTCGGTATAATGTCGAGATGAGGACGTCCCCTTTTAGTAGCAAACAGTCAACCGTCATGGCTACACCGGCCTGAAGCCTGAAAACCTTTAGCACAGTCTACAGACCATATTTATGAAGGGATTTCAATGTAACTTAATAGGATGACTCGTTTTGGAATAAATTCCCTGTAACTTGGTAACTTGGTAACTTTTGTTGACATACGTTGACTGTGAGGGCCACATACATTAACTGTGAGGTCATATTAACCCATCCCTCCGCCCTTTAGTACAGTGTAGACCTCATATTATTTTTATGAAAAACATAGCATACAGGGAACATAAATTAACATATTCCCAATTATCACAATTCTTGTCTTATTTCATAATCCTTTCATAAACATTGAACATTATCCTTTTCATGTAACAAAACACACAGACAAGTTAATCTACAGTGTCATTGACACTTTCATTAATGTTAAGTTTCCTGTTTACCTCACACTCAGACATTTTCAGTGTGTTAAAGTTTTTGTTTAAGTCCGCTGCCGACACCCTTTTCATCCCATGGCCTTTATATTGCTTCCATATGGTGCTTATTATCATTGTACCATTATTTCATTCTCACCCAGTGCATTTCAAACCTTTTTCTTAACATTTTTTAGTTACGTTTACTTTTTTGTTTAGCTCAGAATTTCATGTTTAACTTCGTGTTTAGGTCACCTGCTTTGTGTCCTTGGGCAAGACACTTCACCCCCACGGTGTCGCTGTGTACTAAGGCGTACTGCACGTCGATGGTGCACTTGTCTTCAACCAATGCTAACGCTGCTTGTGTGGAGTTAGTATGTTGGGGAGCTGACAGTTGCTCGCCATTGCTCGGTGGTTCTCTCCAGGTACTCCGGCTTCCTCCACCCATAAAACTGTCATGGTCATGATTAGCCATTGTGCAGAAGTATGTGACCTTAAACACCAATAAATAAATAAATATAATATATAGGTCACCTGCTGTGTTCGTTCTCTTCCCATGGTGCTTATATTCCTCATATATGTTCTTCGTTATCATTGTACCATGGTTTCACCCTTGTCCACTGAATTGCAATTCAAATTTCTCTTCAACTTTGAATGTTGAGTTTTCCGTTTAGCTCACACTTAGACATTTTCAGTGTGTTAACGTTTCTATTTAGGGCAGCTGCTGACACCCTTTCCATCCCATGGCCTTTATATTGCTTCTATATGGTGCTTATTATCATTCTACCAGTATTTAACCCTCACCCTATGTGTTTTAAATCGTTTTCTTAATTTTTTTTATTTATTTACTTATGTTTAGGGGGCACGATGACGCTGTGTACTAAGGCGTACTGCACGTCGATGGTACGCATGTCTTCAACCAATCTAACCCTGCCTGTGCTCCAGTGCGGAGTTACGATGTTGGGGAGCTGGCAGCTGCTCGTCATTGCTTGGTGGTTCTCTCTGGGTACTCCGACTTCCTCCACCCATAAAACTGTCATGGTCATGATTAGCCATTGTGCATAAGTATGTGACCTTAAAAACCAATAAATAAATAAATACTACTTACGTTTAAATTCTGTTTAGCTCAGAATTTCATGTTTAACTTAGTGTTTATGTCAGTTTCTGTGTTCCTTCTCTTCCCATGGCCTTTATATAAATCATACATGTTCCTCATTATCATTCTACCATGATTTAACCCTCATCCAGTCAATATTTTTCACATTGATTTCCACATTTTTAACGTTAAGCCTCTGTTTAGCTCACACCTAGACATTTTCAATGTGCTAATGTTTCTTTTAAGGTCTGGCAACACCATTTGTAAAACATCATTTCCGAGGTTCCTCATATGATCAACAATTAATAATCTAATTGCATGGAAAAGGCAGTTTCCATCACCACATATTTTTTTTAAAACAGAGAATTCTTCCATTTTTGTAGTGTACTATCAGGTATCTGATAAGTCACAGCTTTTTAAAAGTTTAAATCAAACATAGTACACTGAAGCATCTGCCAATGAAGACTGGTTGGTTTAAGGCCATTAACCCTTCCTCTGTTAAAATTATTATTTTTTCAGTTTTACTTTTAAGAGGTTGTGTTTAGGTCAGCTTTGTCACATGTTATGAGCCTGTTTGATACAGTTCTTGTGTTTGCCAAAGTTACTATCAAAGAGGAATGTTGGTGAGTTATAGGGCACTGGCATCCTTCTTGTTTGGTTGGGTTCAGTCAACCATTATGGCCACAGTGGCACATTACCTAGATTCCTTTAGCACAGTCTACAGCTTGCATTTATAAAGGGATTTCATTGCAAATTTGTAGGATGACTCAGTATAATGTCTAGATGAGAACGTCCTATTTTGTCCGTGAACGGCCAACTGTGACAGCCACACAGGCACGTGACCTAGATTTGTTTAGCACAGTCTATGGTTCATATTTATGAAGCAATTTCATTGTAACTTGGAAGGATAATTTGGTATGATGTCATATTTTGGTCACGATAGGTTACCGCCCCCTGGTCACTTGACCTAGATTCCTTTAGCACTGCTTACAGGTTGTTTTTATGAAGGAATTTCATTGTAACTTGGTGGGATAACTTGGTATGATATCTAGATGCAACTCTCCTATTTTTGTCATGATTGGTCGACCTTGACCACCAAATCATCATGTGACCTAGATTCCTTTAGCAAAATCTATGAGTTATATTTATGGAAGGATTTCATTATAACTTGGTTTTGGAATGATTTTACTGTAACTTGGTAACTTTGGTTGGCATACGGTAACTGTTAGGGCCACATCAACCCAGGTCTTTAGTACAGTCTACACTCAAATTATTGTTATTGAAAACATGGCATACAGGGAACAGAAATTAACATATTCTCCATTATCACAATTCTTGTCTTATTTCATAATCCTTTCATAAACATTGAACATTATCCTTTTCATTAAACACTACACACAATCAAGTTAAGCTACAGTGTCAATGACACTTTCATTTTTGAAAGCCCTGATAGTGGCTTCTAGCACTCAACCAGTTAAAAGTAGGAAAAGAGGGTGGGTGACTAAATTTTGCTTTAATGGGGTGACTCATGAGCGTGTTGATAGTATGTGATGCACAATACAGGTCATATAATAGACCTATTATCGGGCCAGTGAAGTGATATGGATCGTATTATCAGGTCTTTTTGTTGGGGGTCAGATCATCGCATCAAACTCATGTCCTGCAGCAGCACATTTGATGTCAATCTGACCCTCGTCATCTCGATGTGATACCACAACCCATTTCACTTCACTGAAGCAATAATATGTATTGATTATATGACTCCCAGAAATAGTGTCTCAATACCACCATAGCTTGCCAATTACTCTTTTGCTTGACGGGAAATGAGAATCTCAACTTTTCCAAACCCATATTATACCAGTCTTGAATGAGATTCACATGATGTCGACAAGTTCAGGCTTTATGGCGACAATTTTACAAATACAAAATAAAAACTATAGTGCCTTGCACTGAATACTGTGGACAAACATTCCGCAATTTCTTTTTCATTTACATTTCAGATGTTGCATTCAGGGTTTAAATAACCAATGTCATATTGACAAATTATTACATTTGTCAATCAATCTGGGTTGCCATATTCCATCTCATTGGCAAAACCAGATTAAACACCACACTGATGGCATCTTGTTTGATCCGGCTGATCTGGTATTGTCAACTTGGAGGAATATAACCAGTGTTCATGTCGAGTGCCAGTTTAGCCAATTGCACTAACAATTTTGATTTGGCAGCAAAAAATCCTTGTTGGCTAAAATTTTGGCATCAACAAAGTTTCTTTCACTTATGAGGGAAAGCCAATGTGGCACTGAAGAGCGTGATCGAAGACAAAACAAAAAATTATTTTATTATCTCTGCATTTTTTAAAAAAGCGGGCATATTGTGGTGATCTCCGTCCGTCCTGTCCGTCCCATCCCATCTGTCCCATCCCGTATTTCCCGTCTGAGTGTCGGAACTTCATATTACCAAGAGTATGTACTTCAAAACATTAAAACTAGGCAGAGCTGTTCAGGTAGCATTTGTAGATGTACATAAAGGTTTCAGAATTTTGATTTGGTACCAAGTGGTTCCTGTGGAGCATATAGTGTTTGTCATTTCTGTCCATCCATCTGTCCATCTGTTTGTCCATTAGAAAGATTTTTGTGTCTGCTCCATAACTCTGAGATGCTTTGTTGGATTTTGTTAAAACTGGGCATACATGTTGCTTATAGGGAATAGGGAGACAATGTGTTGCACACAAAATGTTGTTTTTTTGTTCGATGGAGGCCAAGGTCACAGATCAAGGTCATAGTTTGGGGGCATACATGGCTGTGTGGTCACTGTTAGTCTTGTTGTTATTGTTAGAAAATCAGTTTCCATTGAAAGACTCCTAGGGTGTTTAATTTGAAACTTTTAAACTGTACTAAGGTGTTCCGGTAGCACCTGCAGATGTCCATAAAGGTTTCAGAATTTCAATTTGGCCCCAAGTGGTTCCAGTGGAACCACTTTTATTGTTAGGAAATCACTTTCCGGCGGAAGGCACCAAGGGGTTTTAATTCGAAATGTTGAAAGTGTGTTCATATGTTCTGGTAGGATGTCTAGGTGTGCATAAAGGTTTCAGATTTTTTATTTGGACTCATGTGGCATTCATAGCACCACTGACGATGTTGGAGAATCAGTTACCAGTGGAAGGCTCCTAGGGGTTTTAATTTGAAACATTGAAAGTGTGTTCATATGTTCTAGTAGGGTCTCCAGATGTGCATAAAGGCTTCTGATTTTTTTATTCAGCCTCGTGTGGCACCTGTAGTGCCACTTTTGTAGTAAGGCAAATGGTTTCTGCTGAAAGGCTCCTAAGGGTTTAATTCAAAACGTTGAAAGTGTGTCCATACATTCCAGTAGGATGTCAAAATGTGCATAAAGGTTTTGTATTTTTAATTTGGCCCCATGTGGTGCGTATAGCACCACTGTTTTCGTTAGAGAATCAGTTTCTGGCAAAAGCTCCTTGGGCTTTTAATTCGATATGTTGAAATGTTGTTTATATGTTCTGATAGGGTATCTAGATGTGCATAAAGGTTTCAGATTTTTGATTTGACCCCATGTGGCACCCATAGCACCACTTTTGTTGTTGGAGAATCAGTTTCAGGCAAAAGGCTCCTAGGGGTATTAAGTTCACGTGACCATAATTCTACACTCTGATTGGTGGATTCTGTTTGATGTATAATAATATATGTTAAGATAAATTGATACACGAATTCCATTATTTAGTAATGTTATATGCATGTTACTGTTACTGTCATATGTAAAATACAATGCATTTTTCAGATATTACACTTAAATTATTATTAAACCATATAGTTAGTTTGAACCTTAGCATATTGCCATTGGTGCACTTTCAACAAAATTTTTCATCACTTACTATCGAGAAAGTGAAATGGGATAAACAGCTGAGGGCTTTGCGCAAACATACAATATTGTTTAAACATCATGTTGGATGGAGAATCCAATCTTGGATGGAGAATCTTCAGCAGGAAAGAAATAATTTAATGTGCCATATAATACCTTTTCATTTCCGTCTGTATCAAGCATTAACCAATAATCAAGAATGCAAATGCAGGGATATACTCTAGTGTGCTTTGCACACAAATGGCACCATCTAGTTACTTTTGTCAATAAACTGTTAGAAATGGTGTTTGGACAAACTTTCAATATTAATTGTCAGAGAGTGTTAATGGGGCATTGTTTTTTTTCAATAAAACGTTGTGGGTGATTAACTTTACAAAAGGTAGCATTCAATTAGATAAATACTCCATACTGTCGCGAGTGACACGAAATGGTATGAAGTATTTAACTAATTACATACTGCCTTTTGTAATTACTAAGCCCAATGGATTAACCCTTTACCTAACATGAAAAGCAGATGGCACTTGCCAAAAAAATTCTTGAATAACTCATTTTTTTCATTTTTTGTCTCAAAAACATAGGTTATGACCCCTCGGAATGAGCTCGATGAGCTTGTTCCAAGGGGTCATAACCTATGATTTTGAGACAAAAAAATGAAAAAAATAATGAAAATTAATTGGCGATTTTTGAGAATTGCTTTGGCCGGATTTGACCGTTACATTGGGTAAAGGGTTAACAGTAATTAGTCGATTAATCTGTTAACATCTAAGTGCAACAACAGCTGTACTTACCAACCACAACTGGCCTAACCATTAATTGAATTGGTGGCATATAGATGTAAATTAGGTGACTGCCTTTTTTGCCTCCAATGATTCCATCAGAACTTTTGAGTTCTGTCTGATTTTTAGCTTAACTTGACAAAGTCAAGATAAGCTATTGCCATCACGCGTGCGGAAGTCTGTTAGTCTGTGAGTCTGTTCACATTTTCCTTTAGCACAGGCTACACCCCGTAGTTCTTGTCCGAAGCCTGAAAACCTTTAGCACAATCTACATGTTATATTTATGAAGGGATTTCATTGTAACATGGTAAGATGACTCCAGATAATGCCTAGATGAGAACGTCCCCTTTTGGTCACAATCATGCAACCATGATGGCCGCCCGAGCCCAAAACCCAAAAAACTTTAGCACAGACTACAGGTAGTATTTATGAAGGGATTTCATAGTAATTTGGTAGGAGGACTCAGTATAATGTCTAGATGATTATGTCCCCTTTTGGTTACGATCGGTCAGCTGTGATTGCTACACAGGCCCGAAGTCAGAAAACCTTTAGCACAGTCTACAGGCCGTATTTATGAAGGGATTTCATTGTAACTTGATAGGATGACTCGTTTTGGAATAATTTCACTGTAACTTGGTAACTTTTCGTTGACATACATTAACTGTGAGGGCAACATACATTAACAGTGAGGGCCACATTAACCCACCCCTCACTTCTTAAAACAGTCTACACCTCATATTATTTTTATTGAAAACATAGCATACAGGTAACAGAAATTGACGTATTTCCCAATTATCACAATTCTTTTCGTATTTCATAATCCTTTCAAAAACATTGAACATTATCCTATTCATCAAACACAACACACAGACAAGTTAAGCTACTGTGTCATTGACACTTTCATTCCATAACCAATTTTCCATTCACTCTTTAAATAATTCCCAGTTCATTTTTAGCTCAACTTTAGCCAAATTTGAGCTTTTGTCATAGCCCATCTGTCTGTCTGTCTGTACGTCAACAATTGGATACGGCTCGAGCTAGAGGCCGTATTTATGAACCGATCTTTACAAAACTTCTTGGGTACCTTTGTTATGACTCTGGGACAAGAACGAGTGTTTTTGGGTGCGGTCCGAAATTCAAGATGGCTGCCAGCCGCCATTTTGTACCAACGATGCAGAAATCTGTTTTTTGTACAGAACTTCCATATGAAAGCTCTGATTTGAATAATTTTTTGTATGAATGTTTAGTACCATGAGATACATTACATATCATATGGGTTTTTTTCTCGTGCTTAAATTATGCAAATTAGACTAACTTTGATTTATTTAGTGTTACTTTCAGCACTGTCAGTGCAAATGCCAATACGGCTTGGGCTAGAGGCCGCATTTATGAACCGATCTTTACGAAACTTCTTGGGTACCTTTGTTATCACCGTGGGACAAGAACGAGTGTTTTGGGTCTGGTCTGAAATTCAAGATGGCCGCTGGCAGCCATTTTGTTCAAAATTAGGGGCAATCCGATTTTTGCGCAGAACTTCCACATGAAAGCTCTGATTTGAATAATTTTTTGTATGAATGTTTAGTACCATGGGCTACATCACATATAATACAGGTTTTTTTCTCGTGCATAAATTATGCAAAATTAGACTAACTAAGATTTATTCAGTGTTACTTTCAGCACTGTAAATGTAAATGCCAATTCGGCTCGGGTTAGAGGCCGAATTTATGAACCGATCTTACGAAATTTCTTGGGTACCTTTGTTATCACCGTGGGATGAGAACAAGTATTTTTTGGGTGTGGTCCAAAATTCAAGATGGCCACCAGCAGCCATTTTGTACCAAAATTAGTGCAATCAGTCTTTTGTACAGAACTTCTGTATGAAAGTTCTGATTTGAATAAATTTTTGTATGAATGTTTAGTAACATGGAATACATCACATATAATACAGGGTTTTTTCTTGTGCTGAAATTATGCAAATTAGATGAACTTTGATTTATTCAGTGCTGCTTATATACTGTAAGTGCACATGTCAATACGGCCTGGGCTAGAGGCTGTATTTATGAACCGATCTTCACAAAACTTCTTGGGTACCTTTGTTATCACCTTGGGATGAGAACGAGTGTTTCTGGTGCAGTCCAAAATTCAAAATGGCTTCCAGTGGCCATTTTGTACCGAAATTAGGTCCAATCAGTTTTTTGTCACAACTTCTATACAGCTCGTATTTATGAACTGATCTTCACAAAACTTCTTGGGTCCCTTTGTTTTCACCTTGGGACAGGAACGAGTGTGTTTTGGGGTGCCTTTGTTATCACTGTGCTATGAGAACAAATATTTTGGGGTTCAGTCAGACCCACTCTGGGACTCAAAGATTTCTTTTCTAGTTTAGCATCTGACTGTCACCCACCTTTACAATACTTTACCTATACATTTGTTACAGGCTACGGTCAGTATTTATGTACAGACCGTTACAATACTTTATATGTACCTTTGTTATCAGATCATTACCTAGATGTTTGTCATTGCTGTGTCACATACTATACATGTACATGTCTTAACAAGTTGAGCTACAGTGTCATTGACACTTTCATTTAAAAATTAATCAATTTGGATCAGGCCGTGAAGTAACCTCTCCCTCCCCCCTTTCCTTTAGTGTTTGGGCACCAAAACACTTTGCTTGGCACTAAAATATCCAGATAGCTGAAAATGAGGCACCAGTTTCTGGCCAGCATGAACTCTGAATATGACAACCCAAATTAATTGACTGTCGTAACAATCACATAGATATAGTTGTCCATTCTACAAGATAAGTAAACTGAAAACATGATACTTGGTTTCTGCATTGGATCCCTGTTAATTGAATAGCCACTTAATTATTGAATTAACAGGAGTATTAAATTAACAGGGATATGCTTACTCTCCTGTATTCCAGAGATAATCCAAGCATTTATTCCATTATATCTTGTTTGACAGAGCTCATAGAGCTCTGTCAAACAAGATATAATAGATGAAATGTCTTTCTGGATGTACTGAAGCCAAATAGGGCCATAAACAAGGGGTATTTGGTGATTGTCATGGTAATTTACATGTCATTTATTCAATTACTTGGAGTTATGCTATAACCTCTATGAAATTAACAGGTCAAATTTGTACCAAAGATATGGTAAATGGTTTGGTGTTTGGAAGTTATATTCAATTAACATATATGTGGGCTCCACGGTATTACCTTGTGCTGCAGTTACCCTGAAAAGGACACTATCAGTAAAATGGTCGACTAAGATGCAATGATTTCAAACTCTTGTTACCAAATGAAACATGATTTATGGTGTGTTTGTTCATAATATTTGGGCCTACCATTGATTTGCCATGGCTCTGTACTGAGGAAGCCTATATCAACCCCATCCTCTGGTGGGTACTTCCTCACCCACTTTCCCTCCTAATCTAGCATTCATACAAAATCTGTTTTGTCATTTCTCCTATTGGTCTTTCTCAATCTCCCCAACTATAATATTGACCCTTTCCACCATGTTATCCTTTACCCACTCATCTCACATGTTTTCATCCCATTCTTCCATTAGTTTCAAGTCTTATACTACTAAGCAAGTATTTGGGACATTCTAAAATGAAATGTTCCGGGGTCTCCGTTACTCTTAAGCAGCAGATTTGACACCCTCTCCTTACATTTCCCGATTTTTGCCCTCAACTCCAGTGACTTTGATCTCACTTTGAATAACAATGACCATTAGGTATTTCTCAAAAGCAGGCATATCTTTTTTGCACAACCAGTCCAACTTCATACAAAAGATGACTGTAAAGGGAGATGGTCAGATTGCTTTTGAGATCTGTAAGATCTCAAGTTATTAGTCAAACCCAACATTTTTATGCTTACATGGTGAAAATAGGTAACAATCAGTAGAAAACAATATGATTTTGTGTTAGAATATTTTTTCAAAACCACTATTTTCTTTTCAACCAAGAACTGTTGTAGAGGGCAGTTTTCTAGAAAACAAGATTTTGGGATGAAAATGTCCCTTTGAATTCACATTTGAAGAGTCACAAAAAGGCTATTGTACGTATTGTATTGTATTTTTGGAAAATTCCTGTGTTAACTTTTCATAGCAACCGGTGTGAACCTCACATCAGAATCAACTCGGGTATTTTTATGAAATCCCTCCATTTACTTTTTGGAGCATACTGAGCGACTGATAGCATGGGCCCTTTTACAAGTAATGAAGTACACAAAATATAAGGGGTTCGGGTAATTTTGCCAAGCAGTAGCTCCATTGCCACAGTTAGGTTCTTTAATGTGCACATGGGACAGCCATTTATATGTCATCACCCAACAGGATGAGCATAGCACCATCCCAAACATGGTGTGATGGAGGAGCAGTGTGGGTTAAATCCATGCCGACATTGTATTATGTTTCTCTGGCTGACTAGGTTCGAACTTTTAGCTGAAAATGAGGCACCAGTTTGAAAATGAGGCACTATCTTGTTGACATTTTGGAGGTGCATTCCATTAGTTTCTAAGTGTACTTGCTCCAGAAAAAGTCCACCTAAACAACAGATTTACCCAGAATAATCCCTGAACAACATTGAATTACTCATGGAGGATGATGGAGGATGATCTGTACTTTGAAAAATTTATATCAGCAGTGGAATTTGTTTTGCGTCCATCTATCATCAACATTTTTGTTTGTCCAGGCCATAATTTCTTTAATAAAACTTTGTAACCATATGTATTGTCACTAGACAATGCATTTTATCAGTCATAATGAGGTCTGTACCCTCAAGGTGAAGGTCACTGGCCCCAGAGATCAGGTAAGTTTGTCTGGTCCAAATAATTTGATCTAATTGGCAGATCTTGTTCATACGTGGTGCAATTATTGCTCATGGCTCAAAGGTGTGTCTCTACTTTGATCCAAGGTCATATCATCAAGGTCAAGGTCACAGAAAGAAAAACTTGGATATTGTTATACAGCATTTGTCTGGTCAATATAACTTTGGGTGATTGACAGATTTTATTCATACTTGGTACAATTATTGCTCGTGGCTCAAAGGTGTGTCCTGACTTTGATCTAAGGTCATATCATCAAGGTCAAGGTCGCAGGCAGAAAAACTTTTATATTGTTACATAGCCCTTGCCTGGTCCACATAACTTTATATGATTGACAGATCTTATTATTTATTTATTTATTGGTGTTTTAGGTCACATACTTATGCACAATGGCTAATCACGATTGTGACAGTTTTATGGGTGGAGGAAGCTGGAGTACCCCGGAGAGAACCAAAGAGCAAATGTCAGCTCCTCAACATTCTAACTCTGTTCAAGCTCTGCTCAAGCAGGGTTACAGCAGTTGAAGACATGTGCATCATCGACGTGCAGTACGCCATAGTACACGGCGTCATCGTGCCCCCATGCAGGCAACCAGGATAAAGTGCCTTGCCCAAGGACACAACGAGGGTCGTCCAAGATGGGGATCGAACTCTGGACCTCTAGCATAGAAGTCCAACAGTCTACTACTGAGCCACTGTGCTCCCGACAGATCTTATTCATAGTTAGTACAATTATTGCTCATGACTCAAAAGTGTGTCATGACTTTGATCCAAAGTCATATCAAGGTCATGATCACCAACAGCAAAACTTAGATATCGTTATACAGCCCTTGCCTGGTCTGTATAACTGGATCAATGTGACAGATCTTGACACACAATTGTTATTCATAACCTAATGCTGTGTCTTGGCCTTGACTCATTGTCATGAAGGTTAAGGTCACAAGCAGTAACATTTTGATTCTTGTCTTGTATTTAGCTTTCCCCAAAAGCAGTGTCCCTGGGAGGAGCTGTCTATGCTGAGAGGCCTCTGTTTTTTGGGGGTTTTTTTTGTATTTTGGGTTTTTTTCGGGTCTCAATTTCATTGAGTCATTTACACATGAGTAAACTACATAATGGAGCCGTCATTCAAAAGTCCATTCTTGCTTCTCCTTTTGGCTCACCTCTTCATATTCATTGGCTTCTCCTTAAAATATGTAGAGGGAGAAGTGATTTCTCCCTCAGATTAATTACTCCCTTGGCTATAGTCTCTGATTTAAATATAAATTAACACAAATGTATTTGATATCTCTTCATTAATTGGTAGAATGCTGAAATTTTTTTGGTTGCCAAAATTTGTTTGCATATCTTTGCTTCATAACAATTTATGGGATGAGTGCTTATACGCTCTGACCCATAAATTGTAACAAAGCAAATTCCTACAAATATTGAAATAAATTTATTTCAAACACCAAAGGCTCAATTGAGCCTAAACTGCTCACCTGGATCAAGGGAATAAGGGTATTACTGTTCAGGGATTAGAAAATTGAGGCAAAAAGCAAGCGTCACTTTGTACATGTAGATGCGTGTCTACTGCATTGACTGTCACCAAAAAGACTCTGAAAAATTATGTCTGTTTTTAGCTCACCGAAGGAAGCTAAACTTATCACTTGCTGTCCGTCGTCGTCCATCGTCGTCCGTCTGCCGTCGTGAACATTTTTCAAATGACTTCTCCTCTGAAACCGCTAGGTCGATTTGCTCGAAACTTGGTATGGATGTTCATTACCATATGTCAATTCAAGTTTGTTCAAATGAAATGGACATGCCCACTTGGGGCTCCATAGGGGGCATAACTCTGATAGCACCCTATGTACATTAGAGAAATTACTAAAAAATCTTCTTCTCCCACACAAGTGGGCAGAATCATTTGATATTTGGTATACAGCATTATGGGGGGATCTGATTCAAGTTTGTTCCAATTGGCCCCCTGGATTCATATTTCGGCTCACTCTAGAAGCCCAAATTTGAACTTAGTGCATTTCAGGCAAATTTCTTAAAAACTCTTCTTCTCCAAATCCATCCTGCAGAATCTTTTGATATTTGGTATGCAACATTGTGGGGTGGATCTGATTCAAGTTTGTTCTAATTGGCCCCCCTGGATTCACATTTGGGCTCAGTATAGAAGCCCGAATTCGAACTTAGTGCATTTCAGACAAATTTCCTCGAAAATCTTCTTCTCCAGATCCAGAATCTTTTGATATTTGGTATGCAACATTGTGGGGTGGATCTGATTCAAGTTTGTTCAAATTGCCTCCCTGGGTTCATATTTGGGCTCAGTATAGGAGCCCAAATTTGAACTTAGTGCATTTCAGGCAAATTTCTTTAAAAGTCTTCTTCTGAAGATCCAGCAGGCAGAATCTTTTGATATTGGGTATGCAGCATGCTTAGGGATGAGATTCAAGTTTGTTCAAGCCAAGTCCCTGGATTCATATTTGGACTCACTGTGGTAGCTTAGTTCAAAAGTGAGGAATTTTCTTTAAAAATCTTCTTCTTCAGATCCAGCAGATGAATGCTTTTGATATTTGGTTTGCAGAATACTTAGGGAGGTAAGATTCAAGTTTGTTCAAGCCATGTTCCTAGTTCCATAAAATTTGTCTCTCATAACTTCATTCCTTTGTAGTGATGATGAACCATGTCTAACTGAATGTGACCCCAAACTGAACCACTTTGGCCGGTGAGCGATTAAGGCTCCCTGGGGCCTCTTGTTCAATTCCCTTATGCCAAGCACATACCGTATGTTTCACTTGAGATCATCTTGAAAAGTGATAGAAAGGCTTCCCTTTGAAAAGACTACCTAGGTTGGTTAAAATTTTGGGGTGAAATTTGTTGAAATATTAGGTCTTTATGGAAGTCATCAGTTGTATGATGAAATGAAGTGAAATGACAGTCAACAAGGATATGATTGAGACATGGTGGGGGGGGGGGGGTGGTGTGGGGGGGGGGGGGAGGGACACATTGGAGCTTTTTGGTTGTGTGTCCTTACATATGCACAGACAGATGTAATCAGTAATGAAAACAGAACATTTGATTGAAATAAATTTTGTTTTTTTACCCAATATCCTATATTGCACTACAGGGAGCCGAAATATGAACCCATGGACTCATTTTGAACATATTTTTTTACAGGTGGATCTGAGGATCTGAAAAAAATTTAAAGCATTTTCCTCATATTACCTTGAGTTAAAATTTGGATCCCAATAAGGAGACCAAATATGAATGCACAAATAAATTTGAATCTGGCCCTATGAGGAAGGTACGCACCACTAGGAGAGTCTAACTGGTGCATCTGAAGATGTTAAAAAATATTTCTTATATTACCCTAGATTGAACTTCGGGCTCCCATACAGCCAGAATATGAACCAACAGACTTAATTTGAGAAAACTTGAATCTTACAGATACTGCATACCAAACATAAAGAGATTTGGACCAGTGAATCTGAAGATGCAGATTTTTAAAGAATATTCCTCAGATAGCACCATGTTGAACTTTAAGGGGCCCAGATATGAATGCATAGACCTAATTGGAACAAATGTAATTCTATTCCTATAAGGAGTCCAAATATGAACCAGGGGACTTGGTTTGAACAAATTTGAATTTGACCCCACCAAAGAGCGCTGAATACCAAATATGAAAGGTTTCTGTTTGGTGCATCTGAAGAAGATTACTTTCAAATAATTTTTATCATATTGCACTAAGATAAAATTCAAATATGAACCTACAGACTCCACAGATGCTACAAATATGAAAAGATTCTGAGTGGTGGTTTTGAAGAATATTTCTCATATTGCACAATGTTGAACTTTTGGCTCTAATAAGGAGCCCAGATGAATTCACAGACCTGATTTCAACAAACTTAATTCTGATACTCCCAACATCGGCCCAAACCCCTCCCCCAGTCTGCAAAGCATTCTAGCTCCCAAGGGACGAAATACATCACCACCCGTGCTATTCTGTAGATTATGAGGCCTAAACCATAAAACAAACCAAGAAAGTGAATTTTCAATGGCAAAGAAAAAAATTACAAAAACAAAAAATAAAATGAAAAAATGTCCGCCTGTCTGCACCCGCATGCAATTTTACAAAAAATGTCCCGAGAAACCGAAGATCTACCTTGTGGGGCCTTACTTTTAGCAATTATTTGAGTTCACTGTAGCCTACCTGCTCTACCAAACATAGTATGCAGAGGGTCATTGTCCCCTGAAAATTTTTTCGGGAGACCATAGAAATCGGCGGTGTCTGTGCCTGCGTCCATCTGTGCATCTATCCCACTTGGTGTCCCCATGATAATTCCAGTTTGGATCATTTGATTGGGACCAATTTTGGTATGTGACCTTCTTAGCCAACAGGTCAAGTTCGAATATGGGTTTGGCCAGATTATTTTTATTAGAGTTATACCCCTTTTTCGACTTAGAAATTTCAAGATTTGCGGTGTCTGGATGATAACTCCAGTTAGGATTATTTGATCAGAAAGAATTTTGGTATGTGACTTTCTGGGGTAATAATACAGGTCAAGTTTGAATATGGGTTTGGACCGATCATTTTTACTAGAGTTATGCCCCTTTTTCGACTTCTTTTTTTGGTGGACATGTGGCCAAGCTGCCTTTTATTTTGGACTTGACAATCTGATGAGTAGACATGCACCTACACACATACTTTCTAAAGGAGCAGAAGTTAGAGAGCTCTAAAAGCAATACCTGCACTTCATGATCGAACAGACTGACAAAATATGGACAGTACAGCCGCCATGGACTAGTGATGTCCACGCATGCATTTACCAGGAAATAAAAATTATCATCAGCAAAATTGTAATTAATGAAACACCAGGTTATACCTGAAACTTCATTAATTAAATTTTTGATAATTATTCCTGTAGTTAGTGTTTGAAATATTATTGTGTCCGTGGAACTATTGCCCTCCTGTGGAAGGTGACCGGTCCATGGTGACTGTACTGTACGTAGTATGTGCAAGATTCAAATGCATACCAACATAAGACAGCATTGATTTTTAGCTCACTTTTCCGTCAATCTTCAAACTGCCTTCCGTCGAGAATTTTACATTATAAACTTTCCCTAAAAACTACTGGACTGAAATGAACCAAATTTGGTTTGCTTGTTTCCTATCATCTTTCAATTTATGTTTGTTCAAATAAAAATTGTCACAACAACAAAAAGTACCATAATGCTATTAGCATCCAGAAATTTTTTTGTTTCAAAAATTAACAAACATTTCTTTTCCAGAACCACCAATTAGAATATGTTGATATTCGATATACAACATCCTTACGGGAATGAGTTTCATGTTTGTTCAGAATAAGTCCCTGGATTCATCTTTGGGTTCTCAATGGGAGCCAAAATATTGACTTACAATATGAGGGAAATTTTTTTAAAATCTTCTTCAGATCCACCAGTTAAAATCTTTTCATATTTGATTTACTGCATCTTTAATGGGACAGATTCAAGATCATTGAATTCAAGTACCTGGGTTCTATGAACTTCATACTTGGGCTTCCCATGGGGACTCAAATTTTAACTTTGGGTACTATGAGGAGTATTCTTTAAAAATCATCTTTTGACCACCATCAGAATCCTCTGATATTTGGTGTACAACATCCTTTTGGGGACTCGATTCAAGTTTGTACATATCAGGTCTCTGGATTGACATTTGGCCTGCTTATATGAGACCAAATTATACTCAGAGCAATTCCCCATGGGAACCCCAGGAAGTAAAACACTGTGTTAAACAAGTATTGTTTTACTGGTAAAATAGGATCCAGTCACTAATGCTTTGAGTGGTAGTCCTCTAAAATGGGCAAAATGGGTATAAACGATTGACTAAACTTGACTTTATCTCCGTATTTTGGTCATGATTAGCCATTGTGCAGAAACATGTGACCTTAACCACAAATAAATAAATAAATAAATAACTCGGTGCAATATGAGGAAATTTATTTTAAAATCTTCCCCAAAGCCACCAGTTAGTGTATAGCATCCTTAAGGTTGTAGAGTCAAGTTTGTTCATATCAAATCCATGGTTTAATATTTTGGCTACCTATGAGAGCCTGAATGTTGACTTAGCGCAATATGAGGGGGGGGGGGGGGGGGGGTGGCTCAGTAGGTAGAGGTGCAGTCTGCAAGCTGAGAGGTCCTTGGTTCGAACCCCACCTGCAGCAATCATGTTGTGTCCTTGGACAAGACACTTCACCCTCATTGCTCATGTGGGGGTATGGAGGTGCTGTCTGTACTAAGGCGTCCTCATGTCGGTGGTGCACCTGTCTTCAACCAATGTTAACACTTGTGTGGGGTTAGTATGTTGAGGAGCTGTTAATTGCATGCCACTGCTTGGTGGTTCCCTCTGGGTACACCGGCTTCCTCCACCCATAAAACTGTCATGATATGGTCATGATTAGCCATTGTGCAGAAATATGTAACCTTAAAAACCGATAAATAAATGAATGAAATGAGTCCAGTATGAGGAATAACCTTTCAAATCCTTCCTGCAGCAATCATGTTGTGTCCTTGGACAAGACATTTCACCCTCATTGCTCATGTGGGGGCATGGAGGTGCTGTCTGTACTAAGGTGTCCTCATGTCAGTGGTGCACCTGTCTTCAACCAATGTTAACACTTGTGTGGGGTTAATATGTTGAGGAGCTGTTAATTGCATGCCACTGCTCGGTGGTTCTCTCTGGGTACTCTGGCTTCCTCCACCCATAAAACTGTCATGATATGGTCATGATTAGCCATTGTGCAGAAATATGTAACCTTAAAAACCAATAAATAAGGAAATGAAATGAGTCCAGTATGAGGAATAACCTTTCAAATCCTCTTCAGATCTACCAGACAGAATCTCTTGATATTTGGTATCAGGGATGTGGTGATTTAGGGGCTGGGGTGGGGATCTCCCAATCCCAGCCAAATGTTCACTCGTTAGAAATTTTATGCCTCAAACCACCAACAGTTGAAATTTTATGCTCTGTGGGAGTAGAGTTTGTGGCATTTTACTTCTGTGGCTGTGACCATTTTTAACAGATGCTTAAAGAGTTTTGAAGCACATTTGATGGGATTTTCTTAACTGGGGTCAATATTTCATCCCTTGATTGCAACAAGGCACTATCTGCAATGCATAAGCATTGCAAATGGTGCCTTGTTTTACTCGAGAGATGTATTCCAAGAAAGGTTAAATTTTTTTTAACACAAGGAGCGTGGGTGCATTTGGATTTCTTCTGCTGTTGAACATTTACATGCAGCTGTTGGAAAATTCTCACTCAGGGAGAGGGAGAGGGGGGATTCAGAGGAGGCACATCCCCCAAACCAAGACCCTCTCTAGCCACATCCCAGTGTTTGGTATACAAGCTGTTTAGAAGGATCAGACTGAAGTTTATTCAAATTGAATCCCAGGGTTCATAAATTTGGCAATGCTATAGAACTTGTAAACAATGTCTCATATTGTATTAATGAGGGATTTTAATGGACAAATTGGGGTATTGTGGATGGGGACATTCAAATCAATGTCAGTGGGTATTTATTTATTGGGAGTTAATGGCACTTTTGGCAGTCTGGGTTACTTCGTGTCGGATAGTTTTATGGGAGAAGGAAGGCAGAGTACCCTGAGAGAACTACCAAGCAATGGCGAGCAACTGCCACTTTCCAACGTACTAACTCCACACAAGCAGGGTTAGCATTGGTTGAAGACAAGTGCACCATCGATGTGCAGTATGCCCTAGTACACAGTACCACTATGTCCCCACGTGGGCAATCGGGATGAATTGCCTTGCCCAAGGACACAGCATAGTTACCCCTGGCAGGGATCAAATTGTGAACCTTTAAGTCCAATTCTGTAACCACTGTGCCACCGCAATCCTGTCAGTGGGTATAAATTCTTGGAATTTACAAGTGCAGGGGCAGAGTGAGGTCAAATTTTAGAAACTGCAAATCCTAATTTTTGATTCTCTGGAGCTATGGGATGATCAAGAGATGTCAGTAGGTAATAATGGCGGATTCCAGGACACTTTGTAAATGTACTGTACATGTACACGTACATGTACGTGTACTGCCATAGGGATTCAGTGTTAAATCGTGTACACGTGTACAAAAATGTCGTTTTTTCAGGGTGTCACAGAATCCGCAATTGGTTTTGAGGCTCTCAGATTGCACTTTTGACGTTCAAACACCCGTTGGTGAACGGGTAGATTCGACACGTCGCTCAAAAAGTGAAAAATGTATGAAATTTTTAAGAAAATGTACATTAAAAATTTTTGTCGACGTTCCCATCGTGGATTAGACCATCGATCTATCGTTGGTGAACACGAGCAAAAAATGTTTTGCGGCTTCTAGGACAGCATCAAAAAGTGGTTTGCGGATTCTGGGACACCGACGTTCGCCAACGGGTGTTCGAACGCTTACAAGTGCAATCCAATCCGGGAAACCCATTTGCGGATTCTAGGACAGGGAAAATCGACCTCAAACGTTTTTTTCAACGTTCGCCAATGGCGAAAAGTGAGCGTAAAGTGTAGTTACTCATCGAGGATTTTTTAAAATTTTGTTTTAAGACCGATTTGGGCCTCCGGTACGTGGAAAAAAGGGGGTTTGCGGGTTCTGAGACACCACGTTTGCGATCGCGTTTCGGACGGTCTAGGGTGCGATTTGAACGGTGAAAACGATTTACCAATTCACCTCGAGAGTTATGTGGGGCGAATCGTGATAGAATCGGTTTTGTCGAGAGGAAATGAAAAGTGATTGATATATATAAGAGAGAAAAAAATATATAAATAAATAGTTATTTAAAAAATAATATCAAATCGAAGTAGATAAAATATACGTAAATCATGAACAATTCCCAGATTTTGAGAGCAAGGTTTCTTTTAAAAATGCTGATGAGAGCCTACGCATTCTGCGTGAACGAACAACTAGGTCGCCTCTTGTTAGAACGATGCGTCGGATGTCGGGATCATCTAGACTTCGATCATGAGAATCATTCGTGTCTGACGATGGAAAGGGAAGATATGGTCGTCAAGTATTTCGAACAGCATTCAAACACGTTCGAATCGACGAAGTGATCACATTTTGGAGGAGATTAGTCTTCTGTAAGGGTCGAGACAAGCCCACCAATTCGGAAGAACTGAAATTGGCGCGTAGAAGTCTGACTTTAGAAGACAAGGGATGCATCATGAAATTATTGCTGAATGAAGCATACATCTAAGTTTTCTCATTGATATAAATAAGGGAGAATAGAAAATAAATAAATACACACATAAAATTTTTTATCTAATATTAGAAAGAAAAAAACATAAAAATGAGAACCAGAAATAAATTGTATCCGACGTTAGATGACGGCGAGGATGAGAAGCCGAACGGCATTTTGCCACCGGCGCCGTCACTAGAAGAGAAAGAAAGAGGAGAGAGGTATCGCATCGATCAAATCAATAGAATCCAAGAGTATCTAACTCGAGAGAGAGATTCTCGCCGTTCTCTCAAGAAGAAGTATTCGCGTTTCCTGAAATTTGTCAACGCAGTCGACACGACACTCATCACGATTTCCATGGGTTTACACGCGGCCGGCATCGGATTGTTGTCGACCGCGGTCGGCATTCCGATCGTGTTGACCGTAGAAGGAGTGGCTCTCGCCGCCAGATTGTTTAGCACGCTCGGAAACTTTTTGAGTAGGAAATTATATCTGAAGGTAAGGAAACACAAAAAGTTTCGCGTTTTGGCCGACTCCAAGATCGACACGATATCCGAAATGATCTCGATGGCGTTGAAAGACGGTAGGATATCGGACGGAGAATACTTCACGATATTGAGCGAGAAAACGAAATACGATGCCATGAAAGAAGCCGTGAGAATCAAGACTCGTCAGATCATGAAGGAAGAGATGAAGGATTCTCTTGTGGAAAAGGGGAGGAAAGAGGCCAGGGAGGAATTCAGTAAGATGATAGAACTCAAGAGCAGCGATTGAAAAAAAAAATATATATAATAAGAACAGAATTTTTAAAAAAGAAATATTAAATTTATATATAAAATAAAAACGAAATTAATTTAAATAACTCTCAAAAATGTATTGCGTAAAGTGTAAGAGAGTTACCGAGACGAGTAATTCTCGAGATGTACAAACTAAAAATGACTGACAGATGCTTCGCGGAATTTGCGACGTGTGTGGTTCGATCAAGACTCGATTCGTCAAAAAAAGGAACGTGAGCAAAGGTAAAGGCATCGTGAATAAAATGATCAATAATCTACCTTTCGAAATGCATCTGCCAGGTCACAGTTTCACGGGACCTGGAACGAAATTGAACAAGAGACTCAACGCCGATCTGACTCCTAAATCTTGGAGCAAACCCATGAATAGGGTGGACGCGGCCGCGTATGATCACGATCTGTGCTATGCCGGACATCCCGACACCAAGACTCGCAATGACGTCTGCGATAAAAACATGTTGGTGAAATTGAGAGGTATATCGAATCCGACCAGGATTCGGATGGGGCGTTCCCAAAAAAAGCGCAGCGGAAAAGAAGAAGAAATGATTATTGACGAGCGAATTGGCCGAGGAGTTACACAAACCCATTGTGCGTAAATTTCGAAAGAGAAGGGTGTTCGTGAAGGGTTTGGATGACATTTGGTCCGCTGACTTGGTCGACATGAGATTGTTTTCCAGGTGGAACGAGGGTGTTAAATATCTATTGACGGTCATCGACGTTTTTTCCAAATACAGTTGGATCAGAGCTTTGAAGAATAAATTGGGACCTGGCGTCGCCGAGGCTCTGAAGAGCGTGTTCGACTCGTCTTCTGGAAAACTGAATAAATTGTGGGTGGACAAGGGAAAGGAATTCTACAACAAGCACGTTCGTCAATTAGTCGACCTCTACTCGATCGAGAACGAAGAGAAAGCCAGTGTGGTGGAACGTTGGAATCGAACGATGAAGGAAAAGATGCACAGATACTTCACGGCGAATTTGACTAAGAAATACATATACGCTCTGAACAGTCTGGTCAAAGATTACAACAACACGCAACACAGATCGATCAAGATGACTCCCGTGGAAGCTAGCGATCCTCGAAACGAAAAACGGGTCTACGCGAATCGAAATCTCGAGAGATCTAAGATCAGGAAGAAGTCTAGAATGCCGAAATTTGCGGTCGGCGATCGAGTGAGAATCTACGCTTATAAGAAGCACTTCGAAAAGGGTTATACTCCTCGATGGACCTCGGAAATCTTCGTGATAATCAAAATATTTCACACCGATCCGGTGACTTATGAAATCGAAGCTTTGGATGGAGAAGAGATCATCGGAAAGTTTTACGAACAACAATTGCAGAAGACGAAGTTTTAATAAGAAAACAAAATTGTTTTTTTATTTACTCTCTTTAACATTTTCTTGTTTACACATATATATATATAGGAGAGAAAAATAATAATAAAAAATAATTAAAACTATTTTTAGATAAAAAAAGCAAGCTAATTAATAAACAAAAAACAAAAACTCTTCAAAAATGGCAAATATACTAGATATAGCACAAAGCATAGTGAAAGATGAAAGAATACGAGGTTCACGAATACGAACCGGTAACCGGAATGAGTTTGAACAATGTGGGAGAGATAAGAATCAACGTCGAAACTCAAGATCTATTCGTTCATCCTAGCGAGAGTTACATAGTGGTGCAGGGACGTCTCACCAAGGAAGATGGGAGCGACTACGCCAACGACGACATGGTTACTCTAGCCAATAATGGCATCATGCATCTATTCAGTAATATAAAATACTTGCTATCCTGACAAGAGATAGAATCTGTGTTTCATCCCAGTCAGGCCACCACGATGTTCGGACTCTTGACGTATCCGGATGATTTTTCGAAATCCAGAGGACTTAATCAGTTGTGGATGAAAGACACCGTCGGCCCTGCTAGCGTCGGCGCCGTCGCGATATTCGACTACGTCGTCCAGACCTAAAGGAACGTTTTCGTTTAGGATACCTTTGAAACACATCTTCAGATTCGCAGACGATTACAACAAGATCATGTACGGATTCAAACATAATCTGACGTTGATTCGAAAAGGAAACGACAACGCGATAGTGAGACTCACCGCGACCGATGCGGGTAAGATAACTCTACACAAGATATCGTGGTTCGTTCCGCACATGGAGCCTTCGATCATGGAAAAATGCGTCTCTACAAGATCATAGAATCCAAGAGTAAATTACCCGTGGGATTTAGAATGAGACAGTGCGACACGGCTAGCATTCCACCCTCCACGAATCACTTCGATTGGAGATTAACGGTGAAATCCGCTTCCGAGAGACCGCATTTCATCGTGGTCACGTTTCAGACCGATATGGACGGGTCTCCGGAAAAGAATGCGTCGCTGTTCGATCACTGCAATTTGAGAAACATGCAAGTGTTTTTGAACGCCACGAGATATCCAGCAATCGATTACAACATGTCATTCGACAAGAACGATTTCTGCAGACTGTGCGGCGACGCCGCTGATTTTAGAAAGAAGTATCACAGTCTAGACGAATTGATGAGCAATCCTAACATATCTCCCGGAGAATACAAGTGGATGTATCCCATGTTCATATTCGTCGTCAGTAAACAGAGTGAACGACTTAAGAGTAGCATCTTAGACATTCAGATCAAGATGCAATTCGATAGGAACGTGCCAAGAAAAACCGAAGCCTTTGCCCTGGTCCTGTCGGACAGAGAATTACAATTCGAATCGGATGGAAATAAGATGTCGATCATTCGATGAGAGACGTGTGTGAAAAAAATAAAAAAAAAAAACAAAAAAAAATAAAAGTAATGAGATCTAGAGAGATTGAACATCTTTCTAAATCTCATTACTTTTTTTTTGTTTTTAATAATCACACATTATTTTTTTTAATTAATTATTTCCACGCGTTCACTGTTTATTCAAAGAATCTAGTTCGATTAGTAGACTCGCCACGGAAGTGGCGGCTTTGGGATTATTGGTTTTCGTAACGAAATTAATCCTGTCTCCGGCGTTCACTTTGAGAGGCGTGCCGAATGTGCTAACATTCGCGTGTTGATTCTCAGTCTTTTCAACACTGTATCTCTTATCACTCTCTACTCCATTCACCGCGAGATTGACGACCGCTGTGTTATTCAAATCCGTGGAAGCCAATCCCATTCGTATGATTTCCCCTCCTAACGGCATGGGATATCCCACCTGACCATGTTGCGATCCACTACCTCTGTTTCCAAAAGACCATTCGGTTTTTCCATCCTCTAACGTGCCAGCCTCCTCGGCCCACACAGTGATCAATTGTCTAGCGTATTTTACTCTTTCCACCACCGAAATCAGGGTGCAGGCATCCGTCATGTTCACAGGATCCGGTAGATTCGTGAGCACGTATCTGCCCATGTCTAGTTTACCTTCCATGATGTCGCCCTTTCTCCAGACCGAGTTGTCGTCCATGTACTTCCTGCTGACTGCGCTGGAATCGAATTCGGGATCGTGATCGAGACCGAATAAATTGAGACCGTTCATGTTGATGCCACCCTCCATGGTTCCGCCAGATTGTTTGTTCAGGTAGAGATCGTCCTCTTGCGATTCTACGTATCCTTGTGATCGTATCATGGCAGAATCTACGTAGCCCTTGTTGACCGCGGTTGAGTCCGCGTCCGTGTCGTCGACCTTCGACAGATTCAACATCTTGTTGAATCCCGCATTCAGATCCGATTTCATTTCTCGTCTGTCAGACTTTCTCTGTTCCAGATCTACGTAGTGTTTGGTCGCCACGTCCTTGGGATTCGTGGGAGGGGCCACGTTCGTTATCTTGTTAGAATTGGCGTTCAATTCCGACTGCATCGTTTTCTGAACGTATCTACTTCTCAGATGTTCACTGAATCGCGCGTGAGAGTCGTCCGTGTATTTCTTGGTCGCGGCATCGGTGGAATCTATGGGATTCACGACGTTCACCAAACGTTTAGATTTCAGATCGAGATCGTCGGTCATGGCTTTATCCACGTAATTATCTAGCATGATTCGTTCGAAATCCGCATTCCCCCTGTCGACGTATTTTTTAGTCGTCGCCGACTTCGAGCGTCTTCCTCTTCTTTTTGGGTCGACTTTCATCATCACTTCTACCAAATTTATCGACTGGCATGTTGTTTTGAGGTTTTTGTTTTAAAATATGTTTCAAACGCAGTTTATTAAAAAATGAATTATTTCACTTATTTTTATTTTTCGTTTTTATTCGATTAAAATTTTTTAAATAATTTTTTGACCTTTATATATACTATAAAAAAAAAATTTCTCTCTAATGTAAATCATTGAGAATGTCTTGAAACCGATCTCCTTGATCTCTTGAGAACGTAGAGACACAGGTGACCGCAAAACACTTGATCTGGCGATTGCACTCGTTCCAGGTTGTAACGAACCATCGATTTGTTGAAATAGTTCTTTCTTTCTTTCAGTGGCGAGATTCCATAGCTGTCGAAATAATAATTCTTCTTCTTCCCGTTCTTGAACCATGCCACCCAGTGAGTGCCTTCACCCGATAAATCGTCTAGATTTAAAATTCCGCATTCCGATTGTCAAGGTCTTCTCTTCGGCAAGGCATCTCTGGAAAACATGCCTAGAAAATCTTTGATTTTCAAATCCTTCGCCGCATTTGACAGATCAATGTTGGGTAGGGGTTCGTTAGGTAAGACAACACCTTCTACGGATATCTCTATTTTCTTATTCATAAATGTGTATATTTTTTTTTTAAAATTTATTTTATTATAATTCACTAAAATGACGTTATTTTTTTTATGTTTTTCTTTTTCTCTTTAAACTAACTCTCTCGATGTCTTTATCGACTTCCATAATCTTGAATCCGTCTAATTCCTCTTGATTTTTTCTGGAATCCTATCATCCTTAATCATATCTGGAATCCTATCATCCTCAATCATATCTGAAATCCTATCGTCTAAAATTAGATCCAAAGTCAAATGTCCGAGTGCCAAAGTGCTTATTTTATCATCTAACATGAATCTCTTATCGTCGTCGGCCGTCAACGAAATCTTGTTGACTATTTCGGTGTGATTTTCGCTTCGAATCGATTTTATAGTCTTATACACCGGACCACTTCCTAACAGACAATCTTTATACTCTCGGAAAGAGATGTTTTTCTTCACCACGCACGCTTTAACCCCTTTGCACTTCTTGATCTCTTCATCTTCTAGACGATAAGCATACAGTTTGGGTCTCAAGCCCATGAATTCAAAGATTTGTTTACCGCCGCTCAAGTCCTTAAATTTACCCAACACCTTCTTGTTGTCGTTCGATTGAATGTTGGACGGGTGATCGATGGGATAATTACTCGTGTCGAACCACGCGGCCACGTCCGGAGATACATCGTGGTAGACATCTTTCGTCTCTATCTCGTAAACTAAACTGTCCGTGTCGGTGAACAGTAGTTTGGCTTTATCACCAAATTTTCGTTTCACATAATCGTAGTGAAACTCGTACATCAATCACTTGCTGATATCTAAGATGATGGGTCCGAGATATTACGGTTTGTCAAACTTCAGGTGCGTCTTTTGCATGTGAATGGCCACTAGATTTTCGTCGAATATGGTTCGGTGTTTGTAATTGGGTTTCGCCACTAACTTTTTAGCTCTTTTCTCAGACGTGACGAGTCGCACATCGGTTCTCTTCCTGTTGTTTTCCATCGATTTACCATACACGCAGTTGTTCATGAGTTTGAAGAAATCTTTTTCGAAATCGTTCTCGGCTCGAATTCTGAGATTCGTGTTGAGATCGATGTATTTTTTCATCCAAGGCTCTTCGTCGAATCGAATGATGCGATGTATGTCGACTAATTTCATCCCGTGATCAACGTATTCTTTCAAATTCTCGCTGTAGAAGACGTACTTAAGTTTGTTAAATAAATTGGGAATGAGTTTTTCCTCGTCTCCTTCGATCGGTTCCATTCGTTCGGAAGCCAGCGGATAATCGTTGTGTAGATCGTGTAATTCTTCGGATAGTTCAAATCAACTTCTAAAATGCAAGGATAGTCTCTCCATTTTTGCATCTCTTCCTGTTCCGTCACCCATTCGAAATTTCCAATCGGTAAAGGATGACTCATAGCCCAACCGTACAGATTATTAGCGTCCCAATACTGTATGTATTTATTCGATCGTTTCAAATCGAAACCTTTCATGTAGGGATTGTTAGCTTCGGAATATCTGTGGGAGATCATCAAGACGCCACCTCTCGAAGCCTTTTCGAACATGAGCAACATGTCCACGTTGGATAATAATTCCAATTGGACTTCGGTGGTCTTCAACAGAGTGTCCCACGCCAGACCGGGTGCATTGAAATACCAAGCCGGATCCAGATCGTAATTTCGACGACAGACGTCTCGAAAATTTTCGAACACATCTGCCAAGAGCAGAACGTCGGTCTTCAGATAGAGATCGTGATAATCTCTCATGGTTTTCATATCGAATGATTTCCACACGTTTTTGGCGTGTTCGTAATTCTCGTCGGAAATGTCGGATTCGTATAATTCCGAATAAAAATCTTCTTTCGAAGGTAGTGCGGTGTAGTCAAATCTCATTTGATCGTTCATGGAATCGTAAGGATAGACTCCCTTCCTCAACATGATGTCTACTCGTTCTCCAAAATGTTCGCTCGTGATTTTAAATTTATCCTTGCTCATGTTATCGACTAATTTTTCCAGACCGGTCGACATGAATTTAAAACTGTCGATGAAACGTATGCCTCTACGAATGGATTTCGTTTTTTCTTCTAACGTTTCTCCGTCGATTACTCTTTTCTTCTCCAATGACCTTCCATTTCGTGAAGGAAATGTATCTTTCTTCACTGTTCGTGATGCAATTTAATTCTCCGTGGGCGGTGCCGAGATTTTTCACAAACAGATGACTGTCGTAACCTGAGAGATTGTGAAATATCACCGGATAGAAAATGGCGTCTCGATATTTTAAATTACACTTGCTGTGAGCCGGACCGCGATACAGACCCGTGTAATGATCGTGGTCTCTAACCTTCTTATTTTCCTCCGAATTCTCGTCAAACGATTGTCTGCATATGTGACATTCAGTGGCCCTGTTATTTTCGTCCTGCTGTTCTCGCGTGATGATCATTTTCGCCGGAATTTTTAATTTGTCGTATAACATTTGAATTTTTGATTCTAACTCTTCCACGAACCTTTGAGCCACGTCGTTGTCTTCGCACTGTTTCGTATAGGTGAAGGGACCCATGTCATGTTGCGAGTCGAAAGCACATTTCACGTAAATGCAATAGCCCAAAGGCATGTGTTTTTGATATCTTTCGACGTAACTTTGAAGAGCGTCGGGTTGGCAGGAACTCATTTTCATGGTGAAGCATTCAAAATCGGCGTACATGACGAATGGTACTTTTAACCTTCTATTGCGATTTTCAAACTTCACGATGGTGTTGGGTTTGGGCATTTCAACGGCGACACTTTGATTTTCATTGCAATATTCCTGATGTTTCGCTAACGACTTTTCGCTGTGAAACACATTCATGCAGTTGCAACCTAAACATATCTTTCCTTTATGTTTATTATTTTGTCTCGACAGTAATCAGCTCGGATTTTTAACCCAACAATAATGACGATTGTCACCATTTGAAATCAATAATAAAATAATCGTCTTTTCTCTTTCGAGATACGAAGTCTGTCTGAGAGGATAGATCATTTGTTTTTCATCGTCGTATCCCAAGACGTTCACCGCTACGGTAGGATTTTGAGCCTCGAAACATTCGATGTGTTTTAACTGCGTTGGAAAAGTCACTCTGGTCCAATCGAGATTTTTAGAAGTCACCTCGTAATGAGAAACTCTCTCAGGATGGATTTTGACAGGGTATAAAGCAGAGGTGACTGCCCATTTAAAACACTGATCATCTTTATTTCTCATGTAGATCACAGCATTTTTTTTAGCTAAGAAATACGGTAATTCCACGTAGGAAGACCCTTTCAACAAATCGTTTTTAGTTATATGAATTTCGACTTTCAACACCTCATCGAACGTCCAATTACTACCTTCATGTTGATAATTCGCAAGAGACGTCAACATCTTGTCTCTCATCTTTTCGAAAACGTCCGATAAATCTGAACCTCGAAGTATGGGTTCGATGTTAGATCTGAAATATGCATTTTTCACGATACTCTTGCCGGACTTCACGTCGATTTTATTCATCACGCAATGGAGTATCATCTTAATTTTTTGTCCCACGTTCATGTGTTGGCGAAACAAATCCAATACTTTTTTCTTCACCCGTTCCATGAACAATTTCGGATCGATTTTCTTGAACAAGGGAACCATGTCGAAAGTTTTAAAAACGCCTTTGATCGCACTCTCCCGTTCTACGGGCTTCGATTGGAATAGTTCCGTGACGAGTCGTGCTACATATTCTTCTCCTTTCCCTTTGTCGATTGCTCGTCGAATATCGCTCGATATATCTCGTTTGTCTAGATTCTGAAGTGCATCACTCGTTTTCGTTTTAGTTTTTTTTTTTTTTTTTGAAACTTGAAGTTCTTCAACAGCTTTTCGTTTAGTCGTCTTCTCATTTTTCACAACCGATGCATTTTTTGACTGTTTAAGTTTATCCACTTCTGATCTTTCGATTTTTTTCTTTCCATCGTTTCGCAAACGATATTCCTGTATGACTTAAATTTTTTTTGATTTGGTTCTATGATTTCTGAAATGTGGAATTTTTAATTTTTTACAAATCTTGTTTAACTGAGGTACGGTTTTCTCATTTAAATTTTCCATTTCTTTATTTGTTTGCTTCATTTGTAAGACTATTTTTTTTTCGAATTTTGTATTTAAATAATTTGTTAAAAAGTTTTAAAATTGTTTTTATATATATATGTTTTAATTCCTTCAAAAAAATTTTTTGATGAAATTAATCAATTTTTTTATGTTCCTTAACGTAAAAAAATTGAATTAGTACGAGAAAAAAGGATGTTAAAATTTAAACTTTTTATTTATATATATATAAAGAGAAAAAACACTTTTACAAAAAAAAATTTTCACATTAAAGAAAATTAAAATTAAAAAAACTTTTTTATATATATATAAAGAGTAAAAAAAAAACAAACTTATAAAATCTATAGATTACAATGACATGACTCCATCGAATTGAATGAGGTCGAGACAAAGGTCTTAGAGCACAAACACAACAAATATAGCATGCCTTTGAAATTGGATGAAGCCACGCTCGATTTGTTTTACGAGTACCAAAGCGATCTACAGAAAATCGTCATCACCAAAGATAGAGAATTCGACAAGGATGATTTGTCGTTGCCCTACAGAAGTTACATATATCCAAAAATCTCACTCGAACTCGTGAACAAATCGGGTGGTGAGAGTGCATTCACCGATGTAAAAAAACTCAAAAAAGTAAAGATAAACATTCAACACATTTTCGAAAAAGGAGAAGACACGAGCGTCAACATGCTAATAACGGACTTGGAAATATAAACAATAGAGAGATTGATTTTTAGTGAAGAAGAAGGAAAAAAAAAAGTAATGAGATCTAGAGAGGTTGATCATCTCTAGATCTCATTACTTTTTTTTTTGTTTTTGTTTTCCTTCTTCACTATCGCCCATATATATTATAATAACGTTTCCTTTTTTCTCAAATTTGGCGTCGATTCTTCTTTTCTTTTTTTTGTGATATGTTACGTTTTTATAAGAACACATTTGTTTATCCGAATCATAATTATGAATGAATGTGGTGCATCTCTTGGTAACACTCGCATCATTACCATTCTCTTCAGAAGGTAGTGGCAACGGTGGAAAACGTCTCATTCTTTTAAATTTCAACCATCTATTCCGATCTTTATTTAACTCTTTTATCAGTTCTTTCCTAAGATATCCATCATCAGCGTCTAATTGTTTTTCTACATCTTTTTCCCATACTATCTTGCAGTATTCATCATTAGCGTCTAATCGTTTTTCCACATCTTTTTCGCACTCTATTTCACGATATTCATCATTATCGTCTAATTGTTTTTCCACCTTTTTATCCATTTTATATTATTTTTATACTTTCTATGATTTATATTTTATATAATTATATAATTTTTTACATTATAATAACATACTCAAAATCGGTATATTCTTAAACGGCGAATTCTCACCAAACAACAAACCCTTGCCGAGTCGCTCAATGTTCCGTCCACTCTTCAGATAGAGACCATTTCCACTCAAAGAGTTGCCACCTCTAACGGGTTCTAGATACAATCCTTCACCGCTGTCGTCTACGTGGACGCGACATACGGCTCCTCCCTTCTTCAAAAACAGTCCGCTGCCACCCATTAATTTCTCAACTGCCGAACTCGCGAGTCCCGAGAGAGCTCCCACGCCGAGAGTCTTTCCGAGAAAGGGTAATGCTTTTGCAGCAAAGGGTAATGCTTTTGCGGCGATTCCTGCCAATAGCGGTAGGAAACTGCCTTTCATTCTCAAATTGTATCTCAATTGAGCGGGTCTCAATCTCACCGTCAACCCTCTTCCATCACGAATCGCTTTTTCCATCCTTTTGATTTGACTTCTGGTCCAGGCAGTCGAATCCTGACCGCCACTCGTCAGATCTTCGTGAGTGAATTTGAATCTCACCACCTCGCCTCGAGTTGTTAACGCTCTCTTAAGTTTCTTCCTCTGTCCTGCGGATATGTTCACGTTTTTAACCACGTATTGTGTCATAATTCTTTTTTTTTAAATATATTTTGTTCAATTGTTTTTTTTGTTTTAATGATAATTATATATATATTAAATAATTTTTGTAAATTAATATTGCATTTATTTTATTTTCTTATTTATATATATACACAATATTTTTTTTTTTGCTTTTATATTTCTCTTATGTGAAATCGTATCGTCACCCTCTCTCCGCGAAGATCTAACAGTTCACCATTTTGATCCATCAACGTGGTTTTGAGACTATACAACGTGTCTAAAATCACTGGTAGATAAACTAAATTTCGAGGTCGTTCCACGATCTTATAACCCGGCGACACGTTTGGAAAGAAGGAATAGATCGTCGATTGATCGCTACCATTCACGTAGCTTCCAGCAATCACGTCCACATTCACCAGAATGCTATTGACTGCGAGAATGTTGACCGTATTTTCAGATGCCGCGTGGCCTCGATACATCTTTCGATCGAATCCCAGCATCTTGCCTATAGAATCGTCCGTGTTGAAATCCACTCGAAAATTATCATCCAAATCCAACATCGTCTGTAAGGTATTAGGGTTGGGAGCGAGTCTGATCTTGTTTCTTCCCTTTCCATCCATCTTCATTCATGTCTGAATGTAATTGTTTAAATCGTCTATGTCGTAACTTCCTTTGGGAATTCGAATCTCCAACCAATCCACTCCGTCGGAATACTTGAACGAGTTATTCTTTTCGGTGATGTTGGGAAAAGAATAATAAGTCTCCAGATTCATCAACGCCATCTCGTATCTTTTCTCTCTATTCAATTTGATGGAAGGTTCGAATTTTGTCGCGAATCGAGTCGAATCGCCACTCACCACGATTTGAATGGATTGTTTTGCAGCCGTATTCTCGGCTATCCGTTCTAACAATTCTCCTTGTTCGAACATTATATTTTAATTTTTATTTTATTTTTCAAAACTAAATTATTTAATGATTTATTATTTTCTAATTTTATTTTCGCTCTCTGTCTTATTATAATCAGAAACATAAAACTTGTCGAATCCGCACCGATATTTTCCGCGATTAAATTCGCTAGTCAAATCGATCACGACAAAATTGTAAAGTCCTCCATCCCAAACGCTCTTGCAGAATCTCCTGAATTCCGCCACGCTCATGTCGTTTGCGACGTGATCACCATAGATGTGATTGAGATTCTTGAGATCCTGACGAAAGAGACACAGTAAATTAGCATTCTCCCTTATCGTCTGTCTGGGCAATTGAAAATAATTCTGCGACAGGTGGAAACAGTCCACGATGCTGTGACGACCCCTAACGTAATACGATTCGCATCGGTTCTGTCTCTCCAAAAGCAGATCATCGAAAATCATGAGATTCTTATCTTCCGATTTCAATTCTCTAGGATCCGGAACATCGCTAGCATTCTCATAAAATCGACACTCGACGTTCGAAGACGCATTTCTCTTCATCAATTCCATCGCCGCACTGTCCAAAATGGTCGAAAGAGAAGCTTCACTTTTGTCGAATTCCTCCCTACTGTCAAAGATTCTGGCTATGACGTCCTTGGGCAATCGACGATCCATGCACTCTCGAAGCAATCTGTATTCGGGTTGAAACAAGCTCTTGCCAAACACGAACAATCTGTCGTAATCCAACCAGTCGGGTCGTGACAACAGATTCATCAACAGATTGGTCTTTCCACAATTCAATTTTCCCACTATCAAGCCTCTTATGCTTTTGGGAAAGAACTCGTTATTCGACCTCTTAGTCGCGGCGTTGTTCCAAGACATATCTTTAATGTTCATCTTTGTTTATTTTTTTGTTATTTTAAATTTTTTCAAACACAATTTTTATGTTTTTTTCAAACTCAGTTTTATAAATATTATTATTTATTTATATTACACCGTCGTGAGTTCTCTTCAATCCAGATCCACTCGTCATTTTGGCTAAATCTTGTATGGGTACCACAGCATCCTTAAAATCTTTCCAACTTTTCAGCGATCTCTCTAACGTAGCTCGCTTTGCCAGCGGAATGATCAACGCGTCGATCAACGCGTCGGCTGCCCTCTTGCCAGCCACAGAAGCTATCCTACCACTGGCTTTGGAAACGGCTTTCTTACCAGCATCCAAAGCCATCTTCTTACCGACCTCAAATGCGGTCGATGCGAGTTTTCTGCCTGCATCGCTCGTGAACGCTCGCATTATAGAATCGACGATGCCAGAACCACCTTGAACGTAAGTTCTGACGTATCCCCTGTTCTTTATCACCAACATATTTTATAATATATATTTTGTTTTTCACTGGTAAATCGTTTGTTGTTTAAATTACTTTTATTATTTTGTAGTGTAAAATTTACTCTTTTTTATTTTATATATTTTTGTTTGTTTCTCTCTACTTATTATATATCAATCCTTCAATTCGTTCATCAGTCTTTTGTAATTGCGTTTATTCAAAACCTGCTGCCTCAACAATTCATCACATATGCTCACTATCTCATTATCTAATCCAGTGTCACCAGCGCGTCTACTTGCCATCAACAAACTCAATCTCTGAGACAGAGCATCAGAATCGCTCAGAAGAACAGTGGTTTTCACCCCTTTGCCAGTCACCGACTCGACGAACTTCTTATTCATATCCCATATGGGTTTCACCACCTTTGTCCACTTGTAACCTCTGTTGGCTTTGGGTCTCGTTTCTCTGGCATCGTTATTTCTCTTCATGGCGTGGGTCTGAACCAGAATGTCGCCGTAATTGTTGAAATCATGTTCCGTGTAATCTCCAGGCTTGTCGAAAAGGAGCAATTTGCGCAGTCCGGGAGTTAATTCGTACCTATTCGAACCGACGATTAAATTATCATCATCCTCTCGCACTTCTGTGTCGCCCACAAAAGTTCTGCCATCAGAATCCTTATAAATTCCATACAACAGATCTCTCTTACCACCATCCTCGGACGACGCGACACTATCAGTGGTGATAGTCGAAGCTGTATCATCGCTCTCGCTCACGTTGGTTTCGATTCTCATAGGAACGTAATCCGGTGTAGATTGAAAGGAATACTGTTTTGTAAAACTGCCGGGCAACGAACCCATTCTCAAAGAACTCTCTTTTATAGGTCTCAATTCTTCAACTATCTCTTGCTTCGTTCCTGAACCTCCGTCACGGGTTTAAATATTTTTGTGGCTTCGCGTCTCAATTCCATCTCTCCAAGACGTCTGCTTCTGTCAGCCGATTGAATGCTCTTCTTGGCACATTCATATTTGCTTAAAAGTTGATCTCTACGTTTGGAATCTGTGATGTGTAAAAACATTTTTTCATTTTCTAAATTATTAATATTTCCTTTAGAGTATGCTAACTTGAGTTATTTTATTATTTTCAAAATCAAATGTATAATTATTTTTATGTTTTATGTTTTAAGTAAATAAAAATCTTCTGTCTTTAATATAATAACTAAAACCAGTTGAGGAAAAACATTTTACATGATAAAACCTCTATAAATGCGTTTTGCCCCCGAACGCGTTAAAAATCACATCACCGATTATTCACTCAGTGACGAAAAGTTTGAAAGTTTTTGCACATAAGAAACCGGTTTCTGATTTAACGCGTTTGAGAATAATTACATCCGTTAAATGGAGAACTTTGAAAAAGTTTGAAAGTTTTAGCGTATAAGAAACCGGTTTCTGATTTAACGCATTTGAGAATAATTATATCCGTTAAAAGGGTTCATTCATATCTCCGAACATTATAACAAGTAAATTAAAATTCAATTATCTCTTAAACCTGATTGAGTGGAAACGCGCTTTTATCGTCTATTATTAAAAACGAAAATACCTTTCATTCACACCGGAACAAAACATGAGTGTCTATTATGATACAATTTTATCGGACTCGATTTTATAGTCAACTCTATTGAACGAAAACCTTTCATTCACACCAAAACAAAACATGAGTGTCTATAACACAATTATCTCTTAAAATTCATCTAAATGAAAAAGGTTTTATAGAGGAATTTTTATTTGAATGAAACAATTCTACGAACTGTTTTATTTGAATGAAACAATTCTATGAACTGTTTCATTTAAAATTTATCTTACAAATTTCACTGTGACAAAACGCGAAAAGATGATTTCCATCGATTCTAATTTTCTAAAACTTAAGTTTCAGTGTCAACCGTTGAACGAAAACCTTTCTTTCACACCAAAACAAAACATGAATGTCTATTATAACACAATTTATCAGACTCAATTTTATAGTCGACTCTATTGAACGAAAACCCGTGAACAGATGATTTTCCATCAATTCTAATTTTCTAAAACTTAAGTTTCAATGTCAACCGTTGAACGAAAACCTTTCATTCACACCGAAACAAAACATGAATGTCTATTATAACACAATTTATCAGACTCAATTTTATAGTCGACTCTATTGAACGAAAACCTTTCATTCACACTGAAACAAAACATGAGTGTCTATTATGACACAATTTATCGGACTCAATCTTATAGTCGACTCTATTGAACGAAAAAAGCTATTTATTTACACTGAGTACAAAATTGAAAAACTCCTCAAAATCAATTCTATCATGATTCGCCCCACAAAACTCTTGAGGTGAATCGGTAAATCGTTTTCACTGATCAAATCGCACCCTAGACCGTCTGAAATGCGATCGCGAACGTGGTGTCTTAGAACCCACAAACCCCCTTTTTTCCACGTACCGGAAGCACAAATCGGTCTTATAACAAAATTTTAAAAAATCCTCGATGAGTAACTACACTTTACGCTCACTTTTCGCCATTGGCGAACGTCAAAAATAACGTTTTGAGGTCAATTTTTCCTGTCCTAGAATCCGCAAATGGGTTTCCCCGATCGGATCGCACTTTTAACTGTTCGAATACCCGTTGGTGAACTTCAGTGTCCCAGAATCCGCAAACCACTTTTTGATGCTGTCCTAGAAGCCGCAAAACGTTTTTTGCTCGCGTTCACCAACGATAGATCGATGGTCTAATCCACGATGGGAACGTTGACAAAATTTTTTAATGTACATTTTCTTAAAAATTTCGTACATTTTTCACTTTTTGAGCGACGTGTCGAACCTACGTGTTCGCCAACGGGTGTTTGAACGTCAAAAGTGCGATCTGAGAGCCTCAAAACCAATTGCGGATTCTGGGACACCATGAAAAAACAACATTTTTGTACACGTGTACACGATTTAACACTGAATCCCTATGGCGGTACACGTACATGTACGTGTACAGTACATGTACAAAGTGTCCTGGAATCTGCCATTATTACCTACTGATGTCATCATTTCATACAGCTGAAGTGATTCTAGTTCTCCAACCTCCAGAAGCAAAGGTATTACATTTAAATTTCAACTGTGAGATATACTGTAACACCCAGTTTGATGAAGTGAATTGCACCACCTTTTGCTTCATTCAGACTAACAACCAGCGACTGAACACATAACAGACCATAATCATTACCAGTATTTCTTCTTCCATCATCTTTTCTCTTTCCAAGTGTTTTATTTTTCCTTTTCAATATTTTCCCAGCACCCTTCTAGAGATGATATACCGAAAAACCAAAACTCATACTGATATCATGAAATGCCGAGAAACCAAACCAATACATTTAATACCCAAACTGTCTGAATTTTCAGATTTTCCTTCATTCACTATTTATAAGGCCCTATTGAGGCTTGCTAGCAAATGAAGGGTTCATTTTTATGAAAGAAATGGCTGATTTTCTTTTCAATTTTGTTATCCCTCAGGATTCTGGGCAATTGTCCTGAATTCTCACTTGACGACATCCTGTACTTGTCCAGCTTCTTAGCAGTGATTTCTAGCCTTAAAAGTCAGCCAAGACTTGTCTAGAAATCACTACCCAGGTACTTTGTCTATTGTCAGCAGGACCTCTTGAAGGTGACATGATCAGTGTACATGCTGTGAGATTGCACATGCCTGAAATAGGGCTGTAAAAGTTTAAGGTGTGTTTAGAACAAGTCACAAAATTATCACTGTAGATATGATTTGTTTTCATAAAAGAATGCCTCTGTTGAGCTCATTGGCAGTGGCATTTTTTTACTGTAGTAGATTGTGGCACTGTTGTAGAATGATGTGAATCCTACTTTGGTACTACAATGGAACCCTGTTAATTGAATTGCCACTTTGCCAATGAAAATTATTCACTTAACAAGAGTATTCGATTAACAGGGATTGTGTCACTTTCCTATATTCTAGGGATAAACTTAGCATTTATACTATTATATCGTGTTTAACAGAGCTCCATGAGCTCTGTCAAACAAGATATAATAGATTAAATGCCTGTATTGGATGTACAGAGGCCAAATAGGTCTATAAACAAAGGAAAACTGAGGAGAGTCAAGGTCATTTCTCAACAGGTTACAAGATTTTTTTATTCAATTTACAGTAGTTTACTCTATAACCTATATTCAATTAACAGGTCAAATTTGTACTGGAGGTATGGTAAATGGTCTTGTTTTGGGAAATCATATTCAATTAACAGGGTTATTCAATTAAGAGATATCCAATTAAGTGGGCTACACTGTATCAGCAAATCACAGTCAAGTCAGATACCAAATACTGAACTGATACCAAGGTATACCTCCTGAAAAATACCAAAACCGATACCAAACTTAAAATTCCAGTACCACACATCTCTACTCCCTTCAGCTCTCCCACCCCACATTCAGCCTTTGCAATCTCAAAATGCATGTGATAACATACGCTTGGATAGTCTAGGATCTTGTTTGAGCATCATAAACAGAACAGTTATGAGTTTCGATCATATTATGACTATGATCAAATTCAGAATGTTGGCTCTTAAACAGATCACACAAATAGGAGCGCTGAAATTTTTGCCAGAATTTATCGCCCAAACTAACATTTTAGGCAGTATGAAGGAGTTTATTCTCTAATTAACTGACAGACTGCTGGAACTCATATTTGGGCTTTTTTCTGAAGTGCAGGTACCGTACCTTAAAGGCTTTATATTCTGTAGGTGTACTCCATATTATCTTTGAAGTGAAATTACTTAGTCTATGTGGATTTGCGTGGTTATAGTTTATGGGAGAGTGCCTGTATGCACTCTCCAGTAAACTGTAACAAGGCAGCGACATATGAACAAATTTTGACGACTAAAAATAATTTAGCACTTGACCAGTTAATAGAGGAAATCTTCAGGTTCAGGTTCAGATTCCTTTTTTATTTTAGATCTTGTTTACCTGTGTTTACTGAAATTGTTCTGGCAAACTAAATTTTAAGAACATTCAGCATGGTATTAGCTCAGTTATAACCCCGTGTACGCTTGTTTGAATCTTGTAAAATGAAAAGAAGACCGACTTATCATGGACCATATGTTTTTACATTTATGACTTTTCCAATTTTTTTCTTTTTTATTATCTCAACTTGACAAAGTCAAGCTAAGCAATTGCCATCTCCTCTCGTCCGTCGGCGTATGTACGTCCACAATTTCTTTTTGCACACCTCACAGGTTGCATTTATGATCAGATCCCTTTGAAACTTGGTATGCTTGTTTGGGGTGACCTCTGGATGGGAGCTATCGATTTTCTTCAATTTTCATCAAAAAATGTTGCCGCTGCCAACGTTTTTAGAACTTAGTTTAGTCAGACCTCATAATTTCCTTTTGGCACACCTACAGGGCACATTTATGATTGGATTGCTTTTAAACCTGGCATGCTTGTTTGGGGTGAGCTCTAGATAGGAGCTTTCAATTTTCTTCCATTTCCGTCAAAAAATGTTGCCCCGGCCAACGTTCTTAGAACTTAGTTTAGTTAGACCACAATATTTCCTTTAGGCACACCCTACAGGGCACATTTATGATCAGATTGCTTTGAATCCTGGCAGGCTTGTTTATGGAGACCTCTAGATGAGAGCTATTGATTTTCTTCAATTTCCGTCAAAAAATGTTGCTACGGTCAACGTTCTTAGAACTTAGTTTAGTCAGACCTCAATATTTCCCTTTGGCACACCCAACAGGGCACATTTATGATCGTATTGCTTTGAAACCTGGCAGACTTGTTTGTGGAGACCTCTAGATGGGAGCTATCGATTTTCTTCCATTTCCATCAAAAAATGTTGCCGCGGCCAACGTTCTTAGTTTAGTCAGACCTGGCACACCCTACAGGGCGCATTTATGACTGGATTGCTTTGAAGCCTAGCATGCTTGTTTGGAGGTGACCTCTAGATGGGAGTTGTCGATTTTCTTCCATTTCCGTCAAAAAATGTTGCCGCGGCCAACGTTCTTAGAACTTAGTTTAGTCAGACCTCAATATTTCCCTTTGCCACACCCAACAGTGCACATTTATGATTGGATTGCTTTGAAACCTGGCATGCTTGTTTGGGGTGACCTCTAGATGGGAGCTATCGATTTTCTTCCATTTCCATCAAAAAGTGTTGCCGCTGCCAATGTTCTTAGAAGTTATTTTAGTTAGACCTCAATATTTCCCTTTGGCACACCCTACAGGGCACATTTATGATCAGATTGCTTTGAAACCTGGCATGCTTGTTTGTGGAGACCTCTAGATGGGAGCTATCGGTTTTCTTCCATTTCCGTCAAAAAATGTTGCTACGGCCAACATTCTTAGAACTTCGTTTAGTCAGACCTCAATATTTCCTTTTGGCACACCCTACAGTGCACATTTATGATTGGATTGCTTTGAAACCTGGCATGCTTGTTTGGGGGGACTTCTAGATGGGAGCTATCGATTTTCTTCCATTTCCATCAAAAAATGTTGCCACAGCCAATATTCTTAGAACTTAGTTTAGTCAGACCTCAATATTTCCCTTTGGCACACCATACAGGGCACATTTATGATCAGATTGCTTTGAAACCTGGCAGGCTTGTTTGTGGAGACCTCTAGATGGGAGCTATCGATTTTCTTCCATTTCCGTCCATCAAAAAATGTTGCCGTTGGCAAAAATCTTTGAACTTAGTTCTGTCAGGCATCAGTATATTCCTTTGGCATATCCTACAGGGCACATTTATGATCAGATCAGTTTGAAACTTTGTATGCTTGTTTGGGATTACCTCTAGATGGGAGCTATCGATTTTCTTCAATTTCCATCAAAAACTATTGCCACTGGCAATATCCTTCAATGAACATAGTAAAAACTTACTGCAATTAAGCATCAATATTTCCCTTTGACACACCCTGCAGGGCACATTTATGATTGATGGCTTGCAAACTTGGTGTGCTTGTGTGGGGTGACATCTGTATGGGAGCTGTCGATTTTCTTCCATTTCTGTCAAAAAATTTTGCTGCTGATCTTTGAACTTAGTTTAGTCAGACCTCAATATTTACCTTTAAGACACCCCTCAGGGAACATTTATGATTGGATCACTTTGAAACTTGGTATGTGTGTTCGGGGTGACCTCTAGATGTGAGCTATTGCTTTTTTTTCATTTCCATAAAAAATTATTGTCGTTATCACCAGCCTTTGAACTTATTGCATTTGTGCATCAACTTATCCCTTTTGCACTCTCTGCGAGGTAGGCTATATTTATAAATTTCCCTAAAAAAAACCCAAAACCCCATTGCCACAAGCAATGACCTTCTACTCAGTGCATTTGTGCATTAACATCTTCCCTTGGCATGCCGCAGAGGGCACATTCATTATCAGGTTGTTTTGAAACTTTGTTTGCTTATGCAGGGTGGCAAAGCTAGGAGCTATTGATTTTCTTTTCATTTCCATCAAAAACTCTTGCTGTTAGCAACAATCTATGAATTTATTGCATTTGTGCATCAATATTTTTCTTTGACATTTATCATAGGATTGTTTTTGAACTTGATGTGCTCATTAGGCAAGACCTTTAGATACGAGCTATTGATTAGCATTCATTTGTGTGAAAAAAGTTGCCATTTACAATAACCTCTGAACATACTGCATTTGTGTATCAACATTCTTCCTTTAACCAGTCTTACAGTTTACATTTAAAAATGCATGGATTACTCTTGACATTGTGCACACACAATGCTGTTATGTTGAAATTTCATCAAATAACATTGGTACCAATGATCTTCAATTTTGCCATTTCATTTAGAACTTACCAAGTTCAGGTTTGTCAAGCTGAGCTGCAGTGTCATTGACACTTTCATATTAGGAGTGGGGAGGGTTCAGAGAGAAACAATTTTCAATCCCCTGCCCAGCTGCACCTGCAAATGCTTTCAAGGCCCAACCCCCATTTTTTTCAAACCCATCCCCACCCGAGTGAATGTGATTTATTTTGTAAAGTAAAATTAGAACTTTGTGGTTTTGAGTGTTTTTTTTAACCCTTTACCCAATGCACAGTATCAAGATTTGATATTTCAATTATTACCTCCTGTGAGTGAAGCTCAAGGGGTGCTTTAGTGATCATTTTTCATCCATCGTCCATTGTCTGTCCATCCTTCTGGCATGATCATTACATTATCTACTTCTCCTCACTGACTACTGTGCTGAATTGAACCAAATTTGATATGCATGTTCCTTACCATATGTGAATTCAAGTTTGTTCAAAGTTGCCATGCCCATAGAAGGCACTATAAGGGGCATAATTCTGTTAGCACAAAAAATTTGTTAAAAGATTGGAAAAATCTTCTCCAGGACTACCAATCAGAATCTGATGACACTTGGTACACAACATCCTTAGAAGGTACAGATTCAGGTTTGTTCAAAACAAGTTGCTAGGTCCATATTTGGGCTCCCTATGGGAATCCCAATTTTAACAGTCCATTATAAGGAAATTTAAAAAAAAAATCTTCTTAAGATCTGCTAATCAGAATCTTTTGATGACTGGTATAGAGCATTCTTGGAGTGTGGGGGGGGGGGGGGGGGGGGGGGGTGGTGGGGGGCAGATTCAAGTTTGTTCATGTCAAAGCCCTAGGATCATATTTGGGCTTCCTATGAGAACTCAAACTTTAACTTCGAGCAATATGAGGTATATTCCCTGAAAATCTTCTCCTTCAGATCTACCAGTCAGAATCTTTTGATATTTGTTATGCAGAATCCTTAAGAGGGTCAGATACAATTTTGTTCAAATCAAGACCCTTGGATAAAATTTGGGCTCCCTATGGGAGTGTGACCTTTAACTTGGTTCAATATGAGGAATATGCTTCAAAAATTATCTTCAGATCCATCAGTCAGAATCATTTGATATTTGGTTTACAGCATCCTCAGTGGGGTCATATTCCAGTTTGCTCAAATCATGTCCCTAGGTTTTTATTTGGGCCCCCTATGGGAACATAAATTTTAACTTAGTCCAATATGAGGAAAATTGTTTAAATATCTTCTTCATATCTAGCTGTCAAAACCTCTTGATAGTTTGTATACAGCATCTTTGGGGGTATTAGAAGTCAGGGCATTGAAGTTCTGACTTTTAACTTGCTGTAATATGAAGAATATTCTTTAAAAGATGTTCTCCAGAATTACCAATCAGAATATGTTGATATTTGGTATAGATCATCCTTAGAGGGTTTAGATTCAATTTGTTTGAATCAAGTCTCAGGGTTCATATTTAGGCACCCTACCCTGTGGGAACTGGAATTTTCACTATGTGCAATATGGCGAAATTTATTTAAAAATCTTCTTCAGATCTACCTGTCAAAATCATTTGATGATTGGTATACCACATCCTTAGTGGAGGGAGTGGTGGACAGGGGAGGGGGCAGATTTACTACATTTGTTCAAATTAAGTCCCTGGGGTAATATTTGGGCTATCTGCAGGAGCCTAAATTTTAACTTAGTGCAATATGAGGAATATTCTTTAAAAACCTTCTTCAGATTCTCCAGAATCTTTTGCTATTTGGTTTGTGGTATCCTCAATGGGGTCAAATTCCAGTTTGTTCAAATCAAGTCTTTTGGTTCATATATAAGCTCCCTACGGCAACCTAAATATTAACTTGGTGCAATATGGGGGAAATTCCTTTAAAAATCTTCCTCTTCAGATCCACCGACCAGAATCAGATATTTTATATGCAGCAACCTTATGAGGTTCATATCTCAGTCTGTTCAAATCAAGTCCCTTTTGTCCCTTTTGTCATATTTGGGCTCCCTGTGGAATTCCATATTTCAACTTAGTACTTAGTATAAATACTATTCTTCTTCTTCTTCTTCTTCTTCATGAGTCAGATTCCTTAGTATTGACATCCTTAGTGTGGGGAGGTTTAAGATTGTTCAAATCAAATCCATGGTCTCATATTTAGGAGCCTGAATTTCAACTTAGAACAGGATGAAGAATATTCTTCAAAGATCTTCATCAGATCCATCAGGCAGAATCATTGGATATTTGGTATCCAGCATTACCTTGACTCCCAGATTAAAGTTTAAAGTTTGTTCAAAGTGTTACAATTGACTGAGTTTTTTGGGCACTGGAGCTGTTTGAAATTTCACAGAAAACCCAATGGAGAATCTACTATTTGTTTTAACGAATTGTGCCCATGCATGACAGATCCGATTGTTGTAAACTTTAGTTAGATGCAAATGTGAGTAGAAAAGATTAATGTTTGTCTAAATGAGGACACACCAGGCCACTTGAGGTCCTGGAAGTTTTAAAGTGGTTTTATAGTGATTTTACCCCAAAAAATCCAAGTCACCCAAAAGAACCTTCTCCCCACTCAACTCCCCCTAGCTAAATTAGATTAACTATATTAACATGTAGATGCCGATTGTGACCTTAAATCCTTCTTTAAACAATTAATGAGGTGGACAATTAAGACCTTTTGGGCCTCTTTTTATAACTCCGCCTGGCAAGTGTCAGTGGAGCTTTTCTGGTAATGGTTTGTCTGTTGTCCATCCACCATCTGTCATCCATCTGTTGTCAACAATTTGTTTGTCTGGGCCATAACTTCTTTAGCAGTGAATACTTTTTGACAAAACTTTATAACAATATGTATTATCAAAAGACAGTGTGTAGCGAATTATAATATTGCATGTGCCCCTCAAGGTCAAGGGCACAGGTCCTATGTTAAGGTGACAGAAAAACTTTTCACTGTCACTTTTGTCCTGTCCATATAACTCTGTATGTTTGACAGATTTTATTCAGACTTGGTACAATTATTGCTCATGACTCAAAGGTGTGTTGACTGATCCAAGGTCATATCAAGGTTAAGGTCAAAGATGGCAAAATTTTGATTTTGTTATACAGCCCTTGACTAGTCCATATAATTGATTCTTTGTGACAATGTTATTCATCCTTTGCACAATTGTGACCTAACATTGTATCATGACCATGATCCCATTGTCATATCATGACGGTCAAGGTCACAGGCAGTCACACTTGGATTCTTGAATACCATTCTTGACTGGGTTGGACAATGTATGATGAACAGACCTTATTCATACACTTGGTACAATTATTGCTCATGACTCAAAGGTATCGTGACTTTGATCCAAGGTCATATCATCATGGTTAAGGTCACAAGCAGCAAAACTTTGATTTTGTACTTAAGAGCATCCTATTTGAACAAAATATATAATTTTTAACACAAACAGTGAATGGAGATTAAATTTTGTTTGGGATTATAGTGGAAGATAGATTCTGAACCATTAATTTTGCATTGTCGCCCACAGAAGTTCTACCATCAGAATCCTTATAAATTCCATACAACAGATCTCTCTTACCACCATTCTCGAATGACGCGACACTATCAGTGGTGATAGTCGAAGCTGTATCATCGCTCTCGCTCACGTCGGTTTCGATTCTGATAGGAACGTAATCCGGTGTAGATTGAAAGGAATACTGTTTTGTAAAACTGCCGGGCAACGAACCCATTCTCAAAGAACTCTCTTTTATAGGTCTCAATTCTTCAACTATCTCCTTCTTGCTTCGTTCCTGAACCTCCGTCACGGGTTTAAATATTTTTGTGGCTTCGCGTCTCAATTCCATCTCTCCAAGACGTCTGCTTCTGTCAGCCGATTGAATGCTCTTCTTGGCACATTCATATTTGCTTAAAAGTTGATCTGTACTACGTTTGGAATCTGTGATGTGTAAAAACATTTTTTCGTTTTCTAAATTATTAATATTTCTTTTAGAGAATGCTAACTTGAGTTATTTTATTATTTTCAAAATCAAATGTATAATTATTTTTATGTTTTATGTTTTAAGTAAATAAAAATCTTCTGTCTTTAATATAATAACTAAAACCAGTTGAGGGAAAACATTTTACATGATAAAACCTCTATAAATGCGTTTTGCCCCCGAACGCGTTAAAAATCACATCACCGATTATTCACTCAGTGACGAACTGGAGAACTTTGAAAAGTTTGAAAGTTTTAGCGCATAAGAAACCGGTTTCTGATTTAACACGTTTGAGAATAATTACATCCGTTAAATGGAGAACTTTGAAAAAGTTTGAAAGTTTTAGCGTATAAGAAACCGGTTTCTGATTTAACGCATTTGAGAATAATTATATCCGTTAAAAGGGTTCATTCATATCTCCGAACATTATAACAAGTAAATTAAAATTCAATTATCTCTTAAACCTGATTGAGTGGAAACGCGCTTTTATCGTCTATTATTAAAAACGAAAATACCTTTCATTCACACCGGAACAAAACATGAGTGTCTATTATGATACAATTTTATCGGACTCGATTTTATAGTCAACTCTATTGAACGAAAACCTTTCATTCACACCGAAACAAAACATGAGTGTCTATAACACAATTATCTCTTAAAATTCATCTAAATGAAAAAGGTTTTATAGTGGAATTTTTATTTGAATGAAACAATTCTACGAAGTGTTTTATTTGAATGAAACAATTCTACGAACTGTTTCATTTAAAATTTATCTTACAAATTTCACTGTGACAAAACGCGAAAAGATGATTTCCATCGATTCTAATTTTCTAAAACTTAAGTTTCAATGTCAACCGTTGAACGAAAACCTTTCTTTCACACCAAAACAAAACATGAATGTCTGTTATAACACAATTTATCAGACTCAATTTTATAGTCGACTCTATTGAACGAAAACCTTTCATTCACACCGAAACAAAACATGAGTGTCTATTATGATACAATTTATCAGACTCAATCTTATAGTCGACTCTATTGAACGAAAACCTTTCATTCACACTGAAACAAAACATGAGTGTCTATTATGACACAATTTATCGGACTCAATCTTATAGTCGACTCTATTGAACGGAAAAAGCTATTTATTTACACTGAGTACAAAATTGAAAAACTCCTCAAAAACGATTCTATCATGATTCGCCCCACAAAACTCTTGAGGTGAATCGGTAAATCATTTTCACTGATCAAATCGCACCCTAGACCGTCTGAAACGCGATCACGAACGTGGTGTCTTAGAACCCACAAACCCCCTTTTTTCCACGTACCGGAAGCACAAATCGGTCTTATAACAAAATTTTAAAAAATCCTCGATGAGTAACTACACTTTACGCTCACTTTTCGCCATTGGCGAACGTCAAAAAAAACGTTTTGAGGTCAATTTTCCCTGTCCTAGAATCCGCAAATGGGTTCCCCGATCGGATCGCACTTTTAACCGTTCGAACACCCGTTGGGTGAACTTCGGTGTCCCAGAATCCGCAAACCACTTTTTGATGCTGTCCTGGAAGTGAATGGAGATTAAATTTTGTTTGGGATTATAGTGGAAGATAGATTCTGAACCATTAATTTTGCATTGCAGCCCAGGTTAATAAGTAGTGTTTGCAATTTTAATATCACCCTGTTAGAGTCTTGTCTTAATTAATGAGATTTCAAGGTAACCATTTCTCTTATTATCTTTCTGTATTATATTTATCCAGTATATATCTGCCCTTTAAAGTAGTGGCCCAAAGCTGAGCTAAAGAGGCCGAGATTGTTTAAACATATTTTTCAAACAGTTTTAACAAATCCAATGAGGGGTCACATGATATGATTTTGTGGAATTTGTGGAATTTTTTTTTTTGGTAATTATTCTTCAGCTGCTCAGTGTTTAGATAAAGGGTTAAATGGCTAAAAGCAATTCATTGAATACATATGTTCAATCATTTGTGTTGTTTTCAACACGATAAAATCAATCTGACATATATTTATTTATTATTTATTTATTGGGGTTTAATGACACTTTTGATAGCCATGGTCTCCTCATGTTGGATAGTTTTATGTGTGGATGAAGACAGAGTTCCCAGAGAGAACCACTGAGCAGTGGCAAGCAACTGTAGACTTCCCAACATATTAACTGCACAATCAGGGTTAGTGCAACATCTGGCATCGAAGTGCAGGATGCCTTAGTACTATGCTGCTATGTGTGCAATGGAGATCAAGTGCCTAGCCCTACAACACAATGCAGCTTATGCCATGGCCAGCTGTGCGTCCATCTGTCTGTCTGTCCATCAACAATTCAATACGGCTCAGGCTAGAGGCCGTATTTATGAACCGATCTTTACGAAACTCCTTGGGTACCTTTGTTATCACCGTGGGACGAGAACGAGTGTTTTGGGGTCCGGTCCGAAATTCAAGATGGCCACTGGCAGCAATTTTGTACAAAATTAGGTGCAATCAGATTTTTGTGCAGAACTTCCATATGAAAGCTCTGATTTGAATAATTTTTTGTATGAATGTTTAGTACCATGGGGTACATCACATATAATACAGGTTTTTTTCTCGTGCGTAAATTATGCAAATTAGACTAACTTTGATTTTGATTTATTTAGTGCTACTTACACACAGTAAGTACACATGTCAATACAGCTCGGGCTAGGGGCATATTTATGAACCGATCTTTACGAAACTTCTTGGGTACATTTGTTATCACCGTGGGACGAGAAGAGTGTTTTGGAGGGCCGGTCCGAAATTCAAGATGGCCACTGGCAGCAATTTTGTACAAAATTAGGTGCAATCAGATTTTTGTGCAGAACTTCCACATGAAAGCTCCGATTTGAATAATTTTTTGTATACATGTTTAGTACCATGGGATACATTACATATAATACGGGTTTTTTTCTCGTACATAAATTATGCAAATTAGACTAACTTTGATTTATTTAGTGTTACTTTCAGCACTGCAAGTGCAAATGCCAATACGGCTTGGGCTAGAGGCCGCATTTATGAACCGATCTTTACAAAACTTCTTGGGTACCTTTGGTATCACCGTGGGATGAGAATGAGTGTTTTGGGGTCTGGTCCAAAATTCAAGATGGCCGATGGCAGCCATTTTGTACAAAATTAGGTGCAATCAGATTTTTGTGCAGAACTTCCATATGAAAGCTCTGATTTGAATAATTTTCTTTATGAATGTTTAGTACCATGGGATACATCACATATAATACAGGTTTTTTTCTTGTGCAGAAATTATGCAAATTAGATGAACTTTGATTTTTTCATTGCAACTGACACACAGTAAGTACACATGTCAATACAGCTTGGGCTAGGGGCTGTATTTATGAACCGATCTTCACGAAATGTCTTTGGTACCTTTGTTATCACCTTGGGACGAAAACGAGTGTTTCTGGGTGTGGTCCAAAATTCAAGCTGGCTGCCAGTGGCCATTTTGTACCAAAATTAGGTCTAATCAGTTTTTTGTACACAATTTCCATACGGCTCAGGCTAGAGGCCATATTTATGAACCAATCTTACGAAACTTCTTGGGAACCTTTGTTATCACCATGGGATGAGAACAAGTGTTTTTGGGTGTGGTCTGAAATTCAAGATGGCCACCAGCAGCCATTTTGTACCAAAATTAGTGCAATCAGTTTTTTGTACAGAACTTCTATATGAAAGTTCTGATTTGAATAAATTTTTGTATGAATGCTTAGTGACATGGAATACATCACATATAATACAAGGTTTTTTCTTGTGCAGAAATTATGCAAATCAGATGAACTTTGAATTATTCAGTGCTACTTGTAAACTGTAAGTGCACATGTCAATACGGCTAGAGCTGGAAGCTGTATTTATGAACTGATCTTCATGAAACTTCTTGGGTACCTTTGTTATCACCTTGGGACAGGAACAGGTGTTTTGGGGTGCCTTTTTTATCACTGTGCTATGAGAACAAATATTTTGGGGTTCAGTCAGACCCACTCTGGGACTCAAAGACTTCTTTTCTAGTTTAGCATCTGACTGTCGCCCACCTTTACAATACTTTACCTATACATTTGTTACAGGCTATGGTCACTATTTATGTACAGACCGTTACAATACTTTATATGTACCTTTGTTATCAGGTCATTACCTAGATGTTTGTCACTGCTGGATCACATACTATACATGTACATGTATTAACAATTTGAGCTACAATGTTATTGATACTTTCGTTTAATTTACACATATCCAAACATACCATTGCAGAGACAAATACAAATGTGTCCAATGACTTTTTTCTGAATTCGTAGAATGCAATTGTGTCCTATGCAAATGTGAAAAATATTACACTTTTCGCAACCATAGTAGTCAAATTTGCATACATAGAATGCAAATATGACAAGAATGGCAGTTAAAAGAGACATTTTGGTCAAAAGAGTAATTTTTGTTTTTAGCTCACCGAAGGGAGCTTAACTTATCACTTGCCCTGCGTCGTCCGTCAGCGTTCGTCGTCCATCATCCGTCGTCGTCCGTCGTCGTGAACATTTTTCAAACGACTTCTCCTCTGAAACTACTGGTCCGATTTTCACGAACTTCATGTGGATGTTCATTACTATATGGCAATTCATGTTTGTTCAAATGAAATGGCCATGTTCCTTGGGGGCTCTGTATGGGGCATAACTCTGATAGCACCATATGAATTATAGAAAAATTATTAAAAAATCTTCTTCTCCAGAACCAATGGGCAGGATCTTTTGATATTTGGTGTACAGCATCTTGATATGGGTCTGATTCAAGTTTGTTCAAATTGAGTCCCTCGATCAATATTGGGGCTCACTAAAGGGGTGTGAATTTTTACTTAGTGCAATTTAAGAAAATTTCTTTAAAAATCTTTTTTTCCGGAACTGATGGGTGGAATCTTTTGATATTTGGTATACAGCATCTTGGTATGGGTCTGATTCAAGTTTGTTCAAATTGAATTCCCCGTTCAATATTGGGGATCACTATGGGGGTGTGAATTTTTACTTAGTGCAATTTAAGAAAAAATCTTTAACAATCTTCTTCACCTGAACCAGTGGGCAAAATCTTTAGATATTTGGTATGCAGCATCTTGGTATGGGTTGGATTCACTTTTGCTCAAATTGAGTCTTTTGATCAATATTGGGGCTCACTATGGGGGCGTGAATGTTTACTTTGTGCAATTCAAGGAAAATTCTTTAAAAGTCTTCTTCCGTACCATCATGCAGAATCTTTTGATATTTGATCAGCAGCATTGTCCCATTCAGTCCTTTTGTCTACGGGTCATTCAAGGCCTTGAAATGCTAGAAGGGGGGCGGTGGATCAGTAAGTAGAGGTGTAGGCTGCAAGCCGTGAGATCCTCGGTTCAAATCCCTGCTGCAACCGCGGTGTCCTTGGGCAAGAAACTTCACCCCCATTGCCCACGTCGGGGCACGGTGACGCTGTGTACTAAGGTGTACTACACGTCGATGGTGCACCTGTCTTCAACCAATGCTAACCCTGCTTGTGTGGAGTTGGTATGTTGGGGAGCTGACAGTTGCTCGCCGTTGCTCGGTGGTTCTATCCGGGTACTCCGGTTTCCTCCACCCGTAAAACTGTCACAGACATGGTTAGCGATTGTCCAGAAATATGTGACCTTAAACACCAATAAATAAATAAATAAATATTAAATACTAGAAAATATGTTAGGAGCCACTTTCCTATATTTTAGAGATAAACTTAGCATTTATTCTATTATATCTTGTTTGACAGAGCTCCATGAGCTCTGTAAAAAAAGATATAATAGATTAAATGCCTTATTGGATGTACTAAGGCCAAACAGGTCTAACAAAGGAAAACTGGGGAGAGTGCAAGTAATTTCTTGACAGGTTACAAAATTTTTTATTCAATTAACAGGAGTTTACTATACAACCTATATTCAATTAACAGGTCAAATTTGTACTGGAGGTATGGTAAATGGTTTAGTGTTGGGAATTATATTCAGTTAACAGAGTTATTAAGAGATATCCAATTAAGTGAGCTCTACTGTACTCATGACACACGTAATCATAACTATATAGCTTTATATGCTAGAGTCTGTGAAGGCATAGTGCTAACTGGGACCCTGTCGGCATTACCCTTCCCACCTCCCCACAAGTGAAGTGGGAAGAAGGGATAATGACCAGTGTGTCCTAGTTAGGACTAGTGATGATGGGGCCTTGAAAATATGGCTTTTGTAGGGCCTTGAAAAATGTTGAAACATATCGAGAAACCGCTTTGAATAGCTAAGAATTTTATCAGTCCTTGCCTGATAAACCATGTCAAATTATGTGAAAGAGCACAAATATGATGTACAAAGTTTCAGTTTATGGACCTCTGGGTTCAACAAGATGGTTGATTAGCTAAAACTTTACTTATGCTTCTTTTTCTTCTTTACAGACACAGTATTTTTTAGAAAGGCACTCTCCCCATATTCTGGTGTGACTTGATATAACTAGTTGAGTTCTAGACTACTATTGGTAATTTATTTATGAATGATTTGTTTTGTTATAATTTATTGGAGAGTGCCTTAGGCACTCCTCAATGATCTGAAACAAGCGAAATTTATAGTCAAAATATTTTCATTTGTTCTTGAATATAACGGGCCTCCATAGAATATAAAGCCTTTTAACTCTTTACTTAACTGGTTGAGGGCTAGATAATTTTGGGTGGTTTGAATTTGTTTTTCAAAATTTGTTTTATTACAAATTATTGGAGAGTGCCCACAGGCACTCTCCAATAATTTGTAATAGAACACAGGTATATAAACAAAATATTAATTGCGTTTGACTGAATATCAAACATGAGCAAGGAAAATATTGGCTTTTGCTCTGGTACCCTCATTTTGTTGAAAGCCCTGATAGTGGCTTCTAGCACTCAACCAGTTAATTAATCTGCCACATCTATTCATTATTTTTAAAAAAAATTCAGAAAATTTCAACAAAACCATAGCATGTGACCCCTCTTTGGAACGGGCCCGTCAAGATCATTCCAATGAGGGTCACATGATATGGTTTTGTTGAAATTTTCTGAAAAATTTTAAAAAATGATATATAAAATAATAAATTTTAATATAGACTGTTTTGGGTAAAGGGTTAACTCTTTACCTAATGAATCGGCTGCATTCACCAGTCTAATTGTTAAGTCAGCAGTTGAAAGAAACTATTTTCAAAAAAATTTGAACAAACCCCAATCATGTGAACCCTCATTGGAATAAGCTCAGTGAGATCATTTCAATGAAGGGTCACATGAGATGGTTATATTGAAATCTTTTTTAAATATTTGAAAAATAAAAGACAAATTTTGATGTCATGTGCCTTAGGTAAAGGGTTGAATGCACACAGCAAATTGACTGAGAGTTCAGGGGTGGTGGGTAGGTAGGAATGTAAGTGACACCAAGCCACCAGTGACCAAGCAGTTTATAAGATGCCTTGCACTCTGATTCCACTATTGCACGATTCAACTTTCTGGGAGACAACAGGCAGAGAGCTAATCTGGTTATGTCATCTTCCTGCAGTATACACCTTATTACACAACTACTATGTAGTACTTTTGTATATATGTACATTGCCAGTACACTGCTGAATAAAGAATCAAATCAATCAATCTTTAATGTCAATTTAAATACTTCAGTTTGAAGAGTTCATACTCATTATTTGGGGGGGTGGACCTATTGATAGTTTCTATGCGCAGCCTTTGGCTTGCACATGGTAATATTGATTGGTCCACCCCATACATTCACTGAGCACTCATTTACATCATGAAATTAGGCCTCATGAACCTGGCACAGGGAAACAGGCTTACAGGTTCAAAGGGTGAAGTGTTGTACTGGAACTTTCTGTTGGGACCCAAATATGGACTTTTAACACTCAACCTGTGTCAACCACTTAAGTTTCATGTCTCGCCAGCAAAGTAAATCAAACAATTGCAAACCTGAAAGGACAGGTGGAAGAGAGTTCAGACAATAAGCTTTTTTGAACTTATTAACCAGAAGAGTGTTCAGTTACTTTTGGTTGGCAAATTTGTTCACGTCTTTGTCTTGTTACAATTTATGAGAAAGTACCCATAGAAATCCTCCCATAATTTAGAACAAGGCAAGTGCATAAAGACCAAATAATTTCACTTCAAAAATTACATGAAAACACCCATAGAATCAAGCCCGGAAATAAACAGACTGTCATCTGCAGAATGAGGTCCCCAGATGGTGAATTTGGTGATGCTACCCTGTACAGCAGGGTAGCATTACTAAATTTACACTCTGTGAACCTTAATCTGAATCAAGGTCTCAGGCCTAAACAGAAAGAGGTACCCAGAGGATAAAGTGGGGTATTCTAGCCCACTGTTTGGGATATCATCAGTAAATTCACCCTCTGGGGACCACATTCTGCAAATAACAGATTGCTTTTCTCTACGCTTGCAAAGAATATGAAATACCATTCTTAGATGAATGTATAAAAATGAAGTGACTCTCAATATGTGTTTCAACTGTACATACAATCTTGCAGTTTGCTGAAAATGTTTTCTTCCTTTCAGATAATTTCATTTTATACCACTTTCATCCCAGAATTGAAGGGTTAATAAAACTCAAGTATACAGGAATGCAACAAATGTTAAATTTAATGAGTTATATGCTTGTCTTCAAGTTCAATAAATAAATTAATTTGTAATAATTAGTCTATGATGAACAGTTTTTATTTCATTTGAAACCTGTAAACAGTTTTTTATATGATGTTCGTTACACTACTTCTGTGATACATGATGAGTTGATGATGATCACTGACGTTTTGTCTCCATGTTCAGGTACTCCTGAAAATAAAATTGTTATATGTCCAATTATAAATTGTCAAGAAAATGATAAAGTAATAGATAGAGGATATGGAATGAGTGTTTTTCTCATATAATATTTATGAAACGAGTCTAAGAATTTTCCGTTTTGGCGAGCCTCTGGCGAGCCTAAGCGGAAAATTCGGACGAGTTTCATAAATATTATATGAGAAAAACACTCATTTCATATTCTATTTATCATATGACACACACACGCACAAATTAGCCACTTAGTATGACTTTTTAACCCATCACCTAACTTGAGTTGCAGACATACTTGGAAAAAACATCCTTGTCTAAAAATTTTCATTTTTTGCTTCCAAAACATAGGTTATGACCCCTCATTGGAACGAGCTTGTCGAGCTCGTTCCAATGAGGGGTCATAACCTATGTTTTGGAAGCAAAAAGTGAAAATATAAAAAAAAATGAATGGCGTTTTTCTTGTAGGTAAAAGATTAATACAATAACCCACCACCCTAAATAGGACAGATAACGTAAATTCTCCCTACTGAAAGTATGCAAATGTAACCCAGTTGTATTTTGTTTAGCCAATCAAATTGTCCAGTTTTGAAATTGACCAGTGAAAGCTCCCAACTCTATTTATGCAAATTATGAAAATGTGGCCCAGTTATATTTTGTTCAGCCAATCAAATTGATTAGTTTTGAAACTGACCAATGAAATTAATGGAAGGCTTTATTTATCACTGATTAATATGAAAACAAAATATCAAATGTTTTAAAGTGAACAAAATGGACGTGTCATGTGATATAACTAGATATCTCCTAAGTTGGAGGTGTAGAGAATCAGTTTCATTGCAGCTCGACGAAACAAGTGTCAAAACATCACGTCAAATTATCCAGATTGTCAACCATGGCTGAAGCTACTTGTCGGAAATTTTAGTTTTCCCTCAGAAAAATTGTTAGTTGCTTATTACCTTTTCATTAGGATTAAGGTTGATGAACCCACTCCAATGAGGCTGGTCATAAGCTTCGTTTTCAAGGCAGTTATTTTTAAAATTACAAAATTTGAATGGCGAATTTTGTGTCTTGTAGTATTTTACCCTTACATTAAAAATGACAGTTATGAATAAAGAATATTGTGAGCCATGTGATATTAGGGTAAATAAGCACAAAGTATCTCAGCATTTTGACACCTCGTGCTTATCTGCCATAGTATTTTCATAACAAGTGTTTAGTTTGAGAAACAAGATTTATCATATAATTACAATCAAATAGTTCATTACGGAAAATATCGTTCACAACATGTTTTAGAATTAGAATTGAATTAATCTCTTATTTTTCATTAATTGTCTACCTAATACAAAAAGGAGACGACCCTTTCTGATAACTAAATATTATTTTTTGTCTTAAAAACAAAGCTTATATCCCCTCCTTGGAATGTTCTCAAAGAGCTCTTTCCAGGTAAGGGTCATAAGCTATGTTTTTAGGCAAAAGTTTAAAAAAAATTAATTTGGCTTGCATTTTTTGTGAACAGCATTGGCCCGCTTTACTTGTTACATTAGTAAAAGGTTAAATTACACATTATGTGATAAAAAGAATCTCAAATTCATAACAATTAATTGAAAATGGAATGTGTTTTTATTGTTGGAATTCACTAAAAAAGACCGAAGAGGGCCGAGTTTGTATACATGTACTTCTGGTTGTATTACTTCTGGTTTTGTTCATTACATTTGGCTAAAGTATTGATTTAGATGAGATTTAGACTAAGGCTGTACAGTGCACAGGATAAGTTACTCAGTTAAAAATAAAAATTTTTATAATCAGAAAATGTAACTAACCCTGTGCAGTGCACTGGGTTATTCACATTTTCTGGTTATAAAAAATTGGTAACGGTCATATCACACACTACATGAAATAATTATACACTGACAAAGGCTGTAAAAATACACAGGGTTCGTTGGTTACATGTTGTTACATTTGGTTCAGGATTCAAGGAATTAATGGAAATGCTTATACAGGATTGTGAAAATTTATTTACCCCTTTACCCAACGAATTGCCCGCATCTGCCCATGTAATAAGCAAATTCAGCAGTTGAAAAAATATTATTTTTCAAAAAATTTCAACAAAACCATATCATGTGACCCCTCGTTGGAACGAGCTCGTCGGGCTTGTTCCACCGAGGGGTCACATGATATGGTTTTGTTGAAATTTTTGGACAAATTTGAAAAATGATATTTAAAATAATGAATTTTGATATCGTCTGCGTTGGGTAAAGGGTTATAGAGAATTCCAAAAATGAAACCATTCTATTTTCAATTAATAGCATGTTTTAAGTGAAAGGTTATGTGATAAAAAGAATCTCAAATTCATCACAATTTGACATGAAATTTCTGAACCTCATTCACCAAAATTGATCTGAACCTCATTAAACCTTGGCTTTGATCAATTTTACTAAACTTGGCACAGAAATTTCATACAAAAATCGCAACATATTGGTGATCTGCTTTTTATGAAATAAATTCTTAATTCATCACTCCAGTTTTGGGAATCATTTAAACTCTGGTTAATTTTAAATCTTAAATAAATAAATAAATAATCCACTGTTTGAAGGCACCTGGTGAAGTGTTTTGCATTTTTACTTTTATTTAACCCTTTATGTAATGACTCAGCCACATCGGCCCACATAATTTACAAATTGAGCAGGTGGGAACAAAATTTTTAAACACTTCTAACAAAACCATACCATGTGACCTGCCTCCCCCTCACTCCCTCCCCTCCCCACCCCCTTATTGAAACAAGCACTTTCAATTGAGGGGGGGGGGGGGGGCAGCTGAAATGGTTTTGTTGCAATTCTTTGTTTAATTTGAAGACAAAAAAAGTTAAAATAACAAATTTTAATATGTGTGTGTTGGGTCAAGTGTTAACCTTTTACCAAAGGTATCAGTCATATCTGGCCAGTGCTATTAATAAAATTCACCATTTATGTTTTAATAATATTTTCAATTTTTTTGTCCAAAACATAACTTAGGATCCCTCAGTGGAATAAGCCTGTTGAGCTCTTTCCAATGAGGGATCGTAAGCTATGTTTTTGAGATGGAAGAATGAAAAATTTTCGTTATTATAAAAAAAATTTTTGGCAAGTGTTATCTGTGTTTGTCCTGTTTGGTAAAGAATTATTTAAAAAATAATCTGTTGTTGAAAAAATAAACTTACAGTGAATTCTTTCATATCAGCTTCATTCTCAATCTGTAAAATGGAAAAAAAATATTTTACTCTCTCTGATATTTATTGATTCCAGCAGAAAAACATTTGTGAGTTCAAAAGTTTTTAAAAAGTCTCATTACATACCCTAGGAGCTTTTCGATTTTTGGGATGAATAACATGGGGCAGACTGGTTTGGGGACAACTCATCCAGGAAGTATTGGTTGGACAAGTAAAATAATATAAATCAGTCACTTACTCACAAAACTTGTTTTGTAATAAATTATTGGGGGACAGTCCTTGTCTGAAATTCACCAATATATCGTTACAAAACAGACTGCATGAACAAATAAAACTGCGACAAAACGTCAAAAGAGCTAACTCAGAATCTGTAGTGTAACAAGTGTCAGTGTTACAAATATTAGTGATCCAAAAACACCTCTTGTCACATTTAAAATATGTCTAAAAATGAGTTATTGGACAGATAATTTTATACTACAAAGTTAATTATGAAAAAACCTCCATACTCAAAAGGCAGGTGTCACTGAGGAATGCCCAAGTGAATTGCTTAATTCCATAAGTGTGTTTCAGTAACTTGAGTAAGGGCATATCGGACTCAGGTTGTTACCGGTAATTAGCCTTTGTTCACGCAACATAATTTTGTAATACCACATGAAATTGATTCATGTTTTGCACCAAACACATCTGTAATAAAAACAATGTGGAGGTGAAGTAGATAATATCAGGCTTCCTCCATGCGAAAATCTGTCACCGACACGATATGACAATGGCCATTAACGTGTGTTTAAACTTTAATAAATTAAAAAAATGGGTAAAAAATTCACTAATTTTTACCTTCTCTTCATCTGCATTAATTTGATTGCATTTGTGGCAGATTGAAACTCCAACACCATGTTCATCAGATATACATCTGCAGGTCTGGCAAGGACTGGCTTTGCTTGACTTTGCAATTCTCTTGACAAACACATCACTGAAATCTTTTTGTGCATTCTGGCGTCCATGATTTAGTTTCATTTTATCAAAAGCAGATCCATCAGTTTCTTGGGCAAGAGCAATGCACTCATCCTTGGGACTGAAGTGAAGCTCCTTCAGTAACTCCTTATCTCCTTGTTTGTGAATAACTGAGTATGCCTTCTTGTCATCTAAGCCTATAAAATAATAAAAAAACATTATACATTCATGTACCCACTGGCTAACAAAACACACAGAAAATTACCAATACAATTCTTTTAACTGGTCGAGTGCTAAATTATTTTTCAAAGGTGATTTGAAACATGAGTATTTTTTTTTTAAAATATCACACTACCAGAAAGTGTAGCCCGAGTTTAGCAAATATTTTGGTAAAAATAATTTTGTTACAATTTATTGGAGAGTGCCAATAGGCACTCTCCAAAAAATTGCAACCAAACAAGTTGATAGAAAAAAATTTCCTTCTACTACTGAACAAACATTAAGCTAATGCATACAGTGTAAAGCCACTAAAGTATCTTCCAGCACTTTTCATTAAAGCCATGATAGGGGCTTCTAGCACTCGACCTGTTAACATAAACATAAAATCTCTAACCCAAAGAGCCTTTAAAGGCCTGGAGATTTTTTTATACATTATTGCTACACTTGGACAGTCTTTATCCTGTAGATTTGTAGTTGTTTCTAGGCCAACATAGGCAGCCAAGTTAAATGACATAAAATATTTAACCAATAAAAGGCATGGAGATGTTTTACACATTATTGCTACACTTGGACAGTTTTTATCCTGTAGCTTGGCAGTTGTTTCTAAGCTGACATAGGCAGCCAAGCCCAACCTAAAACAACTACCAAGGAACTTGCAAGTATACCCAAAGACCGCATGTTGGGGCACTTGTTTTGTTGTGGCAAAAAATGATCAAAGTCAGAATTAGGCCTTCAATGAGCTCAATTCAGTTTGTTTCAAATAAGGAGTCTTAACCCTTTACCTAACACGAAAAGCAGACGACACTTGCAAATAAAATTCTTGAATAACTAATTTTTTTGACTTTAAGCGTCAAAACCATAGCTTATAACCCCTCATTGAAACAAGCTCATTCCAATGAGTGGTCATAAGCTATGGTTTTGAGACAAAAAATGAAAAAAATAATGAAAATTGAATGGTGATTTTTGTGTGAATAGCGCTGGCCAGTTTTGGCCGTTACATTGGATAAAGGGTTAACCTTTGAATTAATGGAGATTTTTACACATTATTGCTACACTTTGACAGTCTGACAGTCATGTGGCTTTGCAGTTGTGTCAAGGCAAGATGTATCAAAGCAAGTCATGGCTGTCAAAATGGCCAACCAAACCTTACGTAGAAAAACTGCCAAGGTACTTGGAAAGGTAATTTTTTTCCAACATTACCTAAAGACCGAATATTGGGGCACCTGTTTTGTTGCAGTAAAATGTGATCAAAGTCGGAATCAGGCCTTTAACCCTTTACCCAACGAATCGGCTGCATCTGCCCGCGTAATATGCAATTTCAGCAGTTGAAAAAATGTTATTTTTAAAAAAATTTCAACAAAACCATATCATGTGACCCCTTTTTGGAATGAGCTCGTCGAGCTCATTCCAACGAGGGGTCACATGATATGGTTTTGTTGAAATTTCTTTTAAAATTAAAAAAAATGATATTTAAAATAATAAAATTTGATATCGTCTGCATTGGGTAAAGGGTTAAGTATTAATATACAAACATTGTAATGAACTCAATTCAGCTTGTTTCAAATGAGGGGTCTTAAGGTATGTTCTGTTCTGAACCTTTTACCCAAAGTTTCATTTTACCTTTTAACAAACACATCTGTCCAGCGCTATACACAAAAGATCTCTGAATGGAAGTTTGTAATGTCTGTAATGAAATGCCAATTTGAGATCTTGTTTTGAAACATCATATTCAACACACAATCCTCAAATTGAGTGTTGATTCCAAGTAACATGGCAACACATTCTCGTTGAGTGCTGATTGCAGTAGAAGTAAACAAACTGTTACCATAGGCTCTGTCTAGTCCAAATATTGTTGTTGAGAAAAATGCCATAAGAATATCTAAAGCTCTTTGTACTAGGTATACAACTCGGTGGATTAAAAATGATGAAGGAATAGTGAAAGGGTATCCATTGTGTCACTGAAAGGTTTCCATATTCTGATCAGAACATTCACACAATTGTGTGTCCCTAGGAAACCTTAATGTGGTAATGCAGTTTTGTCCTGGTTCTGGTTTCCCATGGTGCTTGATGGCAAGGTTTGTGAATTAGGGAACTAAAATTTAATGACAGATTATGGCATGAAAAAAAAAATAAAATAAAATAAATAAAATATTGTGGTGGGAGCAAGTCTAACTCTCAAACCACCAGCCAAATTCTGTCAGGAAGGCAATGCTGTGATGGCATGGAACCAGTCTTGCCCTTTAAATACTCAATCTTTAATTACACCACCATGAGACAAGTTTGTCAACTAACTATTTATGAATGGACACTGAGCATGGCTGTAGTTTTATTTCTATGCTGCTTAGTTCCACCAATTACCAGTATATTAATGTCTTGCAGTTTTCAGGGTCAAATAAATATTTTATTGATTCAAATATCTAGAACTGGAGTACAAAAGAATATCTGCTTATCTTTGGGAAGAAAGGGATATCACATTAAATCAAAGGTAGTCTGTGTGCAAACTCCTCGAAGAGTGGGTAAACACAAAGTCCATAACAATGTTGGATTCTTTACGGAACTGGACTGGTGGCCTGAGAGCTTGGGTGCAAGCCTTCTGAAGTGAGAAAAATAATTAACGAGCTATTAATTGAAAACAGAACTGGTTTTCATTTTTGAAATTCACTTTAAAAAATTTTCCATAATCCTCTATATTATTTCCAATAGTAGTAATCAATCCTGCACACTATGCAAGATGTAACCAACTAACCCTGTGCATTTTTACCCCCTTTTTCATTATATTTATTTATTGGTGTTTAGGATCACATACTTATGCACAATGGCTAATCATGACCGTGACAGTTTTACGAGCGGAGGAAACCGAAGTACCCAGAGAGAACCACTGAGCAACGACGAGCAGCTGCCAGCTCCCCAACATCATAACTCTGCACTGCAGCACAGGCAGGGTTAGATTGGTTGAAGACATGTGCACCATTGACGTGCAGTACACCTCAGTACACGATGCCATCATGCCCCCATGCAGACAATCGGGATTAAGTGCCTTGCCCAAGGACACAACGCGGGAGTCCGAATCAATCGTTCAGATGGTCACCCATCCGAGGACTAACCGGGTTTGATGTTGCTTAACTTCGGTATCTGACGAGAACCTGTTACTGCAATGCCACCGTGCCCCCTTCTTTCTGGTGATAAATAAGATCATGTCAATTATATGACTAACTAACAAATTTTTATAACCAAAAAGTGGGACTAACCCTGTGCATTGCACATGGTTAGTCCCACTTTTTGGTCATAAAAATGTTCATTATTTACTGAGTAAATAACCCAGTGTATAATACCACCTTAGTGGTAATTTCATCAATATCAACTCGGTACCCAACAAAATGACCAAAACCAGCCAGTACTATTCTCAAAAAACATTCAAACTCAGCTTATGACCCTGCTTTGTAATGGCTCATGGAAAGGTATTTTTAGAGAATTCCAAAAATGAAAAGAGATTTTAATTTCAATTAATTGCATGTTAATTATAAACACTGATTCATGATTAAAGACTGAAATAAATAATGATGAAGAGAGCTTACCAAAAATGTAGTTGGTTTTTGGAAGACTGGTATTCTTTTTAGGAGTGAAGGTCATTGGTGTTAGAAGATGAAGTGATATATCTTGATCTTTGAACTGTGGATGTAAATCACCATATCGGACACTACTTCCCTCACAAGTACCACATGGAATCAAAATCACAATTCTCTTTGAGCCAGTTCGGAATGGATAGTGAACAGCTTTCTGTAGGGCTTTCATCGAATCCCCTCTTGGTTTATCTTTCATTTCTTCACTTTCTGGATGGAAGGTTTTTGCATCTGTGAAGATATCTCCATCAACAGTATGCATGTGAACATCATACTTGTCATATCCCATAAGTCCAAATTTGGTATCTGCAATACCTGAAATGAAAACAAAATATTTTCTCAAGCACCGAATGCCTATCCTGCAACTACAATGACATCATAGAGGTACAGAGAAACAAACCTTTAATTTTCCACACAACATAGCTTTTCAGTAATGTTTAAAAACATTTGACAGCTTGTACATGTATAAATTTAGAACAATCAATAAGGCCAAGGACCACTTGTCAATGCATTTAGATTGGGCAAAATTGGTATAAACGACTGGCTTGTCCTTGACTTTATATCCATGTTAAGGTCATGATTAGCCATTGTGCAGAAATATGTAACCTTAACTGGTAGAGTGTTAAATTATTTTGCAAATGTGGTTTGTAACATGTGTATTTTTTCCCCGGTTTTATTATTACAAGCAAAAAGAGTCTTGGTTTTGCGATATTTGATATATTTGATACATAATTGATTTGTTGCAGTTTCATATAAACATTCTTTGTTCTAGTGCTGCGCAAATATCAAGTTAATGCATGTGGTTTAACCCTTTACCCAATGTAATGGCCAAAACCAGCCAGTATTCTCAAAATTAATTCAAATTTTCATTATTTTTTATCTCAAAAACATAGGTTATGACCCCTCATTGGAACGAGCTTGTTGAGCTCGTTCCAATGAGGAGATATAACCTTTGTTTTTGAGACAAAAAATGAAGAAAAAAAAATTATTCAAGAATGTCTCATCTGCCTTTCATGTTAGGTAAAGGGATAAAGCCACTAAAGAGGCTTTCATTACTTTTCAATAGAGCAAGCCATGATAGTGGCTTTTAGCACTCAACCAGTTAAACACCAGTATATAAATATAATGCATTAAAAAACCCTGAATGATACAAGTTAATTTTTTTATACATTTCAATGACTTCTAACATAAATTAGATGAAATGCAGTTACAATGTAGCCCCTAGTTTACTTTTTCATAAAATGGGAGGCCATTAATTGAGTTAGGTACACTATGCCAAGTTTAGTGGAAATGATTTTAAATAGAATACTGTTGGTGAGTAGTGACCCAACAGCTGCTATTTTTATGTGTGTAGCATCATGGAGTGTCTAGTTTACCTGGCGACTGGTATTGGTCAGGTGGAAGGATACAACATCCAGGAGATTAATCCAACCATAGGATATCTTTGGTTGACCATTCCCAGTTTGCTCGCCATTTTGATAGTGTGCACAACAAACCTTCTCCTCCCCTTCCAGCCACCTTATAATTACCAGTATCAGGAGTATTCACTATGCCTCATTCAGCTTTCCTCGGTGCATTCATTGCCACCTATGTAATAGGTGTGTTTTGTTTGAGGTGTGGTGTTTGAATTGTTAATATGTATATATCATCCTACTGGTGCATTCGTTGCCGCTTCAGACATTGGTGTGTGGCATTTGAATTGTTAACATGTATATATCATTCCTAGCATGTCAAACTTGGCTACACTGAATACATTAAGATCTCAGGGAAAAATAAAAAGGCAGCAGTGTAACCCATATCAAGGGGTCATAAAATAATATTCCCATTTTAACTACGGAACATATCACACTGTTTATGATTCACTACTAATTCTTTGAACACTATAGAGGCCATTTTCTGGCCCAGGAACATGATATGTCATAATTTCATTTTTCATTAAGTAGGATGGTTGCAAAGTTATTGTGTGTGGTAGACCAATCAATATTTTCAAGGCGCAGCCACAAGGCTGCACATTGAAAATATTAATTGCTCTACCCCCAAAATAATGAATATGGACTCTTCCAATTACTGCATTTGAACTGATATGGACAATACCATCAGTGTTGAAAGGGTTAATGTCAGATGTTGGATTTCTACAAATTTACCCCTGAAGCAGAATACTTTGTCACAACTTAGCCACTTTGTCCTTTGTTAAGGCAACCACAGGTGGGAGACTAAATCTTCAACTTGGTCGGTATGCATGGCTATTTAAAACCTGGGTGTCCTGTTTTAACCTTTCAGTTGGTGTCTCAGCATTGAAAATGACATCCAGCATTTATATATCCATTTGTACACATGTTGACCAAGTTAACTTGAATTCTCCGTTTACATCAACTCAAAGGATGTCAAGTTATATTTTCTTGCAGCTTTTGTGACATTATATTACCATTTTTATTCCTTGTTTTTCTTCTCAAAAACTCAAGTTTAAAGAAACTGATGTAGAAAGCATGTAATAAAAGTACAATTCACAGTTTTTAGTGGATACCAGAACTATCTCACTCACAGGTATGGAGAAACTATCATTTTCATTTTCAGCAGAGATGATGATGAAAATATTTTGGTCCTTATTTGGATAATTCTGGGTTCTTTTCAAAACAGTAGATAACTTTCATTTATTTTTATCACATTGGGGTAGAATAGAATATATGAATAATTTGATGGTGAGTTATCATTCATGATAACTAATTGAAAACAACCCCACACTGAGCATGGATGTTTCAGAAGAAACTTGAAGAAAAAACTAAATCAAGTCAGATTGAAATTATCATTGAATGTTTGTGTTTGTTTATTGATGTTTAAGGTCACATATGTATGCACAATGGCTAACCATGACCGAGACAGTTTTACGGGTGGAGGAAGCCGGAGTACCCAGAGAGAACCACCGAGCAATGACGAGCAGCTGCCAGCTCCCCAACATCGTAACTCCGCACTGCGGCACAGGCAGGGTTAGATTGGTTGAAGACATGCGTACCATCGACGTGCAGTATGCCTCAGTACATGGTGTCATCATGCCATCACAAATGTTTGTGATAGAACAATAATTGTGTTTTATTTAAAAGAAATGCCTGGTCTTTCTTAAAAATAATGCACACTTATTCTTCATGATTGTTATTCTTTTGGATTACAGTGAAGGTGAAACAAAGTGAGGAGTTGTCAGCGGTTGGTTTTAACAGAACCTAATTTATAGATTCACATTTGTAATTTATATATATTTGTGTGTATTTCATAGTTTAGCTATCTAAATGTAGTGACCATCCACATGTGATGGTCACTACATTCAGATTGCTAAACTATTATGTAAAAATTTCAAAATCATCATAGAGTTTCTCAAGCATTTGAAATGTCATCAAATCTCCCAACATATTTTATGTGCATGGGGACAAATAACCAATCTTGTTGAAAAATATGTGGTGCTGGCAAGTGATATACTCCAGTTTTGGTAACAAAAAAATTTTTAGGGACATTGAGTTCATATGTTACTAATCTTTTTGACCCATGATCTCCAATATGTAAGCCTTCACCAAATAAAATAGACGTATCCATATTAATGAAAAAAATTTATGATAATTCTGGAATTAATATTTGGGCAATTGGTTTGCAATAATTTGCAGGATATGAAGTGTCTATGCCTACCTTCTTTCTTCATTTCTTCTGAAATGTCTTGAGCTAAATTGTCTAGTTTTTTAAACGTCTTCTTGTTGCATGTGTGGCTCTCTAAGACAAATAAGATATCAGCTTGCTGAGGTCTTGAGGTGCTCAGTGTAATATTTTCACCCTCTCCAAACTCTTTTCCCTCTGGATCATGACATCGAACTGAAAAAAAAACATTAGTGCATAAATTATTTGAAAAGGTATAACATGGTAGCCCTTTAACTAACAGTGAGGTCCTGTGCCCTCAGCAATATGTATAGAAAGAGCATAAAACATTTTTATAGACTGCTTCATTAAATAATCTGGTTATTTGCAAATAGCATTATAGAGAAAATATCTGTTAATCAAACAAGAAATTTTTCCCCATGGGAACCCTGGGAAGTGAAGCAGTGCTTGTTTTCTGTAGTAAACCAGCTCTGTTCTACTGGTAACCAATGCCTGGGTTGGAAGTCCTCTAAAATGAGCAACATGGAATATAAACGATTGGCAGGGCTTTACTTAACTTTATATCCATGTTGTAGTCATGATAAGCCATTGTGGAGAAATGTGTGACCTTAACTGGTAGAGTGCTAGAAGCCACTATCAGGGCTTTAATATGAAGAGCAGGTACCCCAGCCTGAAGGTGGATGTGCATCACATTATCTTAGAAGCGAAATTACTTAGTCTATATGGGTTTGCCTTGTTACAATTTATGGGAGAGTGCCTCTTGGCACTCTCTCATAAATTGTAACAAGGCAAAGACACATGAACAAATTTTGATAACCAAAAATAACTTAGCACTCTACCAGTTAAACACCCATAATCAATAATGTAAAACACTGTATAATTCTTCTAACTGATAGATTTCTAGAAGCCACTATCATGGCTCTATAGAAAAGTGCTGAATGCCACTTTAGTGGATTTGCACTATTTGCAATAGTTTGTGGTTTACTCAGCAGAAAAAAAAATGTTTGTAAAATTGTTTTGTTACAATTTATTGGAGAGTGCCAACAAACACCCTCAAATAAATTGTAATAAAACAATTACTGATGAAAAAATACCAAGTTTAACCCTTCACCTAACACAAAAAGCAGTCAACACCTGCAAACAAAATTCTTGAATAACTAAATAATTTTATTTTTCGTGTCTCAGCAGAACAAAAAAATGTTTGTAAAATTGTTTTGTTACAATTTATTGGAGAGTGCCAACAGGCACCCTCAAATAAATTGTAATAAAATAATTACTGATGAAAAAATACCAAGTTTAACCCTTTACCTAACACAAAAAACAGACAACTCCTGCAAACAAAATGAGGAATCATAAGCTATGTTTTTGAGACAAAAAATAAAAAAATATGGGAGCTATCAAATTTTTCCAAATTTTGTTCAAAAACATGGCTGCCGGTGGCCTTCTTGGATATGGCAACAATTCCAATGGCACAACATACAGGCCACATCTCTCACCAGATCTTTTTCAAATTTCAAATGTAGCTTTGGCATAACGTCCAGATGGAAGCGATCAAATTTTTCTGAATTTCATTGAAAAACATTGCCACCAATGGCCATCTTGGATTTGGCATGTAAATTGTCAACAATTCCATTAGGACACACTACAGGCTGCACCACTCACCCGATCTTTTTCATATTTTATACGTCGCTTTGGTGTGATGTCAAAATGGTAGCTATCAAATTTTTCTGAATTTTGTTGAAAAACTTGGCCGCCAGCAGTCATCTTGGGTTTCGCATATAAATTGTCAACAATTCCATTAGCACACCCTACAGGCCACACTGGTCACCCAATCTTTTCCAAATTTTGTATGTAGCTTTACTGCGATGTCTAGATGGGAGCAATGAATTTTTTCAGAATTTTGTAGAAAAACATGGCAGCAGTGGCCATCTTGAATTTGGCATATAAAATTTCAACAATTCCTTTCGCACACACACCCAAAATGGTGCATCTCTCACTAAATCTTCTTCAACTGTAATATGTGGCTTTAAGGTGATGTCTATATGGGAGCAATTATGTTTTTTTTTTTAATTTCTTTAAAAACATGGCCACTAGCGGCTATCTCAGATTTTGCAATTAAATTGTCTACAATTCCTAAAGCACATCCTGCAGTTAGTTATTCAGTCCAGTCCATTCTTGGTGAAGTTGAGCTGCAGTGTCATTGACAGTTTCATTACTTTCCTGGTCTGTGAACAACACTTGCATTGCATCCTGCATGTAACACTTCAGATGGCGACTTATAGCATGAAATGGGTAATGCTGAAAAAATGCACACAATAAAATTTGATTATATTTGATCATCAGTTATGTCAGGGATACTCACCACATTTCTTAGGGAGTTTTATATCAACCTGCTTCTCCCTGCACATGTGAACATAAATAGCGGCGGTTTTGCACAAGAAGTGTGGCCCTCTAGACATTTCCTTTTCACATACATGCATGAATTCTTCTGGCTTTACCTGTGAAATGGAAAACCAAATTTTATTAATTCTTAAAAAGATTTTTTTTTATCCCAAATGAAGAAATCAGAAAAGCAACCAGAAAACATTATAACTTTATGGAGTCAATACTATACAACTTTTACAATTGCATTTTTCAGAATTGTATTTTCTATTTAAAGAAATAAGTAACTGAAATGAACCAGTAGCATTTTCAAAGATGCGGCAATTTGCCAGTTGGCAAATTGCCACATCATTTGAAATGCTAATGATTTATTTCCATCATTTATATTCACTTGTAGAAAATACAATTCTGGAAAATACAGTTGTAAAAGTTTTATAGTATTGGTCTATCGTTGTGCATATAATTGCTTGCAGTCTGAATGATTTGATAGAACACAATAAGGAGGGAGTACAGGGAACACCAGAATGAATGACCTGAGTTTGAGTTTTTCCTGTATTTCTCGAGCACCGATGACAAATTTGAAATATAGGAAATATGCCAACAAGGATCATTGATTCTTGTTCCCCGTACTTTTACCCAAGTTGTGTTCTGTATTTATACCATGATTAAACATGAATTTTTATGAATGAAACTTACATTTTTAAAGAAAATCATCTTCAGAATTCTGTTTACTGTTTTGTGTCGGATCATTTCATTCATGTCATAACAACACTCATGTGCATAACAACCAAATAGATGGATTCTTACATGATGGCCAGATACCAAGCATGATGTATCCTTGCATGACATTTTTACATGATGGACAGATACCAACCATGATGTATCTAGCACATTTCTCAATATCTGTATGTATCAGGTAAAATTCAATACCAGTACACACAACAATCATGGTACAATTCTGTTTACAGAATATATTAACCACCTTAGTTATAAAATGGGTTCCCTTAGGACAGAGAATAGACAACAAAAAATTGAAGGTCGGGACTCTTTGAAACGGACAACCTTTAACTGATTGATTGATATATTATTTTTCATGGGTAATTTATAATGCAAGTATTTTTTCAAAGGTACCATTCTATCAGTTAGGGGAACCTTTGTTTTGCAAGATTTTGTTAAAAAATAAGTGTTTTGTTAACATTTATTGGAGAGTGCCTGTTGGCACTGTCCAATAAATGTTAACAAAACAATTTTATAAAAAACATTTTTTTTCTATCACTCATTGAGCTCGTTCCAAAGAGAGGTCATAACCTATGTTTTTGAGACAAAAAATGAAAAAAAATTAGTTATTCAAGAATTTTGTTTACAAATGTCGTCTGCTTTTCATGTTAGGTAAAGGGTTGAACTGGAATATGATCAATGTGAATCGCATTTACAAAAGAAAAATTGTCTCCCCATAATGAAGCCAACACTCAAGCTGAAAATTACCTGACTGAAGCATGGTCTGAAAGTAGAGTTATTTTTCCTAAAGAACTTCTCACACTTCTCTCTGCTTTCCAGAGATGACTGGACTTGATAGTCAGCATAATTCTTGTTTGTACCACATCTGGATGCAACTTCCCATGATGAAGCAAAGTGGGCTATATCATCTGTTATAACTCCATTAGGCATCATCAATTCATTGAAGGGTTCATTGTCAAAGTATCCCAGCATTCCTGCCAATCTACCATGATACCAACCATCAATGGCAATGAAGTAATAGTCATGAGCCATGTCATAATCCAGAACAAAGTTGTTGCCCTCTCTCAGTCGGATGATTTCACCAACTCGTTCAATTGTTGTGTTACCACTTTTGTTTGGAAGCTCGACTCGCTTGTTGTCTACTCTGATCTAGAAAATATGAATTGCAAATATGTTGTAATGAGATAGGAAATTAACCATAAAATAATTTTTTAAGAAATGGAATTGTTCAAACCCATGCTAAAAGAGCTTCCTCTGGCACCAACTGACCAGCAAAACAATACTAAACCACACACATCACTCAGCCACCGGCAGACCCTGCTCTGGGTCTGTCTCCAAAACCCCCTTGAATGAACTGTATCAGTGCCATGGCTACTTTGAAAGAGAAATACAGTGGACCCCACTTAATTGGAGATCTCTTAAATGAATAACCTTGTTAACTGAATATAATTTGCAAACACAAAAACTTTTATCCTACCTTCAGAAGATATTTGATCTCTTAATTGCATTCGAGCTATAGAGTAAATGCCTGATACTCGCAAAGTGCAGGCATGAAAGCTTCCAAAAATAGAAGAATTTTCTTGGTTGCCATAACTTGAAACTTCAGGTACGTTTATTGATAAATCACACATTTATGTTTTACTCACACTGAAAATAACTTTCACTTCACCCAACATGAAATGAAAAGATCAGATATTTGATATCTCCTTCCTGATCAACATGAATGGAATTTGATTGGTTCCAACTTCTAAGACATCACAAATAAAATTTTCAGGGCTCTCCAGGGGTGCATTGACTTTACATAAACCTATTATGGTGATTAAATTAGTTTATGTAACATAAACACCACTTGTTATATATTGAGAACTTACTCTGACAATCACCAAATTCCCCTTATTCAATTTAAAGACCATTTTGGCCTCAGTACATCCATTATAAGCATAGAGTAAAGGGTTAAACTCCTAGTTGTCTTAAGGAAAAAACTGTCGCTTGAATTTTAAAGATTTCGACATCAATGGAAAGAGGGTTAAATTTAATTCTTTTTCAAAGGATCATGGTGAATCATTTGAAAAATTACAGATGTGAGCAGAAGAATTAAAATAAATGATATCAGTCAGTGGATGAGTCAAAGCTCATATTGATTGGAATTATATTCATTACATGTACAATCACTTAGAGGTAGATTAAGGTGTGTAGCTAGGAACTTTATCATTTTCTAGTCAGTGTTATATTAGTTACACAGGTGAATACCAAATATAGAATATACAGTGCCAGTTAATTCCAAACTGACATCAACCCCTACATGGAATAAGTCAACAAATTGTTTGTGTAACAAATTTATCTTGCAGACTACTTTTTCTTTAAATATACTGAACTAGCAACTGTGATGAATAATGATAGAATTCTTACTTGCTTAACATGAAGCAGTTATCATTTACCAACATTTTGAATGTGAATTAAGAAAGAGCAGATCACTCACTTAGCCACATACTTTATATTGAGCAAAGAATAAGGGGTAGGGATAATCAGCATATTAAAATTACAATAAACATAGCATTACCAGTGGCGGCGCTACAGGGGGTTGGGGGGTTGGGGGGGGGGGGGGGGGGAATTTGCCCCCCCCCCCCCAACAAAGGCTTTGCCCCCCCCCCCCCCAACCATCTCACATACATTTCCATCCACCCTCACACACAAACACATTCAGTCACTCTCTCTCACACACACACCCCTCTCTTTTTTTATTCCCATACACACTTAGCCCAAAGCCTCAGGCTAGTCTCTCTCTCTCTCTCACGCACAGACCCACCAGATGCGGATCCAGGATTTTTTGAAAGGAGGACCGCTAATTACCATTACATTTAGTCGAAACTTGGACCCAAAGTCCGTAATATAATTTTTTGGTTTGGTACGTCCACAGGACGTACCAAACCAAAAAAGTATATTACGGACTTTGGGTCCAAGTTTGGATTACCTCATAACAAAGTAATGATATGATCGTTTACGTATTTGCCCCCCTTCATGGGAGTCTGCCCCCCTAGGTGCCCCCCACAAGAAAATTTCTGGCGCCGCCACTGAGCATTACATATTCCAGCTCACAAAATAGGCAAGTGAATTTGTTTTAACCTCTTTGAGGATGAGTTGAGGTGAAGAGATTTGACCTCAAAACTGGCTTCACTCTCTTATGAAGCTACATAGTTTCAATGGTGGAAAAGTATGATAAAATTACTCACTCTTCCATTGTTCCTTATTTCAATGACGTTATTAACAGTCAGAATTTGAATGCTGTCAATAGCTGATCTGCGGTTGTAGTTAGCAATGACAGTGAAGTTATTGTGCAGCATATCTCTCACCAAAACATAGCTACATCTGCCAGCAAAGTCGAAATGTCTTCCATCGAAAGTAAAGAAATGGCTGCTATCAGAAATTGCTGCAATAGCTGAAAGTGAAAAGAAATACATTAATAAATGAAATACTTACAATCTTATTTAAGTTTAGTTTTCAAAACAATGAGTCCATTTCTGATTCAGTTTTAAGGTATTTTCCACTGTCTCATTGCTCAAAGTCTCCATCATAGCCATATGCAGTGTGACAATGACAAATAGGACATTTCTCATCATGCATGCAAATATCATAGTTTACCATTAAGGTGAGTTTCATATTCCCTTTTTTTATTGCTTCTCTGACAATTTTTCCCCAATTTTATGATGAGGGAGGGTGGTTTTTTTTTCTTTTTTGTTAATCCACAAAACAGTCCCGAAAGTAGTTGGAATTATTTCACTCATTACACAATGCTGGGGAAAAAACATGTTTTCAGAAGTGAAAATTTCCCATACAGCAGTTGCAAATTTAAACAGTTAGAGTTGGTTAATTCTTAGTCAAGCCAGAAAATAAGCAAATTGTCATATACAAAATGAGGTCCCCAGAGGGTCAATTTAGTGATGCTACCCTGCATAGCAGGGTAGCATCACTAAATTTACCCCCTGTGAACCTCAATCTGAATCAGAGTCTCAAAACTAAACAGAAAGAGGTACCCAGAGGATAAATTGGCCCACTGTATGGGATAGCATCATCAAATTCACCCTCTGGGGACCTCATTCTGCAAATGTCAGACTGCTTATTTTCAGTCCTGTTCATAGTTCTACAAGTGCAAAATAGTATCAGTGAAGAGATTTCCAGAAAAAAAAGAATGATGAAGCAAATTTTCAATGATAAGGGAGGAGCCTGAGAAACAAGTATTTTTTTTAATAGCCTAATCTATGTATCTTAACCTTTGTGTCCTCAGGTTAATTTTTTGTCAATAAGGCCTAAGATAGTTAATCTGTTTCTCAGGCACTCCTGCATGGTCATTTTGGCTGCCGCATACAATCTTTTTATAACCAATGCAAACTTAAAAAAATAAAAATTAAATAGTTTGTGTCTGATATTTTACACAAGTTAATAAAATTGATAAATTTGTCCCTTGAGTGTAACAAGGCTTTGCAATGCTTCATTATTGTGAAGCCTTCTGGCAATTAAGGGACAAAATACATCACCACTCATGCTATTCTGCAGATTATGAGGCTTAAAACATAAAACAAACCAGGTTATGAACTTTTGATGGTAAAGAAATAATTACAAAAATAAAAAATAAAATAAAAAACCTCCCATCCACATACAATTTTACAAAACATGGCTTGAGACTCAGAAGACCTACTTTGTGGTGCATAACTACATAACTATGTAAATGTACACAGCTGCAGGGTCTTAATGATGTTTCTACATTATTGTCACAGGCAGCCAACAATGATGTAAAAATGCTGTCAAGATAAACGCATTCCTACCAGTAGAGTTCTCAAGCAAGAATACACTTCAATCAACTTTTTCAGAGCATTATAAAAGGGACAGTTTGTGGCTGTATGGAGTTAACCTCTGTATTCTGATGTTGAAAAAAACCAATGTTTTCAGCAGCAAAAATGTCCCCATCATAAAGTAGCTGGAAGTTCAGTAATGAGAGCTGTAGGCTTTTTTTCTCACTCCAAAAAACAGTACTGAAAATATTTGGAGTTCTCTCAGAAATATAACCTCCACATTCTGATGTAAAAAAAAATATTTTCAGCAGCAAAGATTCCCATGATGCAGCTGCAAATTTTACCAACTATGTCATGAGAACCCAGGAAAGTGGAGCCTTGATTGTTCCCTGATGCTTACAAATTCTACTTGATTGGTATAATAGGATCCAGAAGCACTGGGATTAAAGGCCTCTGAAGTGGGCAATTGAGTAAATTTGACTTTATACTTGTGTTGGGGTCATTTTGATATTAAAAGTGACCTGAAATTGCAATAAACAAAAGAAATTTAACAATGACTGTGTATTTTATCTTAGTCGTAGTCTCCAAATCACAACCTAAGAGGAAGAAATAGTTAACGCCACACAAAGTAGATCTTCTGTTTCTCAGGCCATTTTTTTATAAAAATGTATGTGGAAATTTTTTTTTTTTTGTAATTCTTGGTTTGTTGTATATTTTTGGCTTCATAATCTACAGAATAACATGGGTTCTGGTCTCTTAAGTGCAACAAGACTTGACAATGCTAAAGCATTGCAGAGTCTTGTTGCACTGAAGGGACAAATTTATTCATTTTATTACAAGGATAAAATATCTGATGCGAACCAATTAATTTTTTTTTTTAAGTTTGTATTTGCATTGAAATGAGAGCATGCATCAGCCAAAATGGACATGCATGTGGCCTGAAAAACAGATTTTTAACTTTTTAGGGCTAATTAGAGCTTTTTATCCCACACTCAGATACAGATCCTTTTCATAACATAACTTGCAAAGCTGGCCAGTACTAATTGCAAAACTAGCCATTCTAATTTTTTGGGGGGTCTAAAAAAAACATAGTTTGTGACCCCTTACTGGAATGGTCTCAAACTATGATGAAACAAAAAAAAATGTCTTAGATATTCAAGAATGTTTTTTAATAATGTCATCTGCTACTCACTTTGATTAAAGGGTTAACCCTTTACCTAATGTAACGGCCAAAACCAGGCAGCGCTATTCTCAAAAATCGCCAATTAAGTTTCATTATTTTTTTCATTTTTTGTCTCAAAAACATAGGTTATGACCCCTCGTTGGAATGAGCTTGTCGAGCTCGTTCCAACGAGGGGTCATAACCTATGTTTTTAAGACAAAAAATGAAAAAAATTAGTTATTCAAGAATTATTTTTGCAAGTGTCGTCTGCTTTTCAGGTTAGGTAAAGGGTTAAAGAACAACATGACTACCTACCTCGGAATGGTGGAAGTAATTCTCTGAAGGTTTTTGGAGGAATATACTTGTAGTAGATATCCCACAATGAAAAGTCTGAGGTGTCAGGCATCATTGATTTAAGAGCATGAATCTTTGACTGGAGGTCAATTCTGGGTATGGAGTTCAGTGATCGAACTGGTAGTGGTGAGTACAATTCTAACTGGACACGACCATTTTCTGGATTGAATGTTATAACTCGAGATCTGTTCATATCAAAGAGTATGGTCTTCTTCAAGGTTCTGATTTCCTGGTTTATAATGTTTTGTATCTCTTCTGCAAAATCATTCAACAGCTCAATGAAGTTTTCCTTCACCCTCCAGTAGTTCCAAGCCCATTTGCCCTATAAAAAAGAATTCAAAATACATGCGTGTAGGGTTTTTTTTTATTTTTGAACTAAGAGGTCCATCTAGCTCTGGTTATTTATTTATTTAATATTTATTTATTTATTTATTTATTGAGGTTTAATGACACTTTTGCCAGCCTGGGTCATCTCCTTTCGGAATTAAGTGCCTTGCTCAAGGACACAACACAGTTACTTACCCCTGGTGGGGATCGAACCATGGACCTTTCAGTTTGAAGTCCAATGCCGTAACCACTGAACCACCATGCTCCCTCTAGCTCTGGTTGATATTCCAACACTGATACACTGGTAAATAGTGCATCAGTGTTGGGTATATCAACTAGAGCTAGTCCATAAAGAAGGATGTATGTATTTATTTTTTTATTGGTGTTTAAATGAAACTTTCAACAGACAGGGTCACCTCGTGTCAGATATGGAAGGATGGTAACACAGCAGAATGCTAAGTGTTCAATCCTTTACTTAATGTAATGGCCAAAACTGACCAACACAATTCAGAAAAATCATCATTCAAATTTTATTATACCCTGCTTTAGTGGCACTGTGTAGTAATGTGTACTGCACATCAATGGTGTAATTGCATTCAGCCAATGCTAACCCTGCTTGTATGGAGTTAGTATATTGGAGAGTCTTGTGCCAGATTCACACCAGGTGATCCTGGCTGCTGAAAATCTCATTAAACCCCAATACATAAACATAAAGGCACACAATCGTGGTCTCTTGCCAGAAGAGAGCATGTTGTTGAAGCAGCCTGGGGAGCGTCAATTATGTACATTACTGGCTTAATTTTAGAAGACATACATTATGTCAGGTCTTTTAGTTTTAAACAGAATCTTTTGTTGTGAAATCATGTCTTGCTACTAGACAACAATTTGAGATCCTTCTTTAAAAATCAGGTATTTGATTGGCTAGATAGTCAACTAAATGAATGGTTAGTCATATCGAAGTCACAAAACCTATCTGTTGATTTATACCAGTTACAGAATGTTTAGCTCTGAAAGTAAGAAATAGCCATTGTGCATAAATATGTGACCTTAAACATCAATAAATAAATAAATAAAGTAAGAAAACAAACCTGCTGATAGATTCTGTTGCTCACATCTCGAATATGTCTGACCCCTTGCCTATTCATTGCAATGTTGATTTTATCAGACATGATATCAGAAGCATTATAAATCAGTCCGGCATACTTTTCTGGCACAATTTGTTGAACTGTCGGCATTTTGTTGAACAAGTTATTGACATGTTCCTTGATGTTGATAACAGATGGGTTAGTATTCAGTTTCTCTTCAATATCTGAAAATAAACATTATACCATGCAAGCCTGGAAATAGGCAGACTGTCATCTGCAGAATTAGGTCCCCAGAGGGTGAATTTGGTGATGCTACCCTGCAGAGCAGGGTAGCATTACGAAATTCACCCTCTGTGAACCTCAATCTGCATCAGTGTATTAGGTGTAAACAGAAAGAGGTACCCAGAGGATAAATTGAGGGATTCTTGCCTACTGTATGAGATAGCATGAGCAAATTCAACCTCTGGTGACCTCATTCTGCAAATGACAGATTTCTTATTTCCAGTCTTGATTCCATGATTTCTGGGTGTATTCAACATTAGTACATTACCCAATACAATTGAAAAATGTGCTAGATACAGTACATGTGGAATCCATAAGAACATCATGTAAGAATGCAGATGATTGGTCATTACACATTTGCTTGATGTTAGGACATAAATGAAATGCTTTGACACAAAACAGAATCAAACATAGTAAACAGACTGCCAAAGGTGATATTTTTCTTTAACCATTTACCCAACATAACGTCCAAAACTGACCAGCGCTTTTTACAAAAATCACCATTTAATTTTCATCATTTTGTCTCAAAAAATGAAAAATTGAGTTATTCAAGAATTTTGTTTGCAAGTGAGGTTTGCTTTTCGTGTTAGGTAAAAGGTTAAAAACATCAGCTTAACCCTTAAAGGCCTCTTTCTACTTTTATGACTTCAGAACAGGTGTCCTTAAAATGCCATCATGAGTAGGTCCTGCTGTCAATAAACAAATTACATAGGTAGTGGTTTCTAGTCAAGTCTTGGCTGCCTTTTAAGGTAGCCAAGACTTGACTAGAAATCACTGTTAAGCCACTGGAATACAGAATACACAACTCAGGTAAAGTATACGGGCAAGGAATCAATGACTCTTGTTGGAATTTTCCTTTATCAACCTTTTTTTCCAATTCCTAACTGCCTGATTAATTCTCAGCTTCATTTCAAGACAAGTGATAAAATAATTTGTTTGCTACTGCAGTGTTTTTCTTCATATGCATATTTCTAGTGCCAAACTTTAGTCAATCACAGATTTTTAGTACCAAAAATCAATTTTTTTAGTGCTGTTGGTTGAACTAAACTCCTAGTCAATACATGAACACTGATCTACACCTTCATTTGGCAAAATGAAATTTGAGAACTACAGAGGCAAATTTGTTCACTGGATTGACTACTGAGTGGTCCATGAACCACAAAGTTTTTTGATGAGTCCTCAGGCTTCCACTAAATTAACATTTGTGACATTACTGTTTGCAAAAAATAGTATTTTTCCAAACTGCTCCACAACTGAATTGCACAGGGTTCCTGTGGGGCCTTGGTTTCATGGAATGGCCTTGACTTTGACTGAAGATTATTCAAGGCCTTGAAATTCTAGAAAATGTGTCAGGAGGCCATGAAAAGTTCTGAATACTCATGAAATAAAAAATGTTTTATGTATATGTTTTATATGCCAAAGTTACTGAATGCATAGTCCTAACAAGAACCCTCCGGTCATTACCCCCTTAAAAGGGAAGTGGGAGGAAGGGGTAATGACCAGAAGTCCTAGTTAGGACTAGTGAAGGCAGGGCCTTGAAAATCCTTGAATTTGGCTATATGTATTGTAAGGCCTTGAAAAAATGCTGAAATATATCGAGAAACAGCCTTGAATAGCCTTGAATTTTATCAGTCCTTGCCAGAGATCAGTGGTCATGACATATTCCCATAATTTGTGGACAGAGATTCATGAGTAAAATATTGTAAAATGAGGGCTGAATCATGACAAAGAATCCAATAAAGTATCAGGGATTTATTTTGTTTTTGCTTTCTTTTTTTGACAAGTGATATTCTGCAGTGGCATTGTGGGTAGAAAAGCACAACATGATCATGATCCAATTGAAATTCTCACTGTTGTAATCACAGTACTGTAGCACACAGGTAAGTGTTTATTTGTAATGTACAACATCAGACAAGGAGCACAAAATATATATGTATCTCAGAACTTTAAAACTCACCCCCTACCCTCCCCTTCAGTCACGAAAAATCTACTACAACACTGTTAAAAAACCCAGATTATACAGGTCTTTAAATTCCCCCAAATAGCAACTGTAACCACTGTGCCCAAATAAGGTAAATTGTCTTCAAATTATGCAGTGTTTAAAACTTCTGGGAAAAGTTTTTCAGTTTTTTGTCTATATATACATGTAGTTTGGTCAAGGTTCCCTGCTGCATGTAATACTGTCACCTCAAACAATATAACAGATAATAAGTTTGAAAAACCACAGAGTTCACCAGTTAAAAGCAGTCAGCGTTGGGCCCACAAAGTAGATTTCTGTTTCTCAGGCCATTTTTGTAAAATTGCATGTGGGCAGTGTTTTTTTTTAAATTTTTTTGTAATTATTTCTTTGCCATCAAAAGTTCATGTTCTTGGTTCGTTTTATGTTTTAGGCCTCATAATCTACAGAATACTATGGGTGGTGATGTATTTCATCCCTTGAATACAAGAAGGCTTTGCAATGCTAAAGCATTGCAAAGCCTTCTTGCACTCAAGGGACACATTTATCAATTTTATTAACTTGAGTAAAATATCAGACATAAACCATTTAATTTTTATTTTTTTCAAGTTTGCATTGGTTATAAAAAGAGAGTATGCGGCTGCCAAAAGAACCATGCGGGAGGGCGCAAGAAACAGATTTTTAACTTTTTTAGGCCTTGATAGTATTGTATATGACACTGTCAATGTAGATTGCTTTTTACTGGTGAACTCTGTATGAGCATAAGATGTAATAAGGTGGAACCCTGTTATCTGAACAGCCACTTTGCCATTGAAAACTATTCAATTAACAGGAGCATTCAATTAACAGAGATTGTGTCACTTTTCGGTATTCTAGAGATAAATTCAGAATTTATTCTATTATATCTTGTTTGAGCTCTGTCAAACAAGATATAATGGATTAAATGCCTGTATTGAATGTACTGAGGCCAAATAAATCTATAAACAAAGGACAACTGCAGAGTCGGGGTAATTTCTCGAAGGGCTACAAATTTTTGTATTCAATTAACAAGAGTTTACTCTATAACCTATATTCAATTGGCAGATCAAATTTGTACTACAGATATTGTAAAAGGTTTTGTGTTGGGAAATTGTATCCAATTAACAGGGTTATTCAGTTAAGAGATATCCAATTAAGGGGGCTCCACTGTATATTCATATTTGTGGTCTTTACTATTGAACATCATTTTGTTTGAAGAGGATTTTGGCTTGGCACCAGAAAACTAAGAAGTTTTTGTGGGTAAACTTTAGCTCAAGGAAGGGAACCAATAACAATGATGAACACCAGTAACAAGTGGCTGTAAACTATAATTCTATGGGGGAATTATCTGAAAAGTATATGAAAGAGACATAGAGAAGATAAAAGTACTGGAGCTTTCCTCACAATGGTCACAATACGATGGATCTGTATTTGCCATTGTGCCTAAAATAGTTTAATCTAAAGGCTTATTATATCTATACCAAAGACAAGAATATCTGCAGACAAAAAAGTTCAGCAGAATGCAGAGCTTTTTGTGCTACTTGGTGATTTTAACTGGTTGAGTGCTGAAGCCACTACAAGGGCTTTAGAAAAAAAATGTGGGTACCAGAGCAAAAGCTAACATTATCCTTGCTTATTTTTCATATTCTGTCAAACGCAAATAATATTTTGTTCATATAAATTTGTTTTATTCCAAATTATTGGAGTGTGCCTATGGGGACTCTCCAATAATTTGTAATAAAACAAATTTTTAGTAAAAAATTCAAGCCACCAAAAATAATCTAGCCCTCAACCAGTTAACCCTTTACCCAACCAACTGGCCACATCCACATGCATAATATGCAAATTCAGCAGCTGAAAAAATACTATTTTTCCAAAAAATGCCAACAAAATCATATCATGTGACCCCCTCTTTGGAACGAGCTCATTGAGTTCATCCCAATGAGGGGCCACATGATATGGTTTTGTTGAAATTATTTGAAAAATTTAAAAAAATATATTGAACATAATAAATTTTGATGTCGTCTGCATTGGGTAAAGGGTTAAAATATAAATCTTTTATTCAAACTGCTGCTATGAAATATCAGTTGTGATCAAACCTTCAAAATAGAGAGCTCATTGGTTAGAGCATCGAACTTCAGACTAAAAGGCCAATGGCTCAATCCTGATCAAAAGTAACTGCATTGTGTTCTTGGGCACTTAACCCTAGTTGCCCATGTGGGGCACATTGGCTTTCTGAGGCCTTATAATGACCCAGTTCAGGGCACCAATTATGCATTAAATTTTTGTTTGAGTGGGAACTGAGATTGTGACATTGAGGGTTAAGAAATGGGAAAGATCATGTCCAAATGTCATTGGGAAAGGGTCCTATAAATGGACCCTGTAGATACCCAAGAGAATCCCTGGACAGTTTCTGTTTTTTGTGAGAGAAATTAAGAAAAAAGACAAAACATCAAAATAGACTATTTTCTTACTCTCAACAACTTTCCTAATTCTGTTATAACCTTCTCTTGATTTTACTACCAATTGTTGATATTCAGCTTGTAGCCCGTCCATCACATTTCTGTATCGGTTGACATTCTTCACTGTTGTTTCCTGAAAATATTCAAAATAACTTTTTCCATTTACCCTTAGGAGATGTAATTGCAGCTTTGACAATAATAATTATTTAACCCTTTACCCAACGAATCGGCCACATCCGCCCGCGTAATATGCAAATTCAGCAGTTGAAAAAATATTATTTTTCAAAAAATTTCAACAAAACCATATCATGTGACCCCTCGTTGGAACGAGCTCGTCGAGCTCGTTCCAACGAGGGGTCACATGATATGGTTTTGTTGAAATTTTTTGAAAAATTTGAAAAAATGATATTTAAAATAATAAATTTTGATATCGTCTGCGTTGGGTAAAGGGTTAACCCTTTCAACCCTGATCCCCTGAATGGTGTCATCTTATACACTACTGTACACACCAAAACAGAAGAGTCCATGTTGCATCTGTGGGGAGATCTAGTAATATAGGCCTACAGGGCTATAGGATTCAATTATCACTGATCCTCCCATCCAGTTAGGTGTTCATTGTGTTTTCTACTCACAGACTGCAGCTTTTGCTTTACACAAACATTTTTATTGCATACTTTATAAATAACCACATTTCTGTTGGCTGGATCTGGTACTCAAACGTCCATGTACACCAGTTTTCCAGTGAATATCAACTTTCTAAATATAGCCATTGGAAATTCCCTCTCTAGTTCTATTTCAATCGATGTGCATGTGCAGTCAACCTGACTTCCATCTCATTTTTATGTTATTCTGCAGATGATAACTATTTTATTGTTACATAAAAGTATTTCTGGTTGGTATAAAATAGTTATGGCCTCTTGTGGTGGTAAATATGTTTACCAACACTTTGAGACGTCCTTGCCACCGTACCTCTCCGACCTGCTGTCTGAGCACACTCACAGGTGTGAACTTAGATCTGGATCAGAAAAATTATTATGTTTACCGAATACAAACTATGTAAGCATTGGCCGTCGCTCGTTTCATCACGCAGGCCCTAAAGTTTGGAACTCACTACCACCTGAACTCCGGAAAATGCCTACTCTTAATACATTCAAGAGTGCACTGAAATCCCATCTCTTCAGGCTTCACCTCCCACACAACCTTAACTACATTGAAGACATCATTGCAGACTTTCAGAAATGAGTCTTGTATTATGGTAATGTATGTACATATGTGTGTATATGTACACATGTATACATGTGTATTTGTGCACATGTGCATATTTTTATGTTGTAAAGCGCTTCGAGTCTCGCGGGATGAGGCGCTATATAAGAACAATTTATTATTATTATTATTAATATGATGTGATATGAACCAAAAAAACTTATATTGACCTCGGCTTGTTCAAATAATTTCACTAACGAGCTCAAAATTCATAAAAATCAACTAATTAAAGCCCATAACTCTGTAATGAAAATTCGGGCAGGGCCAGTTTTTTAACTCGCTTGAGATATTATTGCAGAAGTCCTGTATGGCAAATATTGGTCAAATCAGATAATATTTGTTCAAGTTATTGTGCTAACAGTGCAAGGATGCACGGATGCACACCGACCATCGCCAAACCATAGGCCTCGGTTGTTAACAGAATTCGACGAAAAAGTGACCACAGGCACTCTCCCATAAACTGTAACAAGACAAAGACAAATTTTTATGACTAAAAATAATTCAATTCTCTACCAGTTAAAGCCAACATGTTTGGTATAAATGATTGGTTAAACTTGACTTTACACTTGCATTGTAGTCATGATAACTATAGATGCTGAAATGACTGTGAAATTTAAGATGAGCTGAAAATATAAGACACTAAAAGTCTCTGTTTACCTTTATAAGACTATCCATGTTCCTTCCAGCCAACTGGATTTCGTTACGAATATAATTTGCAACCATTTGTCTTCTCTTCGTCAAAATGTAAGTAGAAACTTCTTCAATCAAAGCCAGATAATCTTTTATCTCACGGTAGAGCATTCTACAAAAAGGTAAAATGAAAACAACTGCTTATCGTTTGAATAACCCTTTACCTATAATGAAAAGCAGACGACACTTGCAAATAAAATTCTTGAATAACTCATTTTTTTAATATTTTTTCTTAAAAGCATAGGTTATGACCCCTATTTGGAATGAGCTCAACAAGCTCATTCCAAAGAGTGGTCATAATCTATGTTTTTGAGAAAAAAATGAAAAAAATAATGAAAATTAATTGGGGATTTTTGTAAATAGAGCTGGCCGGTTTTGGTCGTTACATTGGGTGAAGGGTTAACAACTGCTACTCAAATTAGAATCTCAAAAATCCATTACAATGGGTGAGTCATCTCTAAACAGGCTTACAGTGTATCCTGATACATAAGAATCACTTGTTATTCTTGCAAACTTTTGCAATGAAAAATAATTTTCAGATCTTAACTGCTTTAGAATTTTGACCCTCATGAGTGCAACCAGTATGTATTTCATAGTAAAAAAAAACTAAGCCTAATATACAGTTACTAGAGTACATGTAGAATATATGTTTCAACATACAGGATTTTGGTGGTCTTGTTGATGAAAATTACAGTAGTGGTTTCTTTCTAGGCAGTTGAGACTTCACTAGATACCACTGCTAAGTCGAGGTGTTACCTTATAAGGGAGGAAAAAATAAGTAAAATTCTTCAGGCCTTTAACCCTTTACCTAACATGAAAAGCAGACGACACTTGCAAAAATAATTCTTGAATAATTCATTTTTTTCATTTTTTGTCTCAAAAACATAGGTTATGACCCCTCGTTGGAACGAGCTCGACGAGCTCGTTCCAACGAGGGGTCATAACCTATGTTTTTGAGACAAAAAATGAAAATATTTTGAAAATTAATTGGCGATTTTTGAGAATAGTGCTGGCCGGTTGTGGCCGTTACGTTGGGTAAAGGGTTAAGGACACTTTTCAAAATCTTGACAAGATTCAAATAACCGCTTTACAAGAATCAAAGTTGAGTCTCATTGTTTTCCTTGTCAGAATCATTTGCCGATAATATAATATAATAATTTACAAAATGAGTAGCAAACAAAAAATTATTTTTCAAACAATTTAGAAAAAACATTTCATGTGACCCCTCAGTGGAACAAGCTCAATGGTTTTGTTGAAATTTTGTGAAGAATTTGAAAAACATGTAATTAAAATTATAAATAATGATACTGTGTTTGTTGCAGACATGTTAACCTCAGAAGAAAAAAAAGTTTCAGGGAACTTGAGGGTGATTTTCAGGGAAATTGGATGAATTACAGGAAAATGTATGTGCAAAAGCAAAATACACAAGACGAACTAGAAAGTGTCAGCTCTTGAACCACCGGTGGCACCAGGTTGCACCCAGTGGTTCATAGGCTAACAATGTGCTGATGCCCCTTATGCCAGGTTAAAAGATCATTGGTGTGAATATCCTCACCTCTCGCTTTTCTTCATGCCCCTGCACCTCCCCCAAAACCCAACCACCACCACCATCTATGGTTACAATTTGACCCAAGTGCACTGAACATATAATTCCCTTATGGAATGGGCAATAAAGTGTAATTCCATTTTTCATGACACACAATTTAACCCAACTTTCCCCTTTTTAGATGTGGTGTTTCTTTACATGCACCTGTTTGTGTGAAGGAACATTTCTGCTTTTTGGGGTTGAGGTTTTTTCTCATAGTCAGTAATTCATAATTTTGTTTTTGCTTGTGCAAATACCATTTTGAACTCTCCGGGAATAGACACCTTAACTATGACTCATACAACGGATAGAAAATCAGCGTTATTGCCTATTCAAAAATACGACTGTTGTGTATCCGTTTTTCAGCTGTAACTTTTTTATGAAGCAAGCTGAATTTCAGTGAGCAAATTGTGATCCATTTTAAAACTGCATTCTTCTATGTTGCCATTATGAATTACAGATAGAGTGGATAATTGAATAAAAATTGAGTGGATATTTGAACTAAATAAATATATATTTTCAAATTCTTTTTCATACATTTTATTGATCAGGAATCATTATTTAAATCTTTCAACACGAGAGACTGCTTATCCGGTCCAGCAACACAATACATCATAATTTCATTAAGTAGGAGGCCACTAAGTGAATGTGTGTGGTAGAACAATTAATATTTTCAATGTGCAGCCTGAAGGCTGCACGTTGAAAATATTAATTGCTCTACCTCCAAATAATGGATATGGACTCTTCCAATTTCTGCCATTTAACTGGCATGGAAGATACCACCAGTGTTCAAAGGGTTAAGTGAAGGTGGATGTCAAGAGGTGATGTCCTTAAGTTACCTATTTTGCTTCGGAACTTGTAAATTGACCATGCTAAATTGAAATGAATAAAACAGAAAAAACTTTTGGATATAAGTGAAATATTTATAATAAAACACTCTTTTTATTAAATATAATTCACTTGTCTGCATATCTTTTGTTTCTTTTGTTATGGTTGAATCTTCAAATGCCTATTATTTGACAGTGAATGATTCAAAACAGAAAAATATTTGACTGTACTATATTCCGGTATTTTTGGTCACAGCGGATTCCCTTCCAGGCTAGGAACTACACAGAATTTACAGGATTTTCCTGGGAAGAGATAACATTGGGAAAAGAGTTAACAAAAGACTCTGTAAAACTGTATAACAAACTTACAGTGGTCTTTCAAGTAGCCTCTCCTCAACCATATTTCTCAAGTAGTATTTGTTTTCGTAATAAGCTTTCACTAGGTCTCTTTCAAACTGTTCCAGCTCTGAAAATAGCTCTTGAAGTATGTCAAACATAGGTCTGAGTTCCTCATTTAAATGTTGTGCAATAAGATTAAATCGTTCTTCACACTCATCTGCTAAACCTCGTACTATTATTTGTGCTAATCTTTCAAGCTTCTTTCCATTTCTGTTAATAATATAACTTCCATATTCCTATAAAGTGTTCAATAAAAGTAGTATTAATAACTATATTATGTCCTAACTATGCACACAGGCATAACATAAAAAATCTGAAATATAATTTGCACTCTAGGCTGAGAGTGTAGGAGCATTTATTAACAGATGTGGATAGCTAGGTGTATAAAACAACCATGTAATAATTAAATATGAATAGATTAAATACATACACAGAACGACACATGCGTGTGAATGGGTCAATCGATATGGCACGAGTGCCAGCACGGAAGGATAAAATGAGAGGCACAGGCCTTAAGTTTTTTGCTACCACGATGGCACAAGTGCCATATTGATTAACCCATTCACATACGTGTGTCGTTCTGTGTTTATTAAATGCCTTCACGCTCATAAAAACAATTATTAGGACACTCAGCAATTCAAGTGACAACTATCAACAAAGAGAACACATTTTATCACCATCCAAATTTGCAAGGGGAACCTGTGTTACTATCTCGTCCCCTGAGTTCCAATGTGTTCTATGTGCCAGTAGGCACATAGAACACATTGGAACTCGGGGGATGATTTTCAGCTGTCAATGGCGATTCAAATTATAATCACGATGCACGATTTGTACCTTCAGTATGTACCTTCAGTACAAATTAGACCTGTTGATTGAATAGAGCTTTCAGAGTAAACCACTTGTTAATTGAATTAAAATATGGTGAAGTGTGAGAGAATTACTCTGGCAGCCACCAATTCCTCATCTTTATGGACAAATTTGGCCTCATTACATCCAATAAAAACAATTAGTATATTTTATCTTAAATATAATACAACATATTATAATAAACAAAAAATAATAAATTAAATGTTCAGTTTATCACTAGAGATTATAGAAACATTACCAAATTCCTGTCACTTGAATACACCAGTTAATTTAATATTTCTCATTGGCAAAGTTGTTATTCATACAGCCCCTGACAACAAAATCATATCATTTGACCCCTCATTGGAATGAGCTCACTGAGATTGTTCCAGTGAGGGTTCACATGATATTGTTTCATTAATTTTTTTTTTAATTTAAAAAAAAAACAATAATTAAAATAATGAATTTTGATATCCTGTGCATTGGGTAAAGGGTTAATATTGTTCCACTATATCCACAATTTGTAAATAATTTCAGATAATATGTCACCATATTTATGAAAAGGCAGCAAATATTTTTTCAATAACAAATGCTTACTTTCAATTCATCAATCATGTGTGGATTCCATTCAACTCTTGAGTGAAGTATATGTGATGTATTCAAGGTTAATGCAATTAAGCTCTCAATAGTCTTCTCTCTTCCATCAGAAATAGATATTTCTGAGTCTATCTTTTGGCTTCCTACTTTGGCATTCCATTCAAGTACCTTATTAGAGTTTGCTGTAAAATTCAAACAGAAAAGTCCTCTTAGTTAAGTTACTGCTGGAAATAAGGTCACAGGCTTGATGCTGGTAAAAAAAAATATCCACAAAAACAGACCTGGCATTTTCAAGAGAGCGATTTATTTGCTCGCCTACTGCTCGCCTTATTTAAATTAAGAAGGGCAAAAACTAATCCTCCTGGCCGTTAGAAAATAATGATTGCCATAACAGCCTATTCCTAAAACCCACATCTTTTCAGATCTCTGCTGTGTTAGTGGTCTCTGTAAGATAGCCGCAGTGCCTCTCCCACACCTCCAGGCCTTGCCGAGGCCTGGAGGTGTGAGAGGGCCACTGTAGCCATCTCACAGACACTACCTTGTTTGCAGCACCAAATAAAATGTATAAAGTACATTAGGCAGAATTCATTAATAGTAAAACTTCATTTTGCCACTTTCAGCTTTTGTATGTTTTAGAACTAATCACTCCCCTAGCAATTGTTAGCCCTCCTGCCTTTTTAAGAATGCCAGGCCTGCAAAAAGGATAAAAAAATGTCTATTTTATTCATAAAGTGTTTCTGTTTAAGTGCTTGAATGTAAAAAGCTACTATCATGGCTCTACTAAAAAGTGCTGAAAGCCACTGTAGTGGCTTTACACTGCACTGTATGCATGAAATTGCTGTTTGCACAGCAGTAGATTTTGTTTAACATTGCTTTGTTACAATTTATTGCAGATGGTGCCATGTTGTGCTCAAGGGGTGATGCATTCCATCCATTAAAAGACGTTGTGTGCGTTGAAGAGAAACTGCCAAATTCATCGACTGTTTCACATTCAAGTCTGCATCATGCACATCATGAAAAACTACACTTGACATGACCATTGTTCATTGTGGCCAATTCGATATTATTGCAAGCCTATGATTTGGTAACAAATTGAATTGAATTGAGGGGCCGATTTGAGAATCGATTCAAAAGTAGAATAATTACAGGGACCTGATGTGTGGTATGCTTCCCTATTTTGCCCCTCTTCCTGTGATCTCCAACACACATACATATACAGTACAGCCACCGTAGACTGATCATTTTCCATGGGTGGACAACATTTCCAAGGACACGATTATATATATTAGATTCCAAACACTAATTATAGGAATAATTATCAAAAATTTAATTAATGAACCAACCCGGCAATTAAAATTTTACTGATTATGATTTTTATTACCTGGTAAACACATGCGTGAACATCACTGCCCATGCATGGATTATGACCAGTCCATGGTGACTGTACTGTATGCAAGCTCTCAGTCTAATTCTGTAAGGCATTTTATGTGTTATACTCTAGAACCAGTCTAGCACTCACATAAGTCATCACCTATGTTTAAATTAACTCATCTGGAATATTTCAGTTGGTTGGGAAACAGTTTGCTTTTCTGACTAACTTCACTGATATATTCCAGACGATTGAATCTAAAAAATGCCATAAATATTATTTTCCTGTGATGACATTACAATCAGAAATGTAGACTCACCATAGCTGCAGTTTTATGTTTACTCCATGTGTAGTTCCACATATTATATTAATATTATGATGTTTTTCAAGGGGAATTAAATATTTATTGATTGGAATCTGTTTAACTGGGGCAAGAAAAAATATCTGTATATCTTTGTAAGTGAATGAACATTACATTATATCAATGGTCATCTGCATGCAAATTTCCACAAAAAGTGGGTAAATAAACAGCCCATAACAGCATTCAATTTCAAGCAGAATTAGACTGGTGGCCTGAGAGCTTGACATGTACAGTACAGTCATGGTAGAGTGGTTGTAATCTGCACATGGGCTGTGATTTCCATGCAGGTAATAGAAATCATCATAGCAAAATTTAATTAATGAAGCACCGGGTTGTACCTGGTGCTTCATTAATTAAATTTTTGATGATTACTGCTTAATTAGTATTTAATAATATTATTGTGTCCGTGGAAATATTGCTCTTGAAATTTGTCATTTTCTGTTCTTAAGAAGTATTTGTAACAATACAGTTTCCTTGTGGGAACTCTTGAGATGTTTGGCAGTACTTGTTCTCTTAAACCATGGCCTCAATCCACAATCAATGAACGAGAAATAAAGATTAAATAATATGCGACAAATCATTTAAAAAAAAAAAAACAAGAATAAATCATTTGTCCTTTGTCAGGTGAGTGCTTCAGGTGCCTTGTTTTTATTCATAACCACTATATACATCAGCATGTCACCCTTCATGTGTATGTTTATATGAAAGTCATTCAACAATGCACTAACCCCATCTGGTATGACCCGTGTTGTGTCCTTGCGCAAGGCACTTTATCCTGGTTGCCTACATGGGGGCACGATGACGCTGTACTAAGGCGTACTGCAGGTCGATGGTGCACATGTCTTCAACCACTGTAACCCTGCTTGAGCAGAGCTTGAATAGAGTTAGAATGTTGAGGAGCTGACAGTTGCTCGTCGATGCTCGGTGGTTCTCTCCAGGTACTCCGGCTTTCTCCACCCATAAAACTGTCATGGTTAGCCATTGTGCATAAGTATGCGACCTTAAACATCAATAAATAAATACAACAATGCACTAAATATTCCTTTCATCCCCCAAAAATGTATGACTACACAAAATCATAAATATAAACTAGACTTTATGATTCTGGAGAATCGTGGCTTTTCCAGACGCGATTCCATGATTTTTCATGTCCCCATAGTGTCTGAAGAATTGTTTTTAGCTGTATCACTAAAGTACCTTTATTGATGCCTTGAGAAAAGTGAGTATAATATAGTCTCAAATGACCCAGTTTGATAAAAGAAAGTTTGGGTTAAAATCATCATTATTGATGGAGAGGAAAGTGCCCAGTCCACGGTTTCTGTACTGTATGTTTAACACTTATGGTAGACTACTGAAATCATCATACTGGAAATACACTCACATGGATCATATTGTGTTCTCATACTGATGGATTGTTTATTTGGATTGTATGAAGCCATGCCACTGGACATTCTGGAATCATCTTGAATTGCACTGTATGAGATCTGGTATGGTGCCTCTGTGTTTACTTTGCCATTAAACTGTAACTTCTTAATAGGTGAATTCAACTGAAATAAAAATTATAATTTCAGTTTAGGCCTAAACAAGTTAAAAAATCTGTTTCTCGGGCCCTCCTGCATGGTCCTTTTGGCTGCCACATGCTCTCTTTCTATAACCAATGCAAACTTTAAACACAATAGAAATTAAATGGTTCATCTCTGATATTTCACCAAGTTAATAAACTGATAAATTTGTCCCTTCATTTAAACATGGTTTTGAAGTGTTTTAGCATTTAACATTGCAAAGCCTTCTTGCACTCAAGAGATGAAACACACCACCACAGATGCTATTCTGTAGATTATGAGGCCAAAAATATAAAAACAAACCAAGAACATGAACTTTTAATGGCAAAGAAATAATTACAAAAATAAAAAAAAAACCTGCCCGTCCACATGCAATTTTACAAAAAAATGTCCTGAGAAACAGAAGATCTACTTTGTGGGGTCTTACTGAACACAATTTTTTAACAGTCACATTATACAATGACTACTTTTGCTTTAACATCACATCCCCTCCTTCTTCAACCTTTAAAGAACAAAACAATTATTAGACCCTGTTTCTAGAGATGTTAACTCTCTAGCTGGCTCTGAAGCCCCATTTTCAAAAATCCCACTCACCATCCCTGGATTTCTGGACATTTTCTCCAACAACACAGTGAGGAAATCACATCCCAAATGAAAAGGGGTCATGTATCTGCCAAAACGCAGTTTATTTCTAAGGGTAATACCAACCCAAGAATAATGGAATTATGTCATGACTTTATGCACCTGCCAAACAAATTTTACAAGCAACTGAAAGAGTATTATGCATCTGCCAAAATGTATCCACCAAAACATGCATCTTTCAAATGAGGGTGTATAAACAGAGCCAAAGTAGTTATTCCATGTCTCTGACGAAGTCCACATACTGGACAAAACCGGTTAGGCTAAACAACTTGAGCAACCAGATGCAGTATCATCACAGGTCGCGATCCTTTCAAACTCTTTCAAAAGCATAGCCTATTAGCAGAAATGAACCCACACAGATTGATCAAATAACTGGCTCTGAGGAAGTTGACAGGTAGACAAGCAGTCTCACCTGACATTATCATCTTCCAGCAATATACTCTGTGTTTATGTATGAACAAGCTATTAACTGGTAGAGTGCTGGAAGCCCATATTTGGGCTTTATTCTGAAGTGCAGGTTCTGCAACTTAAAGGCTTCATATTCAGTGGCTGTGCATCATATTATCTTTGAAGTGATATTATTTAGTCTGTTAAGATTTGCCTTGTTACAATTTATAGGAGAGTGCCTGTGGGCACTCTCCTATAAATTGTAACAGGCAAAGACATGTGAAAAAATTTTAGTGGCCAAAAAAATTTTAGCACTCTACCAGTTAAAAGAAATATGTTTTCATTTTTGAAATTCTCAAAAAAAAAACAATTTCCACAATCCATTCCAATGAGTAACTCATGATGGTATGAAGTATTTATCTAATTAAATGCATTCTTTTGTTAAGCTGATAACCTACAATGATTTATTGAAGAGAAAACAGAGCCTAATTAACACTCACTGACAATAAATCTTACAAACAAGTTTCTCTAAAAACAATTTCCAACACCTTGACAAAAGAATTATTAAAATAGTTTTTTGTTTCATCATCAGTTGTGCTCTTCACTGCTGTGATGTCTTTCATTCACAAGTGAAAGAAACTTTTAGGGTGCCAAAATTTTAGCCAATGAACATTTTCTGGATGCTAAATCAAACTTTTTAATGCAATTGGCTAAGTTTTCATCTGTCAATGTTAACCCTTTACCCAATGAATCGGCCACATCCGCCGGCGTAATATGCAAATTGAGCAGTTGAAAAAATATTATTTTTCAAAACATTTCAACAAAACCATATCATGTGACCCCTCGTTGGAATGAGCTCATCGAGGTTTTGTTGAAATTTTTTGAAAAATTAAAAAAAATTATATTTAAAATAATGAATTTTGATATTGTCTGCATTGGATAAAGGGTTAACCTTCTGCACTCTGATGTCAAAATGGTAAAGTTTTCAGCAGCAGATATTTCCCATAATGCAGTTTGATATTTAACCAAATATACCTTGTTTGACAGAGCTCAGTGAGCTCTGTCAAACAAGATATAATTGTATAATTCACAGTTAAACAAGAGAAAAACAGAGTGATTCATAGAAAATTCTGTTGAAGGACTAGGGGTTATTTGAGTAATGGTAAAGTAGATGTTTAGTAAACAGGGTCCTAATGTATACTTTACCTCAAAATTGAGTTGTTTCTTGACTTGATCAATTTCACCAATCAACGCAATATTCTGTCTACGTTTCAAAGCAGTCATGTAGTTTATGTTCATGGAGCCAGTTAATTTTTCATCAGACTTTCCAGCAGTACCAGATACTTCCAGATCAACAGCGGTCGCAGGGTGTTTGATTCCAAATTCGAAGCTGTAATTGTGGCCATTATGTGATATATCTACCACCCTAGAGAAGATTCTGAAGCTGTCTGCATACTTTGAATAGGTAAGTTCTGTGGAGCTGTCAAAAATTACTCTGCCATTGAGTACAGTTAAATCAGTTTCCAATTTGATGTCCTGCAATGTAACATAAAAAAAGGAAATTGCTATTTAAAATGTAGTCCAATACAGGCCTGAAAATAAGCAGTCTGACATTTGCAGAATGAGGTCCCCAGAAGGTGAATTTGATGATGCTATTCCATACAGTGGGCCAATTTATCTTTCTGTGGGCACTGTCCAATAATTTGTAATAAAACAAATTTTATGAACAAAATCAAACCACCAACATAATCTAGCCCTCAAGCAGTTAAATTCCTAATCCTGCATGCAGGGGCATAAATTCAGGGTGTGTGTGTGTGAGTGTCTGTGTGTGGTGGGGGTGTTACAACCTCCCCACTCCCCCCCCCCCCCAAAAAAAAAAAAAAAAAAAAATCAGATATTCTGTTCACAGGGAAGTGAGTAGGGCAGATTACCCGGTTACCACAGTCTGCAACCCATGCAACTACTGCCCTGCTAAGGAATTATTTACCAGAATGTTGCCCAGCCCAACAGAATAAAGCTGAACAGCTAGGGCATGCTAGGCACCGGATATATCATGGTCTTGCACAACTTCCATCTCAGTTCATATGCCCTGCTGCCCTTGCAAAAAAAGGCCAGGGTGTCCTTGTAAATTCAACAATTCTATTTAGAATATATTAATTTATCTCCTGTGTGGAGTGCCCTGCCCTAAAGGGACCTGATAACATGATATACTGTTGAAAGCATCTGAAAAGATGATATATATGCAGGGCAATATGTGCTGACAGTAGGGCAGCATTATGATACACCCCCCAATATTTTTTGGTAGTTACAGGCCTGCCCGCATGTTTTCTTAGTATGACATGGTAATTTTTCATGACTAGAGATTACACATTGCATTGACAAAGGCTGCACCTTTCATTCATCTTTGCAGAACTTCTGTCAAAATATACAGCAATAACCAACTTGTGATCTTTCCAAAGCGAGATCGCGCATTAGTTGGTGCTATTTATTTTGGTGGAAATTCTTTTTAAGATGTGAACATCATTGTTGGTGTGGTAAACATGGAGAAAGTGGAAAAGCATCACACCTTTTTCTCATGTGTTACAGCCATGTTATACAATGTAACCTGAAAGCGAGTTATGATGAAAGTTCTTTATTTCCAAATCTGCAGTTACATGGATTTGATAGGCCCACCAGGTGTTCAGTTGTGCCAGAAATTGCTTAAAATTAATATGAGGATTTAAAACTGGTAAAGTGCTGGAAGCCCATATTTGGGCTTTATTCTGAAGGGCTGGTACTGCCACTTAAAGGCTTCATATTCTGTGGATGTGCTTCATATTATCTTCAAGATGAAATTATTTAGTTTGTAGAGTTTTGTATTGTTATAATTTATGGGAGAGTGCCTTTACACTCTCCCATATATTGAAACAAAGCAAAGACATGTGAACAAAATTTTGACAACCAAAAATAATTTAACACTCTACCTTTTGAAGGTTAACTTGAACCCCAGTTTCCCCTCACTTATCTTATAATTCCTTGAAGAAACAGGCTCAATAAATTATGTTTTTTAGGCAAAAACTGAAAAAAATATATTAACATTTGAATTGCAATTTTTGAGAATAGCTCTTGTAAGTTATTGCTGTTACATTAGGTAAATAAGTAAAGGTTTAACTCATTGGTCATTCATTTTTCTGAATTTTTGGCCACATGCAATTAAATTTGTTTCCATTTACAGATAATATATCATAGGAATGCCTGTATATTAATTGGAAGAGTTCTGGAAGTCCATATTTGGGCTTTATTCTGAATTGCATGTATACAACAATTCAAAGGCTTCAGTATTATCTTTGAATTGAAATTATTTTAACTGTAAGGACTTGCTTTGTTGAAATTCATGGGATAGTGCCTTTTGGCAAAGACCGGTAAATAAATTTTGATGACCAGAAATAATTTAGAACTCTACCAGTTAACTGATTTGAACACTGTCAAATTTGTTTAGCTCATTGTGTAATCATGTTTTATGTCTGGAAGGGGACACATGCCCCTGTGCCTACTCAGTTATATAACCTTTGCCTACAGTGCACAGAAAGTATAACACTAAATAACTGACTGTCAAATCCTATAAAATAGCATTAGAAACACAAACAGTGTTTCAGCTAAAGGACATCTGGATTGACCTGAAACTTTGTTTGCTCTTCAGATGCTTTTTTGAGCTCTCAGGCCACCACTCTAATTCTGCAGGGAATTCTACACTGTTATGGGCTGTTTGTTTACGCACTTTTTTTGGAAAGTTTGTGCGCAGACTACAGTTAATGTAATGTAATGTTCCTTCACTCAAGGAGATATACAAATATTATTTCATGCTGCAGTTATGAATATTCCAAGTATTTTATTCACCTTGAAACCATCAAGATATTAACACAGCTCTTGAAACTATGCAGTGTAATCAAAAAACTATATCTGTAGGAAGTCTTCATTCCTAAGGATAATGTCATAAATGGACCAGAAAAGGCATAAAAACAAACTATACTTTGTTGTTACACCCTCTAATTTTTTAACATTCATGTAATTTGGGACACTGGTTACAAGAGAGAGTTTGGTGAAATTGAAAAGCCTGAACGATAGAATAAATAACAATCTTTCACCTCATTTTGTAATTTTGACACAAAGCAATGGCTCTGATATTCATTTGCCGAAGAACAAAGATAATAATTAACTAGACTGTGTTCAAGCCAGAAAATATGCAGACTGTCATCTGCAAAATGAGGTCCCCAGAGGGTGAATGTAGTAATGCTACTGTGCAGGGTAGCCTCACTAAATTGACCCTCTGTGAACCTCAGTCTAAATAAGGGTTTCAAAACTAAATAGAAAGAGGTACCCAGAGGATAAATTGGCCCACTGTATGGGACAGCATCATCAAATTCACCCTCTGGGGACCTCATTCTGCAAATGTCAGACTGCTTATTTTCAGGCCTGACTGTGTTATCATACAATCACTGAACGATAATGATTTGTTGTAGTAAAATTACATTCAGTGATTGTATTTCAGTCTGCACATTCCAAGCTTGTAGGGAGTGTCGTGGCTCTGTGGTTTGGGCATTGGACTTCAAACCAAAAAGTTCACAATTTGATTCATACGAATGGTAATTGCATTGTGTCCTTCAGCAATGCATTTAATCCTGATTGCCCATATGGGAGGCACGGTGATGCTTCGTACTAACTTCTAAGGCAGACTGCACATTGCTTGAGCACTTGCCTTCAACCAATCTGCAGAGTTTGTATGAAGCGGTATCTGACAGTTGCTCCGGCTTCCTGCACCCGTAAAACTGACTGACACAAGGTAACTCTGGTAGACAAAAGTGTCATTAAGCCCCAATAAATACATAAATAAATTGCAGGCCTGTTCAGATTGGAACTTTAGGCAACCTAAAAAAAAATTCTTTCTGGCAACCCTTTTTGAAATAAACTTTTATCTCAATCATGAGATAGCCAAAGATGCTGAGTGACCTTAAACACCAATAAATAAATAAACTTCAATCCAGTTCTTTTAGACAATAGGAAAGCAATACCAATATGCTTTCCAGCATTAGTTCAAAGGTCAAAATTAGCAACGTATAAAAAAAAAATGGAAATTTCTGAGAGGGTGCTAGTGGACATTTTTTCAAACATATCTAGAATTTGGTCAAAATATGGAGTTTTCAGATTGATTGGTAGTGAATATGAAGTTTTATAGACTGGAAAGTAGTGAAGTCTTCCAAATAGTGATTGAAAAGTAGTAAAAAGCCCCCAAATATTGATTTGTAGTTAGAATTTGTGACTACCACGAGTGTCAGTTAGATAAGATAGTAGTAGTCAAGAGGTGGGGTAGGGATTTACAAATGCGATTCTGCATCTTAAAACCTGTAGTTGGAAACTTGTGACTCAAAGTGGTGATGTGCTAATGAAATTTCTCACTTGTTAGAAATTATATAGTGGTCGTCAGAATTTTGCCTACAGTTAAAACTAGAAGTCCTGTTATGAAATGTGCACAAATAGCATGTCGATCTGCACGTTAATCTGTGCATTATGAACATAGTAAGGCTATCAAATCCTGTACATATGGCCTGTGCACAAGCAATTTTTCAAGCCAATGGACCTCCAGGTAACCCTGAGGTCCATTGGCAGAAACATTGCCTGTGTTTGCTATAAGTAACCAGGAGAACTTGCCGTGTCATTCGATATGGCAATTGTGCGCAATTCCTACGTGCAATTAAGCCCAGATAAGTGCACAGTTTGTGACAGGACTTCTAGTTTTAACTGTATCAGAGGGGGGAGGGGCAATTGGAAATCTAGAAGTGGAAATACCCCCCCCCCCCTCCATTTGAGACATCTTTGGTACATACATGGATGTAAAACACTGTTGAAAAGGTCTCAGAGAGCCCTTTCCAACAATGTGTCATTACATCAAACCATTTCTATGTCAACAAATTCAAGAATATTTTGTTTTATGATCATTAACCCTTTAGCTAACATGAAAAGAAGATGGCAGTTGCAAAAAAAATTATTGAATAACTAATGTTTTTCATTTTTTGTCTCAAAAACATAGGTTACATGTATGACCACTCATTGTAATGAACTCGGTAAGCTCGTTCCAATGAGGGGTCATAACCTATGTTTTTGAGACAAAAAATGAAAAAAATAATGAAAAGTAATTTTGAGAATAGGGCTGGCTGGTTTTGGCCGTTACATTGGTAAAGGGTTGTTTAGTTCTAGAAGAGTTAACAAATAAATACCAAATATAGATCATGAAAATTGTATTGTTGTTCGATGAAGATATATGAATGACAGCAAACAAAAATTAGTTATCTCAATTTCATAGGATGAGCACGAGGAGAAAATGACCACAATATTTTCTAGCCAAAATATTCCCCTAATTATATGTAGACTTATTCAAATTTTGAAAAAGGCAAGCCCATTAATAACAGCTCACAGGAAACACATGCAAGAGCTATAGTTGTATTACTGGTGTACAACTATAGGGGTATGGTATTTCATAACATGCCTGTTCTATGAAATCCCCGGCTGCAGCAACACTAAACCATCCGGAAAATGAAAATCTGTTCCACACACATGTGCTGAACGGAAATCGTTGAGCAGACGATTGATCACCCAAAACTGAACCGATTCCGAAATAACTAAATAAAAATTTAAGGATATGGCGAGTACGAAAATAGTGAAGAAGAATAGAGTCAATTATGATGGGGATAATGAATATCCAGAAGAAGAAGAATATGAGTACGCAAATTTGGTTGGCAATAAAATGTGTTCTTTTTGTTGATAGTTGTCAAATGAATTGCTGAGTGTCCTTCTAACAATTGTTTTTGTAGATGTGAAGGCATGTAATAAACACAGAATGACAGGTGCATGTGAATGTGTTAATCGATAAGTCACTTGTGCCATTGTTTTATCCTTCTGGGCTGGCTTTCGTACCATATCGATTAACCCATTCAGGCACGCAAGGCCTCTTGCTTAATCCTTTCGTGCTGGCATTTGTATCATATTGATTAACCCATTCACACATGCAAGTCAATCTGTGTATACCTGGCATAACACATGGACATACACTAGCTCTGGTAGATAATACCATGTTGCCTGGTCTTGGTACTTGTGAAAAAACCAACAAGAATGGGGGGTGGGGGGGGGTGGGGGGGAGGCATGTTGTCAGATGCCCTGGATCTGTCTGCCCATGATATTGTTGAGTCCAGTGCTATAAGAATGAGATTTTAGTTAGTGTTTATAGACAGAACAGCATTTGCATTCAGACAGTCATTTTTTACCACCTGAGATCAATTTGGGCGGAGGAATAGTATTATCCCTCTGCTAAAATGGATCAAGTGCAGTGACAGTTCAAATGCATATGCTGTTCTGTATTTATTGCAGGCCTACAGTTTACTAAAAAATTATTAATCGATTTTGGCAGAGGGATAATATTGAACTCGAAGCTTTCGGCTTTTTGTTCAGTATTATCCCTCCACCAAATCGATCTCAAGTGGTAAAAAATGACAGTTCCAGTTTGTATGCTGTACTGTATTTATTACACACCCACAGTTTACTAAAAAAAATATTAAAAACACGAATCATTGCCAAAAATAACCAAAAAGTAAAAAAGAAACAGTGAAATAGTATGAGCATGTGATCATATTGTTCAAGGACAATACAGAAACATTTATTGTTCACTTCGGTTTTGCAGAAAAAGTGTGTATTTTATGAAAATAAAAGCACTGGCATGCAATAAACAACACATTAGGACACTTGAGAAAAATGTGACAAATGAGGCATACCTTTCCAATACTTGGAAGTTGCAGTTCCAGCCCATATTTCCTCTCTGGAGTTTCTCTGTTAATCATTAGTTTCCATCCAATTCGTTTATCTGGCTGTTCTGTGTTCCAGCTAAATTGACCATTGATGATATTTTGTTTTGGCATTCTTTCGACAGTATTATCTAAAGACAATGTTCTCCATGGAGTAATAATTTTCAAATCTCTTCTGTTGGTATTGCCTCTTGTGTTACATAGTGTCTCATATCCAATAATTGTACCTGTATTTTCATTTAGTATCAGCTTGCCACTGGATTCCACAGAGTATCTTGTTTTCCTTATAGTGCCTTCTAATCCCATAATTCTACCAGATTTCACCAATTTCACCAATATCTGGCGACCATCTTTGATTCTTGTTTCAATTCGGATATTGCTATCAGGATTATTTGAATCCCAATCAAGCATGATATCACCATCAGTCAGCCTCTTGGAAATAATTCCATTCAATTGTATGCGCATTGGATGAGGCTGCCGAAGTACCAACATGACATTATGAGTACCACTCTTCTGGTATTGTCCGTAAACATCAACAATATCTTTCCCGTTGTATGCTGCATACACTTTACCAGTTTTCTCTTCTGCTCCTAAGTCATGTTCAATCCTAAGAATGAAATTCTGGATTATTCTAAATGGAGTTTTCAGTTTCACATCAGACTTCAGTGCTTGTTTATCATATGTTTTATATAGTTCGTAGAGACCATCAAAAATAATTTTATCTTCATTCCATCCTGCTTCCATGTAGGTTGTGTATTTATTGCCCATATCTTCATTTCTTACTTTCAGAGATAATTTTTCATAACCAGGAATACCTGTGGACAACTCTACTGAGCCATCCATTGCTGATGGTGCATTATAAGCTAGTTTTGTTGTGAAAGTGACTGGCACTCTATTAGAACGCTGCAACTTGAGTGAGCTCTCATGATTGTGTATTTGTCCAAAATATTCTGCATCAAGATCAAGTGTTTCCCATCCAGAGAATGGTGTTGTGGTGTGTATAGTAAATTGGAGAGGAAATGTGTTCCAGTTGGCAAATGTTCTAAAGGTAATTGATTTATGATCACCATAATATATGGTGCTTTCTGATTTCACCATATTCTTCCCATTTTCAAAACTGGTCTTCAGTGACGTTTCTTCATATCCAGAGAATGGTGTTGTTACCAAGAAGGAGGCATCTAGTGAAGGAGAAATTTGTCCTTTGGATGCGATGGTGAATGATTTTTCCTTGTACATGGCATTCCCATCCATGCTCCATTCATTTTGAGCTAAATTGTGAGTCCATCTTGCTCGCACATTATTCTTAGTATTAGTGTGATTAACAAAATCTAATTCAAAGTTAATATTTTTTAATGGCATCTCCTGAAGTGAATCAATGTTGGTTAAAAAGTTATGTTCCTTACATTTGTATGAAATAGATAAATAATTTCTCTCATGTTCTTGTTTGACATCAATGCTGGTAAATAACAGCTTATCAAATGGTGTCGATATTTCTAGTTTGCCATATATTCCATTTGCAGTAGACCATTCATCATGAATATCAATTATTTTGTCATTGTATGAAGCAAGAAGTTGTGTACTGGCTCCACTCACTTTTCCCCTGTGTTTGATTGTTCCTTGTATGTTAGTTGTTTCTCCTGCAATTTTTGAAGTAAATTTGTTGTTGATGTTGATGTTCTGTGCCGTTAATAAAACGGACAGATCATTTTTGATGTTTGTAGCAGAGCCAAAGTCCATCTCAGCTATTGTTGTAAATCTCTCTGGCCTTCCATTGTGAGTCATTCTGAACTTAATTGGTTCCATGTATGGAGAACGGAAGGTTAAAACATCTTCAAAACTGTTGATTTGTCCTTTGTGATCAAACTCAATAAACAACATTTCTTCATCATTTACATTGATGTGTGCATCACACTTTAAAGCATTTCTTGATACTGTATTCCCGAACTGGACATAGATGTTTTCAAAGCCTTCAATGGGTACTTTCAGTCTCAAAGAGCCAGCTTTGTTGTTGTTGTTGTCAAATGTTACAGTTGCCATCATTTGCTTTTTTAACAGTTCTACATCTATGTTTGCTTTGTAGATATTCAACTTTTTATCAAGGATAACTTTGAGATTGTTGTTTTCAAACCTTTCAAATGGTGTAGAAACTTCAAGTTTTAAGCTGATATCTTTTGTCCAGTCCAATGTGAAAGTACTTTCTAGTTTTTTCTCAGAATTGTATGTAACTTTAAAATGACTACTGACAGATTCTTCTTTCAAAGCATTGTGTGTTTCAACATGAAGATTTTTTATAGATTCAAAAGGAGTAACCAGAGACAGATCAACATTCAGTATTCCATTATCAAGAGTGAACTGTGTATTCAGTTTAGCATTTTCATTTCTATAGGTCACAGTTATGTCATTGTTGAAGTTTCTCCAAGAACCTTCTGTACTGAAGGACAGTGCAGTCTCTTCATATCCCTTAATTGGTGTTTTAACAATAAGAGAACCTTCAGTTTTTTGCTGGAGTCTGATCACAAGATCAGCCTCATACTTTGTCTCCTCTAATGATACCTCTGCATGACAGCTTATTTCATCTGAACTACTGTGGTGGTTGTACTCAAATTCATAGTTACCAAATGGTGAATTTGATGTAATTTTTCCATTTATATCTTCTGGAAAATTCACTTTCAGATCTCCTTCTGTTTTGTACTCAATGACTGTCATTTCAAAGTTTGCTGAAAATTGTTTGATTGTTCCTTCCTGGTTGAACTGAATATGAATGACTGGAACATCCAAAGACTTCAGTGTCAACTCACCTGACAGTTCATCTTCATTCTTGAAAGCAGCTTCTCCAGAGTACTTCAGTTCACCATATTTACCTTCCAGTGCAATTCTGAAGTTGTTTTTTGAACCAGATAATTTCCATGAGAGGTAAATATCACTACAGAAGGGATTCTGCAGTGTGAAAGAACCAGTGTGGCCATCATTTGCATCATAATTGCCTATAAGCTGAATTGTCTTATTTCCATATTGCAGTTTAGATTCAAACTTTAGTGCTTTATCTTGTACAGAAATGTCAAATGAAGCTGCTATTGTTTCTCTAAAATTCTCTATTGGAAGTTTAAGAACCATATCACCTTTGATTGTTGGAACCAGGGTAAATGTGAAATCAAATGAACCACAGGTCACAGATCCCTTTGTTTTGGCATGTCTCATACCACCTTTCTTTTCAAAATGAGCATTGAATGGATAATTGTGTGGACATCGTAACTGCAGTGAAACAAGCATATCCTCCCCAACTTGGACACTCAGATCAGCAGAGTATTTGTTAATGTTAATGTTAATTTTATCATCAAAGTTTGACATCTCTCCTGTGTGGGAAATGTCAATATTCATTGTCCTCAGTTGTTCAAATGGCGTGTTAATGGAAACAACCACTTTTAAATTGTTGCCAGTTGATTTAAAGAGAACATTACCATCCATCCTCTCGTCCCCGAAATTACCACTAAATTTAGTCTCAAAGTTATCCAATGTTCCACTATTTGTCCAGTCAAACTGTATGTTTCTTAGTTCATCAAAGTTAGTTTGCAAATGTATGGTTCGTTTATTTTGCTCATTCCTATTGAAAGAGGCTGTAAATGTTGCATCTCCACGAAGTAAAGAAGTGTCTAGATTAGTTGTAATAGTACTGGAATATTGACTTGTTTGTCTTGAATTCTTTAAAGACATCTGAACATTTCTCAATGCTTCCATTTGAGTTTTAAGGTTGGTAGTTACCATAAAACTCCTTGGAGTGTTTTCTACTGTTAAATCTCCATTGAATGAATTGCCCAATATACTACTGAAGCCAGTTTTGAAGTTATTCAATCTGCCTCTGTGGTTTAATTTTATCTGCATATGTCTCAATGCTTCAAAATTGGTATTCCCATTAAGTGTAAATACTAATGTATTCTGTTCCTTGTTGAAGTTCATCTCACCTGTCAAACTATTTCCATTTATGTCCAGGTTCATTGAATTCTCAAGTTTTCCTGATTCCAAAGAATGTTTTAATTCTACCTGCATATTGTGGAACAAAATGAATGGAGTTTCCACATTGGATGCAAATGTAATGACATTACTTCTATTTTTAAACTCTACATTAGCAATAAATCTTTCTCCATTCAGATTACCACTGAGCTCAGTTTTGAAGTTTGCTTTTTTAGCTTTGTGTGACAGATCTACCAGCAAGTTTTTAACCTTTTCAGTTGGTGTATGTATTTTCACAACAGCTGTTAAGCCACTTTCTTCTTTCATGAATTTGATGTTCGTTCCAAAGTTTTCACCATTAATATCACCACTGAGATTTGTTTCAAAATTTTCCAGTCCACCTCTGTGTATAAAGTCCAGCTGCAGTTGCCACTGTGACCCACCTTTCATGTTCATATTAAATGTTATGGCATACTTCCTAGTTAATTCAACTTTACCTGTTAGCCAAGGAAGATCAACTTCAGATGCAAAGTTGAAGTTTTCTGAAGTTCCACTTAGATGTATTGCAAAACTATGCTTATCTGTTGGAGTACTAATTTCTATTCGGGTATCAACACCTCCTTTAATCTTCGAGACTAAATTTCCCTCATATTTTTTATTATTTACAATGACTTCTCCATGACATGAAAAGTCTTTAAGCATTCCTTGATGCTGATAGGAAGCTACAACATTTCTGATCTTCTCAAATGGTGTCCTGATGTGGATTCTGGAATCAATGTCTGGTTGGTGTCTGAAGTTAATATCTACACGGAATTCTTTTCCGTCTAAATTGACAAATGCATAATTATTGAAATTATGGATTGATCCTCTATGGTTGATTTCTGCATCTATATTTCGAATGGAATATGGTGTGCTGATACTAACTTTACCAGTAATTTGGGGTTCCAAACTGAATTCTATATCACCAACTGAGTTTCTGTAGTTCAAATTATATTCTGCATGAGTTTTGAAATTCTTTATATCACCTTCATGAGTTACTGTTAGTTGTAGATTTTTAACAGCTTGAAAGGGTGTCTGTATAGCCAGGGTAAATGTAAGTGGTTTTCTAAAACTAGCCATAATGTCACTTATCAATTCTTGGCCATTATAAATAAATGATACCCTGTTGCTAAAGCTTCTCATATCTCCATCATGATTCAGATTAAAAGCAAACTGTTTAATAATTTCATAAGGTGTACTTATCACAACTGATGCATCAATATTATTCTTTCTATTCATTCTGAACGATGCCTTTGAATTTCCATACATAAGTTCAAGCAAAGATTTGAAATTATTGAAAGATGTTCCTTCATGTTCAAATGAAACTTTCAATTTTTCTATCTTCTCAGTTACATCAGTCTGTAGTTCAAACTCTCCAGTATAATGTGGTGTGTATCCAACTCTCAGTTTGGTGTTAAGTAAATTCATTCTACCATATGTTAATGCAGAGTTTCCTGTAATTTCATTGTTGGATGTCTGATAATTAACTTCAGCATGGATATTTTTGTAGAAGGGACTGTTAGAATTCACTGTGGCACGAATTCCTTCATGAGCATTTAATGAAACAGTTATATCTGTATTTCTTTCTTGATTTAGTTTCATTCCAACATTAGTATTGAATCTCTTAAAGCTTCCCTGATGATTGAATGTTACCTTTACATAGTTCATTGGTTTAAATGGGGTTCTTAATTCAAGTTCACCATTCATGTTTTTTCTATTTTTTATATTTCCAGTTACAGTAAGTACAATTTCCTTTGATGGATAATATTCAACTCTAGCATTCAGTTTTTGTCCCTGGTCATTCTTTTCCAAATTTCCAGACATGCTAAATTTTGGTAGTGTCTCAAATGGAGTTACGAGATTTAAACTTCCACTGATCTCACTTTCAGTGTTCCAGGCTGTATTGATTTTAATACTGTCAAGATATGGTTTCACTTCAACAGATGCAGATGTTGTCATTTTTGGAAGGTTTCCTTTAATGTTATAGTTTACCTTAACCAGTTCCAGTTGACTATAGGGGGTTGCTAAAGTTACATCTAAAAACCTAAGATTGTTCATTGAATGTTTTACTTCAACATTGGAGGTTTCAGTATGTGAATTTCCTGGCTGTCTTTCAAACCGCACACTGGTTACACATTCTAATTTATCAGGTTTGTGATTTACTTCTAACAGCAGAGATCTTGCAAAGTCCAATGGTGATACAACTCTAAATGATGCTTCATACTGTTCGTTGATTTTATTAAATGATCCGTCAATACTTGCAGATTTACCTCGAGCCCACTGTAATGCAGCATGGCATGTCATTGGGTACTTATTGTACCTAACATTTGTGTCAAATTTCACATTAAACTTATCATTTGTTAATGGAGTGTAGAAGGTTAAATCAGCATCCATGCCTTTGTTGGACTTAGCCAGCTTGCCATCTATATAAATAATTTTTCTACCTTCATTTTTGATGGTTGTAGATGATTCAATGGAAGTGTTTGATATTTCATGTTCCATCTTCATGTTGACATTTGACATTGATTGCATTGGTGTTTTCATTATCATGGAGGCTGATATTTTCCTTGTCTTAGCCAAAACATGGCTTCCATGGAGTGTGAAGTCCACAAAGTTCTTCTTTTTAGTGCCATGTGTGAATGTGGTATGTAGCCCATCATCTCTATTTATATGCTGCCATGCAGTCTTATATGCTCGTCCTGGAATTCTTACTTTTAAATCTCCATGATTATGCAAACTCCACCCAGTTAAATTGTGTTTCATTGAAAGGTCATAAGCATAATTTCTTCCATTCCACTTCAAAGCCATATTATTCTTGAATATTTTCCCATCATCTTTGTGCTGCCCCTTCAGTTGAAAACCACGGATTGGCTGAAATGTTGACTTAAATTCTATTTGACCAGTGTAGTCTCTACCAGCCTTGTTACCCACTTCTCCATCAACTCCAAGCTCCATTTCATTATCATTGATTGAAACTTTAGCAGATGAATGCAACTTATTGTCCAAATTATGATTAACTTCTACTTGGAGTTTTTCAAATCTGTTGAATGGGGTTGTTGTTTTCCATATACCTCGTAAATGCTTGAAAGAATATGGTTTTTTCAATGATATTTTGTTTACAAAAGCCATGTCTTTTGCCCAAAACAATTTCAGTAAATTGGAATATTCTTTATCACTATTTCTCAAAGTGAACTCTCCAGTGAGATTTTTGAATGGACTTGTAAATTTAAGGTTGCCATCAATAACTCGATGTCTCTTGGAATCTTTATCACTAAGTCCCACATCCAAAACTGCCTTCTCAGTTGGACTCCAGGCTAATTCACAATGGGTTTGTAATTTGGGTTTCAGGCTGTTCTCCAATTTCAAAGTAAGAGTTTTTGAAGGATAATGAAGACTTAAAGATGCATTAATTTTCTGAAATCCTTTGTGTTCCAAATCAATGGAAACTGCAACTTGTTTTGATTTATTAGCTGCAGCATCCCAAAATAAAGAAGTATCTGCAATATAATGATGTCCTTTCTTTTCACCATTGAGATTAGCCTTTACATCTCGCCATGGTGTAATAAGATGTACATCACTCATAATGGATTTATTGGGAGTCCTCTTAGTTTTTGCTTTTATCCCATACTGTTGTTTTCCATATTTCACAACAAGACCTGACTTGAAATCGTCTTTGCCAATCTTTAAGTTCCCATCCATATTAATTGGCTTGACATTTGAAATATAAACATTCCCAGCGACTTGATATTCTTTATCATCTAAGGTAGTGAAAGTACCATCCATTCTGGTTCTTCCTATTTTGGGTAAGAGGATATTGAGTTTATCTCGATACTGATTTCCATCTTTGATAAGAGTGTTCTTCATGTCAACAACTCCACCTGGATACTCAAGGGTTACACTTGTTGCTCTTACTTTCTTTTTCTCATTTTTGGTATGTGAAATACTTCCTGTAATAGCCTTATTCTTGGCATACTGGATCTTCATTTTGCTGTTCAGATTTTCTCCATCATATTTGTGAGATCCTTTGATGAGCACATTGACATCCTAAAAAAAATACATAAATATATATTGAAAAGCACAGTACCATTAAGCCCACTTAATTAGGTATCACTTAATTAGTATCTTTTAATTGAAAAATTCTATTAAGCCAATATAACTTTTAAAAAATAACCATTTACCATACCTTCATTATAAATGTGACCTGTTAATTGCATACAGGTTATAGAGTAAACTCCTGTTGATGTAATAAACAGGGTTCCTGCAGGCAAGGACGGATAAAATTCAAGGATATTCAAGTTCAATTCTTGACATTTTTCAAGGCCCTTGCATAGTCAAATTCAAGCATTTTCAAGGCCACCACCTTCATTTGTCCTAACTAGGATCCACTGCTTGTGACACCCCTCCTCACACTTCTTTTCTAGGGAAGTGGGAGGAGGGAGTAATGACCAGATGGTCCTAGTTAAGATTACATTTTCATGACCTATGGCATATAAAACTATATAGTTGTGATTATGCGCTTTGTTGAGAGTTTTTATTTTCATGAATACTCAAGGCTCTTCAATGCCTCCTGGCTCATTTTCCAGTATTTCAAGGCCTTAAATGATCCATAGTCAAATTCAAAGTCATTCCTTGAATTCAAGGCCCTGCAGGAATCCTGATAAAACAAGGGTGGCTATGCCCCTGCCCCTCCCCCCTCCTCACTGCTAATCATGAGTTTCCAATTATTTATCTTTGTTGATACTGAATTAATAAATATATTATCTTATCTCCATTAAACCATATGACCAATACAGCAGGCCATCAAATGTGTCCATGTAAACTGATGCCCATTCTTTATCATAAATATATTTAGTGGTTAACAAAGTCCAAAAAGAGGCCGTAACTCAAATAGAAATTATTGCACCACACTCAAAATCGAACCTGTCTGGTATATTGTCTACAGTAAGCTGTATTCCAAGTTTGATTGAAGTTGGACACCTATAACTAAAGTTATCACCCAGAAACCAATATCAACATGTCTTCTAATTTGGAAAAGGACCATAACTCTGCCAAAAAATATCAGACCAAGCCCACCATCAATTCCATATTCTGTTATGTTGTTATAAATCTATGTATAAAATTTTTGTTTCATTTTGCTCAGTCAAACTAATGTTATCGGCCAGAAACCAATATCAACATGTCATCTAAGTTGGAAAAGGAACATAACACTGCCAAAAAAATATCAGACCGAGCCCACCATCAATCCCAACTTTTATTAGGTGGTTATATGCCTATGTATAAAATTTTGTTTCATTTCATTCAGTCAAACTAATGTTATCGTCCGGAAACCAATATCAACATATCTTCTAAGTTGGAAAAGGGCCATAACTCTGCATAAAAATACCAGACAAAGCCCACTACCAATCCCAACCTTTATTATGTGGTTCTAAACCTATGTATAAAATTTTGTTTCATTTTGTTCAGCTAAACTAATGTTAGCATCCAGAAACCAATATCAACATGTCTTCTAAGTTGGAAAAGGGCCATAACTCTACAAAGAAACATAGGACCAAGCCCACCATCAATCCCAGCCTCTATTATTTTGTTATAAATCTATGTATAAAATTTTGTTTTATTTCGCTCAGTCAAACAAATGTTATCGTCCAGAAACCAATATCGACATGTCATCCAAGTTGGAAAAGGGCTACATCTCTGCCAAACAAATATCAGACTGAGCCCACCATCAATCCCAACTTTTATTGGGTGGTTATAAACCTATGTATAAAATTTTGTTTCATTTTGTTCAGTCAAACTAATATTAGCATCCGGAAACCAATATCAACATGTCTTCTAAGTGGAAAAGGGCAATAACTCTGCAGAAAAATACCAGACAAAGCCCACTATCAATCCCAACCTTTATTATGTGGTTATAAACCTATGTATAAAATTTTGTTTCATTTTGTTCAGCTAAACTAATGTTAGCGTCCGGAAAAGGGCCATAACTCTGCAAAGAAACATTGGACTAAGCCCAACATCAATCCCAGCCTCTACTATTTTGTTATAAATCTATGTATAAACTTTTGTTTTATTTTGCTCAGTCAAACAAATGTTATCATCCAGAAACCAATATCGACATGTCATCCAAGTTGGAAAAGAGCTATAGCTCTGCCAAACAAATATCAGACTGAGCCCACCATCAATCCCAACTTTTATTAGGTGGTTATAAACCTATGTATAAAATTTTGTTTCATTTTGTTCAGTCAAACTAATATTAGCATCCGGAAATCAATATCAACATGTCTTCTAAGTTTGAAAAGGGCCATAACACTGCAAAAAAATATCAGACCGAGCTCAGCATCAATCTCAGCCTTCATAATGTGGTTATAAACCTATGCATAAAATTTTGTTTCATTTCATTCAGTCAAACTAATGTTATCGTCCAGAAACCAATATCAACATGTCTTCTAAGGGGAAAGGGCTATAACTCCACAGAAAAATACCAGACAAAGCCTTCTATCAATCCCAACCTTTATTATGTAGTTATAAATCTATGTATAAAATTTTGTTTCATTTTGTTCAGCTAAACTAATGTTAGTGTCCAGAAACCAATATCAACATGTCTTCTAAGTTGGAAAAGGGTCTTAACTCTGCAAAGAAACATTGGACCAAGCCCACCATAAATCCCAGCCTCTATTATTTTGTTATAAATCTATGTATAATATTTTGTTTCATTTCATTCAGTCAAACTAATGTTATCATCCAGAAACCAATATCAACATGTCTTTTAAGTGGAAAAGGGCTATAACTCTGCAAAAAAAAATACCAGACAAAGCCCACTATCAATCCCAACCTGTATTATGTGGTTGTAAGCCTAGCTATAAAATTTTGTTTCATTTCATTCAGTCAAACCAAAGTTATTGTCTGGAAACCAAATTTGGGATGGACATTTGGACATATGTACATACATATAGATGGACAAGGGTAAACCTTAATGCCCCTTTCCAGTATGGTGGGGGGCATAGAAATCTTGTATTATGTCAATAAATTACCCTGACAATCACTGAATTCCCCTTGTTTTCAGACCTATTTGATCTCAATTCATTCATTACAGACATTTGATCCCTTGCACACTGATGTCAAAATATTCAAATTTAAGCCAGCAAGTTTTTACCAAAATGCAATTTAAATGGAATTTAACCTATCCAGTCTTATAAGACAGAGCCCATTGAGCTTGTTGAATATGGGAAATTTCAGTATTTTGACATCTTTGTGCATAGGGTTAATCTATTATATCTTGTTTGACTGATCTCACTGAGCTCTGTCAAACAATATTGAATTGAGTTACTTTCTGGTTGCATTATGGGAAAAATTTGCTGTTGAAATTTTGGTATTTTGAAATCAGTGTGCACAGGGTTAACCCTTTACCTAACATGAAAAGCAGACGACACTTGCAAAAAAAATTCTTGAATAACTATTTTTTTTCATTTTTTGTCTCAAAAACATAGGTTATGACCCCTCGTTGGAACGAGCTCAATGAGCTCGTTCCAACGAGGGGTCATAACCTATGTTTTTGAGACAAAAAATGAAAAAAATAATGAAAATTAATTGGCGATTTTTGAGAATAGCGCTGGCCGGTTTTGGCCGTTACGTTGGGTAAAGGGTTAAAGCACAAATTTCTAGTCCTTTTAGTAGAGTGTTAATTTTCTGACTTTTAGGCCTAAAAAATGTTCAAAATCTTTGCCCTCCTGCATGGTAATTTTGGCTACTGCGTGCTCTCATTTAATAACCAATGCAAACTTAAAAAAAATAAATTAATAAAACTGATAAATTTGTCCCTTTAAAGCAACAAGGCTCTGCAAAGCTTTAGCATTGCAAAGCCTTCTTGCACTCAAGGGATGAAATACGCCACCACCCAAGCTATTTTGTAGATTATAAGGCCTAAAACATAAAACAAACCAAGAATTTGAACTTTTGATGGCAAAGAAATAATTACAGAAGAAATAAAAAATAAAATAAATAAATGCCTGCCCCCATCCAATTTTACAAAAATGGCCTGAGAAACAGATCTACTTTGTGTGAGCCTTACACAACTTGTATGCACAATGTGTCATACATAGAGATTATCAGTACAATGACGTTTTTTGGTGTGCTGTATCGCATTGAGTTGAGGATCTTCAACCAAGGAGCATTGCGGCAATAGTTGTTGAATAGCCGACAATTGCGATATTACTTGGTGAAGGTCCACAATGAGGCAACAAACTTTTTTTGTAGTTGCTGCTATGGCATGCTTTTTTTCTCTATCGTAAAATATGAATCTGAGACTTTAATCCTTTACCTAACGGATCTGCCCTATCCACCCACATATTTTACAAATTGAACAGCTAAAAAAAAGACAAGCAAATATTTCAATCAAATCATATTATGTGACCCCTCATTTGAATGAGCTCACAAAGCATATTCCAATGAGTTGTCACATGATATGGTTTCGATGAAATCTTTTGAAAAGTTTGAAAAAAAATATGAAAAATTAAAAATTAAAAAACTATCTATTTTGGGAGAATGGGTTAAGAGTTAATCATATGTTTCAGTCTACACATGGCTTTCAGTACAGTCAATATCTGTGTTTGTTTAAAAGTACAGTTGAATCTTAGGTATCACATTGGGTCCAAATTGTAAACTGGGAAGAAAAATTGATAAATATATATTTGTTACAATAATCGCATCATGTGTACAACAACCTTAACCCTTAAACATTGATGGCATCTTCCAGGCGAGTTCAATAACAGCAAGTGAAAGAGCCCATGTTCATTTTTGGGGGGTAGACCAATTATTATTTTCAACATGCAGCCTTAGGCTGCATGTTGAAAGTAATGATTGTTCAACACTACACATTCACTAATCAGCCACCATACTTAATGAAATTATGATGCATCACATTCGTGTCTAAAAAACTCTTTAGTCGAAAGGGTTAAAGCTTTACCCAGCATGAATTACAGATGACATTTGCAATTAAATTTCTTAAACTTAAAATTTTTTTGTCCTTAGAATCATAGCTCATGAATAATAGCTTATGCATATACAATCAAAAGTTGTTTTTAATACAAAAATTACAAAAAAATATCAATGATGATTTTTGGGATACAACACTTCATGGTATTGACAATTTTGTAAGATAAAAGGTTAAGTTCAAGCAAGAGGTGGTTTTTGATTTAATTTTTAACGTTTATTAGTTAATTAGTTAAGAATAAAGGTGCCCCATACCTTATTTGTATGGACAAGCTGAGCATCAACGTTAACATTAATGCCCACTTTCTTGTTTATAACATGCTTGGATTTGACTGTTAGACTGACACTCTCCTTTGGCTTGTCTCCATACTTCACAACGGATATCAATTCTGAGTACTTTCTATTGTGGTTCACCTTCACATTGACATCTGTATTGAACTGCGGGAAATTAGACATTGTCAAAATGCTGAAAGAACAAATAAATCAAAATTGAGAAAAAAATGGTTATTAGTCAAGATCAAAGTTTTGGCCTTCAAATCTTCATACACTTAACTGGGAGAAGATTAAACTTATTTTGGTTGTCAAATACTGTTCACATGTCTTTTCTTCATTATAATTTGTGGGAGAGTGCCTAGAGTCATTCTCCCACAAATTGTAACCAGGCAAATTCATACAGACTAAATAATTTCACCTCAAAGATAGGGGCGTGATGGCTCAGTGGTAGACTGTTGGACTTCTTTGCTGGAGGTCCCGAGTTCGATCCCCAACCAGGACGACCCATGTTGTGTCCTTGGGCAAGGCACTTTATCCTGGTTGCCTGCATGGGGTATGATGATGCCATGTACTAAAACGTACTGCATCTTGATGCTGCACATGTCTTCAACTGCTGTAATCCTGCTTGGGCGGGGCTTGAACATAGTTAGAATGTTGAGGAGCTGAAAGATGCTCAAATGATGCCCGGTGATTCTCTCCGGGCACTCCGGCTTCCTCCACCCATAAAACTGTCACAGTCACGATTAGCCATTGTGCATAAGTATGTGACCTTAAACATCAATAAATAAATAAATAAATAAATAAATAAATAAATGAATGAATGAATGAATGAATGAATGAATGAATGAATGAATGAATAAATAAATAAATAAATAAATAAATAAATAAATAGATATTTTTTAACTAAATAACTGTGTTAACTGATATAACTTCCAAATACTGAACTGTTTACCATACCATCAGAACAAGTTTGACCTGTAAATAGCATAAAGGTTTAAACAAAACTGTTAACTGAAGAAAATATATTGTAATCTATTGAAGAATTACCCTGACAACCATGGGATTGCCCACCTTCATTAAGTATTTGAAGTATTCAACTCAGTTCCCAGACCATCAGGCACACTGACCACATCTCTCTGCTGACCTCATCTCTCTGATGACAACACCTCTCTGATTTGTCTCTTTGATGTAATTGACAATACCAGGATTGACTATTAATGACAGTAATTATCTTTAACCCTTTACCCAACGAATCGCCCACATCTGCCCGCGTAATATGCAAATTCAGCAGTTAAAAAAATATTATTTTTCAAAAAATTTCAACAAAACCATATCATGTGACCCCTCATTGGAATGAGCTCATCGGGCTCGTTCCAATGAGGGGTCACATGATATGGTTTTGTTGAAATTTTTTGAAAAATTTGAAAAAATGATATTTAAAATAATAAATTTTTTGATGTCGTCTGCATTGGGTAAAGGGTTAACCTTTTACCCACTGCAGATGATATCAAAATTTATAAATTAGAATATGATTTTTATTAAATTTTTAAAACATTTCAACAAACCATGTCATGTGACCCTTCATTGGAACGAGCTTGTTCCAATGAGGGGGTCACATGATATAGTTTTATTCAAAATTTTTTTTTTCAGTTTCTGAATTTGTATATTATTTGGCAGATGTGCTCGATTCGTTAGGTAAAGAGTTAAAATGGTACCTGAATTGCTAATTAGTATTCAGTGTACTTGTAGATGAAAGCCATGCTTTTATTTGTAATTAAAAAAGTAACTTTTAAAATTTGGAAATCTGCAAATGAAAGAAGATTGTTTTTTAAATTTTTTTATCATCTCCACTCAGCAGTTGGTAATAATAATTCTGAATTGTAATATTTTGCAGCTGTAGAGAAATTATGGTTTTATTATTTAATGTCCAAGTAATGTAGGTTGTTTCAAAATTCAGCAGTTGTTTGATGATAGCAGAATATTTTTTTTTCTGATGAAGAAATCTGATAATTTATTTATTTATTTATTACTTATAGATATTTAACCCTTTGCCCAACGTAACAGCCAAAACTGGCCAACGCTGTCCTCAAAAATCGCCAATTAATTTTCGTTATTTTTTCTTTTCATTTTTTGTCTCAAAAATATAGGTTATGACCCCTCATTGGAACTAGCTTGTCAAGCTCATTCCAATGAAGACAATAACCTGTGTTTTTGAGACAAACAATGAAAAAACTTTGTTATTCAAGAATGTTTTTTGCAAGTGTTGTCTGCTTTTCATTTTAGGTAAAGGGTTAAGGTCACATACTTTTGCCCTGCTTGGGGAGTCTGACAGTTGCTCACTGATGCTTGGTGGTTCTCTCTAATACTCTAAATAAAAGTGTCTGACATGAGGTGATGTTGGCTGTCAAAAGTGTCATTAGACCCCAATAAAAAAAATAGAAAAATGGACACAGAGTTTTGGGGTTAGGTCAAATGTTATGGAGTATAAAATTGTCCAGGGTCAGAATTAGACCTTTGGAAGGTAAAAGGTTAATAAAAACAAATGATCCTAAGATTTGTGCATACCTGTTCCAATTTCCTCTCATTGCTCTGATGACTCCTTTCTTGATTACACTCTTGTTCAGCCATTTACCATTCAGCACAATCTTGTTTCTCTTGATTCCACGAGCATTGTAGTCAGTTGTTATTTTGTATATGACATTCTTGAAATTTCGGTTGTCTACTCTTCCATATGTGGAAACTTTCAGCAGAGGTGTCTGAATATCCATTCTACCATTGTAGTACATTCTGTTCCTCCTTGCATAATATGCTTGCTTCAGTAATCCTACAGTGACAAATACAAATACTTAAAAAACAAATACTTTGGCTGTTAAAAAAAACTTATGTTTTTCAGACACCACCCTCATTATTGTAACTTTTATAGGCCTCAAAAAGTTAAAAATCTGTTTCTCAGGCACTCCTGCATGGTCCTTTTGGCTGTCACATGCCCTCTTTTTATTAGCAATGTAAACTTGGAAAAAAAATTACATGGTTTATATCTGATATTTTTCCCAAGTTAATAAAATTGATAAATTTGTCCCTTAAGTGCAACAAGGCTTTCAGTGCTTTAGCATTACAAAGCCTTGTTGTACTCAAGGGACAAAATACACCTCCACCCATGCTATTGTGTACATCATGAGGCCTATAACATAAAACAAACCAAGAACATGAACTTTTGATGGCAAAGAAATAAAAAATAAAATAACTGCCCGTCCAATGCAGTTTTACAAAAATGGCATGAGAAACAGAAGATCAACTTTGTGGGTCCTTACCTGTTGTTTTTATCTCTAACCAGTCAAAAGTTATATTTTTCATCCTAGAGATATAGTACAGTGGCATCTAGTTAATTGAATAGCCAATTTAAATGATTCATTTTTCAATTAACAGGAGATTTCAATTAACAGGAATTTGGTCATTTTCCTGTATTGTAGTGTTAAAATGAGCATATATTCTATTACATCTTGTTTGACAGAGCTCATGGAGCTCTGTCAAACAAGGTGTAATAGAATTAATACCTATATTGCATGTACTGAAGCCAAATAGAGTGGATGTCAGAGTAATTCTTTGATATATTACAAGATTTTATATTCAATTAACAGGAATTTACTCTTTAACTAAAATACAATTAACAGGTCAAATTTACACTGAAGGTATGGTAAATGGTTTGGAGTTTGGAAATTATATTCAATCAACAGGGATATTCAGTTAAGAGATATCCAAATAAGTAGGGTCCACTGTATCTGTACATGATCACTAACTAGAGCTAATTCTTTAAAATTTATAATGTGTATTCCATATGTTGAAAACTTGACATGAAAAAACAGCTGCTAAATTACTTTTTTGATTTCCTGGAGTGAGGATTTAAGAACATGAACATTTAAATTACTTTTTTGATTTCCTGGAGTGAGGATTTAAGAACATGAACATTTAAAAGAAAGCTCTTTGTTGATAACATTTTGCACTTGTAGGACTAAAAATTTAACCAATTCTTTCTTGCTGACAGAGCTTGCTGAGATCTGTCAAACGAGATATGGCTGCTTGGTTAAATTTGCAAGTGTACTATGGTGGAATATTTGCTGCTGAAACCAATTGTTTTTCAACAATAGAGTGCAGAGTTATATTCTGAGACAATTCCTTCTATTTTAAGTACTGTTTTATGCATAAAAAATCAGCCTCCCTTCCTCATCATCAAATTAAAAAGATTTTCTTGAGAAACAATATATTATTACAGGCCTTCACAGTTGTGTCTGTTACTGAGAATAATTACTGAAGCTTGGTGTATCTTTGCTTTTGAGGCATTTAATACTCTCTTTTACAAAACAACATATGGTACAACCCAGAGTAATTTGGAACTCAGCCACCCAACTGGTGGATGTCAGGCCAAACCCTTAGTGGTGAGATCAGTAGAAACTTGACCCAACAAGCAAATTCAAAGTTTGCTGACCACCAGGTAGTCTACCTGTGGTCCATATAGTGTTTCTTTAGCCAATGTGACCTGGATTTAAACTATGCTTGTGCTTGGTTAGCTTGTGCCAAGTTCTCCACTTGTGAAACCTAAAAACAAAATACTGCTAATGGGGGCTGCAAGGGTCTTAGTCCTATATCATTGCCTGTAGTTTTATCTCTCATAAAATGTCTCCCCTCCCCCTATCTTTTCCTGTCATCCATTATGTCTCCCTTACCCCTTCTTAAGATTCAAGACATATGTTGTTGATTACTTCCTAATCCCAATAAAAGTCCACTTGGGCCCATCCCCACCCCCCAATCAACGTTCCCACCCCAAAAAAAAAACAAAAACAGAAAAAAAACAAATTGGAAGTAAAAAAAGAGACATAACTTTGGCATAAAATGTCAGACAAAATCTCGATTTGAACTGGACCTGTATTTTATGCTGATGCACCTACATAACAAATTTTATTTCATTGGGTCAATTACAGCTTTAGTTATTGGTTGTAAATTAAAAAAAATAGAGTTTTCAAAAGTCAAAAAAGGGGCATAACTCTGGCAAAAATTGTTGGACTGCACTCTGATTCATACTTGACCTGTACTTCGTGTTGATACATACACATATCAAATTTCATTTGATTTGGTCAACTACAACTAAAGTTATCATCAGGAAACCAAAGTGGGATGGATGCTCGGGCGGACAGACACCGGCTCATTTAATAGTCCCCTCAAAAAATTTTTGGGGGGACAGTAACCCCATCCCACCACATGAGAACACCAGGAAGTGGGGTTGTTTATTGTGGTAAACAAGTTCTACTTTATTGCTACATTGCACCCAGTAAACAATGCCTGGAGTGGATGTATCCTAAAAGTGAGTTAGGTATAAATGTTTTGCAGAACTTTTACTTCTTTATACTTACATTATAGTTATATAGGCATAGATGCTGGAAGTGACCTTAAAGACCAATAAGTAAAAATCAAATAAATAAACAGTGATCAGATTTTTCAACCCTTGGCAAATGTATGTTTTAACTGGTAGAGTACTTATTTTTGATCATCAAAATTTGTTCAGTATCTTTGCCATGTTACAATTTATGGGAGAGTGCCAAGAGGCACTCTCCCATAAACTATAGCAAGGCAAACCCATACAGACTAAGTAATTTCACTTCTAAGATAATATGAAGCATATCCACAGAATATGATACCTTTAGGCTAGGGTACCTGCTCCTCTTTTTAAAAGCCCAAATATAGGATTCCAGTACTGTACCAGTTAAGAGTTATTAGCAAACTGCTGATAACCTACCTTTGAATGAAATTGGAACCTTTGTAAGTTTCTCTATAGAAAGGTCAACGTTTATTGAAGCATCTTTGACATACTTAAATGTTCCACCAGCTGAAACCAGGGTTCTTCCTTTTTTCTCTTTAGCATCTGGTACCCGGATTGTGAATACAGGTTGGTAAGTATAAGATACTTTTTTCCTATTGCTCTTATTCTGCAGTAGACGCATTTCAAGGTAGTATTCTTTGTTATTCTCATATGTAACACTTCCCATTATGCCTTTTTCTTTCTCAGTATTGGAGACTGATCCTGAAGAATGGTAATAAAAATTCTCATTACATTTATGATGATGATATTGATGCCGACAATCTGGCATGAGACTTAAGTCTTATAAAAAATAAAAAATTAACTGAACCTGTGTTTACATAAACAGAAATGTATCAACATTATCCATTATAACTCCAAACGATTTCCCATTCAAATAAAGCTGCATAGAACATTTTATTTCTTTGAATTTACATGAAAATATTCTGAAAAATGACAAAAGGGCTTCCACCTAGGTTGATTAATTGGTTGAGTGCTAGAAGCCACTATCAGGGCTTTAAAAGAAATGAGGGTACCAGAGCAAAAGCAAACATTTTCCATGCTGATGTTTCATACTCATCCAAATAATATTTTTTTTATATAAATTTGTTAAATTACAAATTACTGGAGAGTGCCTATGGGCACTCTCCAATAATTTGTAATAAAACAAATGCTGAATAACAACTTCAGACCACCAAAAATAATTTGCCCCCAACCAGTTAAAATTTGGGTTGAAATTTGGTGAAATATTCAGTGTTCCTGGAAGCCATCAGTTGAGTGAAGAAATGGAGTGAAATGGCAGGCAACATGGACATGTCTGAGGCACACTCACGAACAGATGTAATCATTAATGAAAACAGAAGATTCGATTGAAATAAAAGTTGTTTATTAACAAATATCTAAAGATTCTGCCAGGTGGATCTGAATAAAAATAAAAAGAGTATTCCACATATTGTACTAAATTAAAATATAAACTCAGGGACTTAATTTTAACCAATTTGAATCTGAACCCCATAACAATGCTGTATATCAAATATAAAAAGAGTTTGACTGGTGGATCTGAAGAAAAAGAATTTTTTTTAAATTTTTTTATATTGCACTTTGTTAAAATTCAAGTTTCCATAAGGAGCCCAAATATAAACCCAGGGACTTAATATACACCAAATTGAATTGCATCCCCCTAATGATTTTGTATACCAAATATTGAAAACATCTAATCAGAAATTCTAGATAAAATTGTTTTCCATTTTTAAAAAGTGCTACCCCCACCCCCATCCTCCTTCTTCCCCCATATGACACAACTGATTGCCATTTTAGGGGGCCATTCGATTCTACTGGGTCTAAGGATGCTAAAAACAATCTTTGTTACTCACAGTTGGGAAATAAGGGCATTTTAATTTTTTTTAATTTTTATCTCCTGGGGGATGTGAACAATTTTTTTCAGGCATAAATCAAGTAGATGTCCCCAAATACCACTGCAAACCAAATTTGTTCCAAATTGGTCTGCCAGTTCAGAAAATATAAATTTTGGGTGGGGCCAAAATTATTGCCCTTCCCAATACAAGCCCAAATATTTCCAGAGAAACTTTCTTTGAAAAACATGAATCTTCAGCATATTAGGAAGTTGTATACCACCTTTCAAAGTCTTGTGATTGGTGCTTTATGAAGAGAGGATTTTTGAAGTATTTCAGGTTTTTGGGGCACTGCACCCAACTTATTGGCCAAAGCTACTTCTTTTGAACAAGTGGTTCCAAAGGAGACTGATATGCAAAGTTAATGGATGCCAAGTGATAGCAAAAGCTTACCATGACTTTCAGTCATTTGAGCTCAAAAGGAACATATGATATGAAGTTTGGAGAAGAGTGATTTAGTCCACATACCGGGTATGTGAAAAGTATAGGTGGATTTTGTCAAGATGGGTTTATCAGGGGTGATTTTGTTGGGTGGAATTTCATCTGTATCACCTTCCAGCTAAATAATATTATGTATGTACTGACTGTTTGTACCATATATTCATTGTTATGAAAAAATATCTAAACTGAAATTGTTTACCTTTCACAGACCATGGTCCAAGTGGAATTCCCACAGCTGTCAATTCAGTTTCTATTTTCTTGGCTCTGAAGTTGAGGCTATGAATAATGGAAATTTTCTGATGATTTGGAATGTTCATCTCAAACTTGGAGTCATGTTTTGTGTTAGCCTTGTTTTTAGTTGTTCTTGTTTCAGCTGTTATATCATACACTTTGTCCTTATCGATAGTCATCTTTCCGTAAACACGTTTCAGGGCTTGTGTATAGTTGAAATATCCTGAAATTGAATACAACAGAAAATTATTGTTAATAGTCCCCAGCTTACAGTGAAAATTTGAAACAAGTTCAATAAATTTGGTCGGAATCGTGGTGATGGTGAGGTCTGGACCTACTTTGATGGATGAGTTTATTTAAATTCATTATAAACTGGAAGGAACTAAAGATTGTATTGATCATTTGATCAAGAATCCAATAAAAGACACCTGAATGGATCAAAAAACAAATAGCTCTCCCTTTAGGGCTTTGAATTAAGTTGTTAACTGATCGAGTGCTAGAAGCCACTATCAGGGCTATTCTGAACAAGACGCACTGTCACAGTGCCAAAGCTGCAACGATTCGTGCAATGCCAATGATGTTTTAAAACTCGTTGGTGACAAAAAAACTCATTGGTGAAAAAAAAACTTGTTGGTGACAAGTCCATAAATGCGACAGAAATTATCCGAATGACATGCACTATTGAGAGGGTGTAGACATCATGAGGATACACTTGCTTACCAAGTATGGTGTCATTCCATCAAGTATTTCAGGAGTTATGGTGTTTTTTAAATTTGTTGGTGACAGACCGACCGACAGACAGACAGACCGACATTGCCATATATAGAGCTGCTTGTCGCAGCTAAAAATACAGTGGCTTTACAGAGTATTCATTACCTTGTTTGCTTGGCAGTTGAAACATGAAAATGCTTAAACAAAATTGCTTTATTACAATTTATTGGAGAGTGCCAAAAAGCACTCTCCAATAAATTGTAACAAAACAACTGTTTACAGGAAAATCTTACTAAACTGGGATGTCTCCTATTGCTTGCAAAAAAAAATACTCGCATTAGCCTTTGAAAAATAATTTAGCACTCTACCAGTTAAAAAAATGCATTGTTTCACAGAGCGTTCAATCCACAAAATAACACCAAATACATGGATATTTTGAAGCATTTGGCTGTAGAACTTTCTTGAAACTATGGTTCAAAATATTTTTTTAAATATGGTATAGTGGTCTGGGTATAAGGGCCATTTACCAACCAGCCTGGTTGGTCTGGATCTTTTCTGCATCATGGTAAATTGGTCGCTTTGTGTGCTGAAAGTTAATGGTTCATGTCTTGGCTCCTGCATTTCTCCCTTGATGTGTAACAGTTGCAAACAATATATAAACAAAGAACGAGAGGTCAGGGTTTTGAGTTTCACAGTGGTGAATCTCAAAGAACATGAGAGTAGTGTGGTGGAATTTGTATAAGGACCATTTATCTACCAGCCTGGTTGTGTGCTAGAGGTTGACGGCTCGAACCACGGGTTCCCACATTTCTCTCTCGATCTGTTACAGTTGCATACAAAATGTAAACAATGAATGAAAGGTCAGGGTTTGAGTTTAATGCAAAAATACACAGGGAGCTACTTTTGTAATGTTATTGAAGGATCATGCTTTTCTGCATTAAAGTAGGAGTTTTAAAGAAAAAAAAAAGATAAATCATGTGATAAATCATGCTTGCAAATCCTTGAAAAGAAAACACAGTTTTCTGGGTGGTGGAAGCCAGAGTACCAGGAGAGAATCACCAAGCAACTGTCAGACTTACCAATGAACTAACTCTGCACAAGCAGGGTTAGCACTGGTTGAAGACAAGAGCACCATCAACATCAGCTGAAAGCTGCTCATGAAAACTTAGAATTTCTTGCTGTTACTGGTGAGATAATTCTAGTATCTACTCAAAAACAGAAGGTATTCTTTTTATTATATGCATTGTAATGTTTTTAATGTCAATTAAAACATCCAAATGATGAAAACATGCAAAAAAATTAAAAATTAAAAAAATTTAAAAATGCTGAAAACACTTATCTAATCTCATCATGTAATATGCATCACTTCCGGAGAGATATTCCCTTATAACTATCATGACAATAGATATCAAAAAATATTTGTCACATTTTTTCTACCCCCTTAGAAGGTGGCATATAATAAATAATATCAGATTGCCAGCAGTTCCCAGCATGCTCAAATTATTTGACCACACTGCTATGTAAAAATCGCAACATGATCTGTCATCATTAAGATTCATAGTGGAAAAAAGGCTTTGCCTGCCCATATAAACTTTCAACTACATTTCCAAACCCTTGCTTGACAAATCCACAAAGAGGGATTAGATTTAAGATAGGGTTTTAAATTATTATTTACCTCCAAAGTTCAATGTCTTCCATGGAGAATGCATGGATACCTCCACTGATTTGTCCTTTGGCCTTAATCTTGTCTCAAATCCAATGGACCTGCTCTTTCTAGTAGATCTGGGTGTATCAAAACTGAAGTCTACCACATAGTCCTGTTGATCCTGAAGAAAAAAAAATTGCTTTGCTCATACATGGCTGCATCTAAAAGGAAGCGCATTAACACTGAACCCTTTACCTTACGTAATGATGAAATTTGGTCAGCGCTATTCACAGAAATAGGGAGTATGGTGGATCAGTGTTTACACCGAATAATCCATGCTTCATTCCCTGCCAGGGGTATCTGCATTGTGTCATTGAGCAAGGCACTTAATCTTGATTGTCCATGTGGGATCACGGTGGCACTGTGTTATAAAGCATACTGCAAATCAATGGTGCACTTGTCTTCAGCCAATGTTAACCCCGCTTATGCTGAGTTAGTGCATTGGGGAATATGACTTGCTAACCACTGCTGGTACTCTGGATTCCTCCACCTGTAAAAGTGTCTGACAAGGGTTGGCCATGGTTGTCAAAAGTGTTGTTAAACCCCCAGTAAAACAAAAACAAAAGATCACAGAAATTGCCGAACAAATTGTATTATTTTTTAAAATTTAGCATTCAAAACATAGGCCCTTCCATTGGAATGATCCCATTAAGCCCACGGGCTTCATGTTCCAATGATGTTTCATAAACTATGTTTCAGAAGTCATGAGAGACCATCTGTCTTGAGAGGCCACTGTAACCTTGTACCATTTGGTTGTTTTACTCTGTAGTGGACATTTCATGAGAGACCACCAGTTTTGAGAGACCACTTTTGCCTGGCAAAAGGGGTGGACTCTCAAGACAGTTTCTACTGTAGTTTGTAAGAGTCGTCTGCTAGTCATGTTAAGTGAAGAGTTAGTTGAGGCTGATGTATACCAGATGCAATGAAGTCATAATTAATGATATTTCATTCAAATTGCCTAATAACTATTTTAATCTTGTTTTGTCAGTGCTCTATCTAACTAGATGGAATTGGTTAAATTCCCAGTTGCATTATGGGGGAAAGTTTGCAGCTTGAAATTTTGATATTTCAACATCAGTGTGCAGAGGATAATGACAACAGTTAACTGAACCAATGTTCAAGATTCCCCAGGGCCAGAGGGAAGTCAAGCAATGCTTGTTTAAAGTGGTAAACAAGCTCTGTGTTACTGGTAAAAAAGGACCCAGTTACCAATGCTTGAGGTAGATGTCCTCTAAAATGGGCAACATTGGTATAAATAATTGGCTAAACTTGACTCAGCCCCCATGTTGCAGCCATGATTAGTCATTGTGCAGAAATATGTGACCTTAAACACCAATAAATAAATAAATGTAACACATGTACTCACTGATTATAATTTTCGACATAATATTCATTGTGAAAAAATTATAATCCATGATTTTAGATTTTGATTTGCACATAAGTCTCAGTGAGATGAATACTTCTGTTTACCAGTATTCTTTGGGAGGACAGTGGATCATTGGCTAACACACTTGATTTCAGATCAAAAGGTCTGCAGTCTGATCCTGTCCTGCCAGTGCGTCATCTGCATTGTCACTTTCAAGAATTACTGCTCAAAATAAAATACTCATTGATTTAGTATCATGACAACGAATGAAACATTTAATATTTTTTGATGGTTAACTGTTGTGCATGCCTCAGTATAGTATAGCAATTGATGCCAAAGGAAACTGTATAGCAATTGATGCCAAAGGAAACTCCTTCAGCGTGGATCTAAACCTCTGCTATGTCATTTGCAATATAATCGTGTGTCCTCTCTAGATTCTAGGAAATTTGTAAGGATGTTCTTGCTGATTTCCGGTGAAGTGCAGTGTGTACAATTAAGTGATGCAGTCTTTGGCAATCAGTCCTGTTGCTTTCAAATGGGTTCTTGTTAATTCTTGCCAGCTTCTAAGGGCTGCGAAAATTTTCCAGGGGATATTCATTGAAAGGGCTACAAACAAAAGAGCTGATCCAACCTTGTGAAACTCACTTCGTTGCATTAACACCCACATGGATTTGGCAACATCAGAGGATAACGGATGGTGATATTTTCTCATTGTGAGACTGTAAGTTATAATATATATATTTCATAGCATAGATATACCTACCTTTATTGCCTTGGCCATTAGTTTGTAACCAGTGTGTGTGTCTTTTTTATCAAGAGTGATTCCGAAGCACATTGGTCCAGTCAGAGGAAAGTAAGGAGCATCATGTTTCATGGAAGCATTTGGATATCTTAATTCTGCACAAAGTTCCAGACCAGTCGCATCAGCAAGTTTTTCTCCAGTACAGATCTTCTTATGTTCCATGTTTTCAGTGATCATCTTTTGTTCTCGTTCTGCTTTGTTGTGGAGTGTGAAATACGTAGTTCTGTAAATAAAGATTTCATCAGTTTTGGTTCTTTTTTAACCCTTTATCTAAAGTGAATAGCATATGAAACAAAAACAGTTCTTGAATAAAAATTTTTAAAAATCTTTGCCTCAATGCATGAAATATACATTGAAAAGCAGCAAAGTTTGAAACTCCATCAAGATTATTTTTTAGATAGTAACTCTCTTACATGTCTTCATCAATAATGATACACTATGGGCTATATATAACTCAACATCATCAAAGTGATGAAATCAGCTAGATTGCAATTGTGATGCGGTTGAAATTTTATTTCCATTTTTTAATGGATAAATGTTGTTTTTACTTCTCTCTCACATTTTTAAACTTCTCTGCACATCAGCTGAACTGAACTACATTTAAAAATTTGAATGAATAGTAAATTTTTGCCGGATCGCAATTTTGATCTGGCCAAATTTTACTGCTCACACAAATTCAAACTTTTCTGTACACTTTTATGTTCAAAGCAAATTCTTATATCATTTACTGTGAGCAAAAAAGGTTGTAATTACTTCTCTCTCACTTTTTTAAACTTCTGTCTTGTTCATATGAACTGAACCACATTTAAAAATTAGTGGCTATAACGATTTAATTCTAGAAGTATATTTACCGCATACATATGTTTTTCAAATGTGAAGGCCTGGTCTAGGCACCTCCCACAAAGTCTCACATAGAAACAAATCACCATCTCAATGAGAAAAAGAACTAGAAAGGACCTGCATCATTTGGGGCCATTCATGCACATCTTGGTGCTACAACAGTTAAATTGAACAAATGTCTCACCTGAATCCAAATATTTCTGCTTTCTTCTCTGGCATGTCAAACTGAGCACTCAGAACCTGCCCATTCATTATCTTAATGTGACCTTTCACCAAAGTGTTGGTAATCAAAGTGGTAGTCATCTTCAGACCAGTTTTTGTAAAGAATGCATCAACTGACATCAAGCTAGCAATCTGTACAGCACCGCTATAAAAAAATAAAGTAAAACAAATATATACTGACAGTTGAAACCTCAACTGGTAGAGTGCAGGAAGCCCATATTTGGGCTTTATTCTGAAATGCCAGTAACACAATTTGAAGGCTTCATATTCTATGGATGTGCTTCATATTATCTTTAAAATGGTATTATTTTTTCTGTTAGGATTTGCCTTATTATAATTTATGGGAGAGTGCCTTCTGGCACTCTCCCATAAATTGTAACAAGGCAAAGATGCACAAAGAAATTTTAAGAACCAAAAATAATTTAGCACTCTACCAGTTAATGAACTGGCTGAGAGCTGCAAGCCCAAATTTAGGTTCAACTGAAATATGCTGGTTCTGCAGTTTGAAGACATCATATTCTGTGGATGTGATCCATGTTCACCACAAGCAAAAATATTCGATTTATACAAGAATTGAAATGAATTATCTGTCACTTTCTCGGAGTATGAATTTGGGATGGGTGTGTTAAGTTGAAGTGAATGAACACACCCATTCCATATTCACACTCTCATAATGCGAAAAATAATTCATTTCAAAGGTTAAAATTTAATTCAGAGTGTTTGCTTGTATTGTAGGCCCCCTAATGTATCCCTATGTGGCTAAAGTCTTTGTCATTTATATCTTTGCAGGTACATCAACTTGTGTGCATATGTCAGTTTTATTATTTTCAGCATAGGATAATACAGCCAGTCTCACAGAGAAAAACTAGTGAGAACAAGCCATGTGAATACTAACTATCAGCCCACCTGCAGCAATTAGTTTCATTGCACCATAATTTTTACTTGATAAATGGGCAGAACAAAGCAAAAACATTCATAAGATAGGAAAATTATTCATTGAAATATGACAAACACACCTCTACCAATCATATGCAAGCAAATCATATATGATTAAAGAAAATTAAGTGATTATTTATTGGAGATTGTCTGGGCGTGCGGTGGCTCAGTAGGTAGAGGCTGCAGGCTGCAAGCCGAGAGGTCCTGGATTTGAATCCCACCTGCGACAATCGCGTCGTTTCATTGGGCAAGACACTTAATCCCAATTGCCCATGTGGGGGCATGGTGGTGTTGTGTACTAAAGCGTACTGCACATTGATGGTACACTTGTCTTCAACCAATGCTAACCCTGCTTGTGTGGAGTTAGTATGTTAGTGAGTCTGACATTCCTTGCCATTGCTTGGTGGTTCTCTCCAGGTCCACTGGCTTCCTCCACCTGTAAAACTGCCTGACCAGAGGTGACCCTTGCTGTCAAGTGTCGTTAAACCCCAATAAATAAAAAAATAAATTGGAGAGTGCCCTAAGGCACTCTCCAATAAATTTTAACAAAGCAAATCCTTGTGCATAAATGTGATCTATGGAAATAATTTAGCACTCCATCGATTAATGCAATGTTCAGCTGTAATTAAAGTTCCAAGAAAACTTTTCTGGATTTTACTGGTTTACATAATTTGCCAAAATTTTCATTTCCCGATGTGACCAATATAAAATATATATTTCGTTAGAATAGGTGTCCAACAATCAGCATTGAGGTGTTCTTGTTGAAAGTTTTGTTATTAACCCCTAGCACTCTTTTAGTAGAACAGAATTTTCTCCAGTCAATCTGTTTTTCTCTTGTGTAGCAATGAATATAACCAATTTTATCTTGTTTGACAGAGCTCACTGAACTCTGTCAAACAAGGTATATTTGGTTAAATATCAAACTGCATTATGGGAAATATTTGCTGCTGAAAACTTTGTCATTTTGACATTAGAGTGCAGAGGGTTAACTGGTAGAGTGCTACCTTATTTTTCAAAGGTGATTTGTAACATGAGTATTTTTTTCAAAGATACCATACTATCAGCAAGGGGAGCCTTAGTTTAGCAAAATATTCTTGATAGATAATTGTTTTATTACCATTTGTTGGAGTGTACCTGTGGGAACTCTCCAATAAATAATAAAAAAATAATTTTATATAAAGAATTTTTTTCTACTGATGAGCAAGCAAGAAGCTAATGCATACAGTGTAAAGCCACTATAGTGGCTTTCAGCACTTTACAATAGAGCCATGATAGTGGCTACTAGCACTCAAACAGCCTCTGATCGGATGAGAGCAGGCGATGTTTTTTCAGTGTTTATGGCTCCAGTAGCATATGTTATCATTCGTCATCATTGTGAAAAATATTTAAAATATGGTTGCCTGTTTTGATCATTTTACAATGTGGGTTTTAGGCTATGGTAGAGTCTTATTAGAACGTATATGTTATTGTGATGCACTGACAGTAATGTGGTCTGAGGTTTGTGGCTCAGAACATATGTTCATCCTCAACCCCTAAATATGTTTCGATATCTATTGTCACAATACGTGCAGATATAAGGCTGAGGGAAAAAAATGAAATGGTTCAGATTCCTGACTAATCCCAATTTTCATGCCTGGCCCTAATCTTGTATGAGCTCTGGCAAAAAGAGTTGTATCTATTTAAAACAAAATCTGAAGATAATTACAAGCCTGGAATCAAATACATGTTCACCACAAATATAGTTAATACATTTCAACCCTTCACCTTATTGAAGAGTTCTTTCCAAAGTAACCATTTGGCTGAAAATTCAACTCCAACAAATACTCTAGACCATTTTTTGTCTAAACAAATATAGCTTTTGACCTCTCATTGGAACAAGTTCAGTGAGCTTGTTCCAATGAGGGGTCATGAGGGATGTTTTTTAAACAGAAATGAAAAAATAATAAAATTTGAATAGGGTAAAGAGTTAAGTGACTGTTTGAGAAAATAAAATATGGCCTAAAAAGTTAAAAATATGTTTCTCAAGCCCTCTCTCATGGTTCTTTTGGCTGCCACATGCTCTCTTTTTATTACCAATGCAAACATAAAAAAATAAAAATTAAATGGTTTATGTCTGATATGTCTAATTATCTAATTGATAAATTTGTCCCTTGAGTGCAACAAGGCTTTGCAATGCTTTAGCATTGCAAAGCTTTGCAATGCTTTAGCATTGCAAAGCCTTCTTGCACTCAAGGGATGAAATTCACCACTACCCATGCTATTCTGTAGATTATGAGGCCTAAAACATAAAAAAAACAAGAACATGACCTTCTGATGGCAAAGAAATAATTACAAAAATAAAAAATAAAATAAAAAAATGCCTGCCAGCATGCACTTTTACAAAAAATGGCCTGGGAAACAGAAAATCTACTCTGTGAGGTATAAATAAAAAAAATCCTACCGGATAAACCTATTATTCTATTGCACATAACCTGAATCAAACTATTTAATTTTTCACCTGTGAGAATATCTATTTGGAAGTGTCACACAGTACACAATAAGTCGAGCTCGATATTACTATGTTTTTTCAGTGTTTGGATGTTTTATTTGCAAATAAAATGTTGCAATGCAATGCATATAATAAAAACAAAACCTACTGTTTTTGAGTAGGTACCAGAATGATCTCACTTGTGGCTGCATATAATCTAAATTTTCACTCACATCTTCCCACCGCAAATGTAGAATCATATTTTTTGGCAATCACTCTTGAGATAATTCTGGTACCCAATCAAAAATTAGAATGTATCCTCAATTATTTTTTTAAAATTTCTTCTGAATAAAATATATTTTTCGGAAACTTTATAAAATATATATATAAAATCAGCACATTTACAACACCAGAAAAGCAAACAAAAACATTTATTTACCTTGGTCTAATGTGTCCATCAATATCTAGAGTTCTAGAACTGGTGAACATATTCCTGATGTTCAGCTTTCCACTCATATCGATCTCCACTGTGGCTGTTCCATTGACAGTTAGATTCAGAGGTAGACCAGCAGATGTGGGGATAATCATGCTGCTATCGAGAAACATTCCACTCTGTGCAAAAGTATATTTCTGGTCTTTGGACAGCTTCATCAGGATGTCAATGAAATTTACACTCTGTTCATCAAGTATGGATTTTAAACCATTTATGTTCTTGTAACGAAGTTCATTTCCAAACATACGTATATATGCTGCTCCACGCAATTCTTCCTTTCTAGCATTGAACTGAGAGAAAAAAAATAGTCAATTCAATCTATAATCAATTAAAGTTTTATCGTCTTACTGATTGTATGCAGAGAGAAATTTGTCTTTGTGTTTTGAACAGGATCATACCCCACACCGATTTGTGAGTGAACTTCCCTGTTAACATTCAAATAACAGGGCTGTCAATAATGTAAAAAGAGAATAAAAATATTATCAAACCTGTTCACCATTTAAAAGGCTTGGGCATTCTACCTAGTACGGTAGAGCCCTCTTAACTAAACATCCATTTTGCCAGTGAAAATTATTCAATTAACAGGAGTATACAATTAACAGGGATTTGGTCAGTTTCCTGTGTTCTGGAGGTAAACTGAGCATTTATTCTATTATATCTTGTTTGACAGAGCTCTATGAGCTCTGTCAAACAAGGTATAATAGAATAAATGCCTGTATTGGATGTAGTGATGCCAAAAAGGTTGATAAATAAGATTACTCTACAACCCATATGCAATAAACAGGTCAAATTTGTACTGAAGGTATGGTAAATGGTTTTGTGTTTGAAAATTATATTCAATTAACAGGGATACACAATTAAGAGATATCCAATTAAGTGGGCTCCACTGCACTAGAAACACAAATTTGGGCTTCATAAAAGGGTAAAGGTGCAATGATAAAGTTCTCATTTTTTTAATCATGTGCTTCATAAACAAACATTTTGTGAATGTGGTTTAGTTCTGTTACAGCTTATTAGAGAGTGACTATAGGTATTCTCCAATAAATTGTGACAGAACATTTATTTCCAAACCAATTTTGGTTTCCAAAAAATACCCCCCAAAACTAGTACTCAACCCATTAAAAAGGCCTGGAAATTCAACACACCTGACAAAAGTAAACCAAGTTATTTGCTGTGATTCATATAGGTAGTCAAGACTTGACTAGAAGCCACATCTTGGGCATGTTGAATATAATTTTGAAGTTTACTCTGAGCCAGCGTGATGGGCACTTGATCCATACTCCAACATAATAATAGTACTGTAACTGTTCCCATGAAGTGGTGGAGGGTGAGAAGCCCATATTTGGGCTCTTCTGAAAATGCTGGTGCCTTTGTTAAAAGTCTTTAGAGTTCATGAATTTGCTTCGTCTTCTCTCAGAAGTAAAGATCTTTTGTTCCTAAGGATTTGTTTCGTCACAACTTATTGTAGAGTGCCTAAAGGCACTCTACAATAAATTGTTACATGGCAAATCTATACTGACTGATTATAGTACCAAAATTAATCTAGCTCTCTACCAGTTAAATAAACCAACAGGGGATTTTCTTGTGTTGTTGGCAGGTAAGTGGACTAACAATTTTGATGAGATTATGACCCAGTCCCAGTTTGGTCAATATTCTCTGTCCAGTTTTATAATCACATTAATGTAAGGCCAAAAAAGAATGGTTTTGGTTCTCAGGAAATCCCTCGTTGAAATGAAACCTCATTGTTGAACATTTTTATTGGCTTGCAGTGTCTTCCAAGATTAGTTTGAAATCATGAGATTTTAAAATTTTACCTTTTTTGATTGATATTTATTTATTTAGCAAGTTTTTGCAACAAAGCATCATTAAAATAAAGTGTCTGTTTATTATATATGTTTTGCAACTATCTTGTTTGCTGTGTTCCATAGAAAATAACTCCTAACATTATGTGGATGACATTTAATCTTCAAAAAAAAGGTGCATAAATAAAAATGAACACAAATGTATTTGATATTTCTGCATTAACTGGTAGAGTGCTAAATGTTTTTTGTTTGCTAAAATTTGTTCACATGTCTTTGCCTTGTTACAATTTATGGGAGTCTGTCTTTAGGCAAATCCATACAGATGAAATAAATTCATTTCATAGATAATGTGAACTACATCAACATAACACTTGTATACCTGCACTTAACCCCTTGAACCCTCGTTTCCTGGAATGGTATCGCCTTTGTTTACACTTACAGTGAGATGGATCAATCCAATATTAATATACAGGGCTGATAAAATAATAACTACAGTCTGCAACCGTCTGGCTGCAGACTGCAGTTATTATTTTATCATCAAGGCCCCATGTATAGACCATTTATAATAAGACAAAAATGGGACGAGATTACGCCTTGGACCGAAAAATCAGTCTTACATGTTCAAAGGGTTGAGAATGAAGCCCAAATATGGGCTTCCAGCACTCATCAACCAATCAACACACACACAAAAAAAAATAAATACCCCTCCCCTCCCTCACTGATTTGAAATATTAATTGCTTCAAAACCAAATGTATTTTTTTATTGTCCAATTCTCCCCAGTAAATAGGTAACAATACAAAAACAGTTACAATAAATTACTATTAAAATGTTTCACCTCTTTATCCATTTTGTTCAGCTTATTTTCCTGCAAGTTGTTGATCGCCTTTTTGTTGTGGGGTTTGTGAGCGTCTTCTCCATAGTAACCGTTTGGCCCAAAATATGACTCCAACAGATACTCCAGACCTTCAATACGTCCTCCAATTTCCAAAAAGTTGACAGAATGTCCAAAAAGATCAAGAGTCAAGTTCACCATTCCCGATCTTGGCATGAAAGATTTTGAAGACCAGATCAAATTGCTGTCCACTTTGGCACCTGTATTAAAACGTTCAAAGAAGAATGAACCTTCATAATTTCGTGAGAATTTTCTGTTGTCCAAGTTAAACTCTTTTTTTAGTCTTTCATCATTCAGTATTAGTTTGATAGACTGCTGGTGTGGGGAGGATGTTTCCATTAAATTTGTGAGATGTGACCAAACAAATGACCCAAGCTGGTTGACTTCTTCATGTTCCAATGTTTTTCTCACTGTAGTGATGATGTTATTATCAGGGCATCTCATCATGGCCAGGTATGCATTAATTCTCAGCTCGGAATCTTCATCCTTGTTTTTAAAGATCTCAATTACTTTGCTGTCAGTCTGGAAATAAAAAAAATAAATAAAAATAAAACCCTTTATCTTGAATAATTTGTGAGATTTATGATTTTATAAATGAGCTGTGTATATGAAACTATTGAAGGAATTCACACATGTTACCATTGAATGCTCTAAAGCAGACCTACTCAATTTGGGCAAACAATCGTTTAGATTGTGCCTATCATTCACTTTAATAGAAACCAATTTCTCATGTGCCTACTCTTCTAGACCTCAGACAAATGGTAAACAAGTTTCCTCGAATTAGTATAGGTAATGTATGTAATCACAACTCCTCCAAAATGGCTTGCAATGTGAGGCTGGAAGTGTCCGGATTTGTAAATGATATCGATATCTTGAAAATTTTGTGCACAATATACTTTTTAATTAACCCTTTACCCAATGTAACGGCAAAAACAGGCCAGTGCTATTCACAAAAATCACCATTCAATTTTCATTATTTTTTTCATTTTTGGTCTCAAAAACATAGCTTATGGCCCCTCTTTGGAATGAGCTCATTTAGCTTGTTCCAATTAGGGGTCATAAGCTATGTTTTTGAAGCAAAAACAAATTGAGTTATTCAAGAATTTTATTTCCAAGTGTTGTCTGCTTTTTGTGTTAGGTAAAAGGTTAATGGAAGGAATGTCAGTATGCTAACCCATTCTAATTTTCAGCCAGTTGAGAAGGGAAGACCCATGATGGTGAAAGTGCATTTAACTGGACAAACTCACTCTTGGGGGGAAAATAGAAATGGATCTTTGTGAAAATATTAATTGTTTTACACGCACATTCACTTAGCAGCCATCTTATTAATGAAATTATGATTTTCATGTTTGTGGACTCTAAAAGCAGCCTCTTAGGGTTTAAAGGGTTAAATGGAGATTGTTAGTATGTTTATTCAATAGAACACAATATTTTGCATTCAATCAAGTGGATATTAATCTACAACAGGGACCAGCCATGAGGGCAACTAGGGCGATTATGTCGCCCTTCTAAGCCCCAAGTCGCCTATAAAAATAGTCAGGGCGAAAACACAAACGGAACTTAATCACATGAAAAAAAGCTTTAGTGATGACAAGAAAAGCTTTGTACAGTGCTCACGTGTACATATGAAGGATCTTGAAAAAGTACCTTCCAAGCAATCTTCTTACATCTGGTCTTGTTCACTCTTTCAGACTTAGGAAATTATTAGCATAGTAGACTTTGGTGAAAGGCAACCACAGGAGGATGCTGGGGGGATTGGCACGAAGAAGAGGGGAGAAGTCTTGAAGGACAGGGTAGCCGTGGGGGATTTTCAATCAATAATTACTTTGTGATTTTTTAACCTGGCATAGATGCATCATAGACAACTTGACCGGGATTCATTGGGCATTAATGGAGGACCACAAGCCGAAAATATGAAGGGGCAGCAGGGAGGTGGTACATAAATATTCTTAATTTTCTCCACTTGCTTCTGAAGTCTCCCTACTTGACTCTAGAGTCTCCCTATTTTTTCTGGAGGGAGACATGAAGTCTCCCTAAAATTCCCCCCTAGGCTGGTCCCTGATCTACAACATAAGTGCAATTAACAGATTACATTTAAAAAATCAAATTTGTACTAATGGTACAGTGAATGACTCGGTGTTTACTGTCTGCTTTTCTTCCAACTTTCAAGAGTGTTTTTGACTTTACTGGTGACTTGTTGTTCTGTATAAAATGTTGGAGGGGGTTTTTTGAAAGCTTTACAATATTGCATTATAAGTTATGGGACTTTTTGTCGGCAGATATGGTGTAACATGAGGCAAAGTGAGAACAATATTAGGCAAGGCTTTAGTCAAGCCAAATATTGATCTTGCTGAGTCTTATATGACATCAGATTTGTCAACTAAATCCCATAACATATTTATTATGTCAACCTTTTTTCTCTCCAAAATTTCATCATCAGTTCTGTTTGCAACCATTTCATGCTTTTGTTAAACTTTCCTCTTGGCATTCGTTTGTTTACAAAAGCAGACAATTAGTGATGAAATGCAAAAGGAGTAATCCAACATCTCATTAATCACCTGCTTTCCAACATTTTGAATTGAAAACAAACTTTCTAAAGTACCAATTAGCGGAATTAGACTGCGATTTTTGTGATAAAAACAAAATGGCAGACAGTAACAATTAATATACTGTCAGTGTCAATATATTGAATTAATGTTGGGTCACTGTTGACCATTATTGTCACTGTATTCCTCATTATTATGCCACCTGTTTAATTTGACCAATCAATGTGCTCCAATAGCATCAGTGGACTATGCGATATTAGGTTATGTAATGGAGAACTGGCTATCGGATTGAGTCCATACACTGCCAGTGACCGTGTATGGGGCCATACACCCCCCTCTACTGGGTGCCATTTTGCCTCCAAATGAATTTTCCCACCTCAAATTTTCACATATTTTTGGGCAAAAAAAAGACAGTTTCCTGATAAATATTCAAAATGCAATGAGTCGGATCTTTTAATTTATTTTTTAATTCATTTGGTGGCATGATAAATTTGTTACAGGATGTTCACTTACCAGGTATGGCATCATGTGAGGCTCAGCACGGTCAATATTAGGCTCAGCTTACGACCTCGCCTAACATTAATCTCACTTTGCCGCACATGACGCCGTACCTGGCAAGTAAACATCCTATAACTTATTGCCCTTGGTCACTAGTTATAACCCCCTTCATTGGTCAATCTATCCATCTGGCATAATAATACATATTAATATATCATCAAGATAATAACAATTCTAATATGGAGTACTCGGCAGCATTACAATTTATCAGCTATAACTGGCATCACATTGAACACCATTAGCAAAAAAGCAAGATTTTTTAACACTTTCTGGATGTATTGGCACATGACCTGGGAATAAGTCAGTCACAACATGGACTACTTGGCATGCCACATACCAATTATACTTAATGTCTTCTATGCACTGTCAGTCTGTGTGCAATTTTTATTGTGTGGTAGGACATATCTTTAGTTTGGTGTTTTTTGATGGGTGTGTATGGAATATCACAAACATGGAACAGTGATTCCAACTTAAATGAATGTCTCTTAATAGAATACCTCTGTTAAATTCCAGACACTAAACTATTTACCATATCTTCAATACAAATTTGACCTGTTAATTGCATAATGGTTATAGAGCAAACTCTTGTCAATTTATAAAACAACCTGTAATTTGTCATGAAATTATTCTGACAATTGCCAGAATAATTGACTTATTTGTCCTCAGGTATTTAATTGATTATATCTTATTTTACAGAACTTCTCTGACACTGTCAAACAAGATATAATAGAATAAATGACCAAATTCCTCATAACTAAATACTCTGTTAACTGAATAGTTGTAGGAAAATTATAAATTGTGGCTAATTGAAAAATTTTGTTATTTAAATAATTTCCACTGTAAAGATGGCTATTCAAAACTGGCCAGCACTATTCACAAAAAATCACCTTTAAATTTTCATTATTTTTCATTTTTTTGTCGCAAAACATAGCTTATGACCCTGCATTGGAATGAGCTTGTTGAACACTTCCCAAAAACATTTCCTCAAATAACTGAAACATTTTGCTTTTTGCCTAAAAACATAGGTTACCGTATTTACTCTATGTATTGGGACACTCTATGATTTGGGACACACATTTTTTCCAGAAAACTATATTTTTTTATGCTCCAAAGTTTGGGACATTCAGGAGATTTATTTCCAGTTGGCCCATCGCTAGTAGCAGACGACACTCATAAAAAAAATTCTTGAGGAACTAAAAATGTTCATTTTTTGCTTCCAAAACATAGCTTATGATCCCTCATTGGATCGAGCGCAATGTGCCCGTTCCAATGAGGGATCATAAGCTATGTTTTGGAAGCAAAAAATGAAAATATAAAAAAAAATTGGACGATGATTTTCATATACAGTGATGGAAAACGAATCACACACAACTTTATTCAGCATCAAATCAAGACCAGGCTGTGTTCTTTCCCCATTTTCTAAGAATTGGGACACCTGTGAAAATAATTATTTTTAGCTGTCCCAATACATAGAGTAAATACGGTATGACCTTTCATTAGATTCATCTCAAGGAGTCATAAGCTGTGTTTTTAGGCACAAATTGGGAACATAATAAAACTTTAAAGGCTTTTTTTTTAATATCATCATCTGTTTGTAGTTGTTACACTTGCTATTCCATGTTTTTAAGGCAAAAATTGAAAAAGTACTAAAAATTTGAATGGTGGTTTTTTTGTGAATATCACTGGCTGGTTATGTTCGTAACATCAGGTAAAGAGATATGTGTAAAACGTACTGGATAACTGCATGGCATTCGACGCATGCTTTCTATTGCTGATACTCTGACTTGCATTGGGTTCTCTATTCTGTTGATGCAGTTGTTGATAGTTCCCACAGCTGCTCTGATATGTCCAATGTTACCTAAGGAACGTAGAGACACCAAAACCTTCAAAGAAAAATTCGAAATTTCTAATACATATCAATCATTTGTACCTAAAAACACGAAGGGGATGAATTTCAACAGTGCTTCATATATGTCAAAACATGGCAAGTGAAAAGTACAGGGGTGCTGGAGTGGAGAGGGGGCCCTGAGGGAGGGGCATTGGGGTAAAATTAGTGTCCTTTCATGCAGTAATTAGATGTTCTGTATTTAAGCAATAAAACAACACAAGGATTGGAATGGATAATATTTGTTTTAATTTAAAAAATGTCATATTGGTAATCAAATCATATCTGTACATTACATAAAATCATATACATCTTTTGATCTTATTGAGGGCAATTCAATCTGCTTCACAAATACAATTTAGACTGGATCAATCATCATGAGGTGACCAATGAAATACTGTCAGTCGTGGACATGCCTGAGATAAACTGAAAGATTAGAAATCTGATTAACTGATTGATTACGGGGTTTCAAGATGCACCGTGGGTGAATTGCAGACCAGGTAACCGACTGAATTGGGAAGGCAAGGCTGAGAACACATGGTGTTCTCTGTCCTGCCACCGCCACCGCAAAACAGGAAGCAAACCAAACCACCAAAGAGCTAATGAAGCAAACTGAGAAAAGAACAAGGAACAAAAAGAGAACAGGATGGCATAGAAGAGGAAAAAAGGTGTGCAAGGAGGGGATGGTGGGCGTTTAAGAAAGCACACTGAATACCAAGACACTGTGCACACATCTGAGTAAGATAGAGAGAATGGGTAGTTTCTTAGCATATTGACAGTGGAGCTTTCAAGTCCTTGTGCTATATTTGGTAAAGACTTCAGGGTTTTTCCTGGAAATTTAGCTGACTGTGACACACAGCATGAGACTGGAATGTCATTATCAAAAACAATAACCTTAATTGGTCATGCCAGTGAGCCAGCTGAAATGATTCAGGTCTTCGATAGTAGTTGCTTGTGACCCATATACAGACTGGCATGTTACTGCAAGCTCTGTCCTAATTTAAAACAATAGGCTCATTCATTCATTAAAGTTGTGTATTTATAATCTTCAGCCTCCCAGAAACAGCTAACAATGAGGCTAAAGATGACAAATATCACCATGAAATGTGTTTTTCTGGAGAATGAGTTTATATTACACGAGTATGCTTCAGACACAACTATGAGGGCCCCCTATGGTAGTAATCAAAGACTTCCAAGACTTATATTTTCTTGTACATGTATATTATTGTATTTTAACAGGTAAATATTCAGAACACTGATGCCTGTTTATGGTGCGCAAGATCAAGGAGAACTTTTTTGGCAAACCCTGTTGTCTCCGCTCGAACTTATCATTAATACCAGTATATTAATGGTTCAAATTATGATATAGTCCCTGTTAATTGCCATTTTTTCACAACGTACAAAAAAGTGCTTATATTAAATCAAAATCAGCCCTCAAAGTTTCAACTTTATCTATGATAGTATGAATTCTTAACATAATATTGATGAAGAGAAATTTACTGACACACTGATTCATTGCCTCAGCCTTGCAAACAAGATCTAGGGGCATCTGTACTACATGTATCCAATGGAATATTCTGATCCTCAGTCCAGGTTGTCTCAAGTTGGGTCCCTCCCACTCCACCATCTTCTTGCCTTCCAGGTTCCAGCATCCTTGGAAAAGGTAGTGCACCAAACATTGTTCAGATGCATTATTATGAGAGCTAAAAATAGTTAGTGATGAAGTTCAGGCAAGAGAGTTTGGAGAATACATGTTATTTCAGTGCTTCATTTCTGAGGTATACAATTAGTCTCATCACCTATGGTGCACCTTATTTGCAAACAAGCCTGGAAATAAGCAGACTGTCATCTGCAGAATGAAGTCCCCTGGGGGTGAATTTAGTGATGCTAACCTGCAGGCCTGCACAGCAGGGTAGCATCCCTAAATTTACCATCTGTGAACCAAGATCTCAGGCCTAACGAGAAAGAGGTATCCAGGGGATAAATTGTCCCACTGTATGGGATAGCATCAGCAAATTCACCCTCTGGGGACCTCATTGTGCAAATGACAGATTGCTTATTTCCAGGACTGTTTGAAAATGATGTACACTTTTTCCTGCACACCAAAAATATCAGAAGGATATAACTAATAATTTATACGCCACACCTCAGACCTATCTGGGCTCAAGAAGGATATATCTAATAATTTATATGCCACACCTCAGACCTATCTGGGCTCAAAGTGACATACAAATTATTAGATATATCATACTGCTGATATTTTATGAGCACGACAACAGGTGGGCCTGAGGTAAGGCGAAACTCCTGACAGAAATGCTAATCAGTTAACTACTTACCACACTAACCTGGGTATAAACCCATAATTGAGAATAACCCCACCTACCAACTTTTCAGATTTCAATTTCAGAGGCCCCTCCTTGTAAATAATCCTAGTCCCAGACTTTGTAATGACAATATCAATGACAGCCATGCTGGTACATGTAATTTGTTACAATAAAAAAAGAACCCCTTACTCAATGAACATGATATGGAAGTTTATTATTTTATTTATTTATTTATTACTTTTTAATATGTTTAAAAAATGTCAACAAAGCTATATCATGTGACCCTTCATTGGAACGAGCTTGATGACTTCATTCCGGGGGGGGGGGGGGGGGGGGGGGGGGGGGGGGGGGCGGGGGGGGGGGGGTCACATTATACGATTTTGTTAAAATTATTTTACATTTTTTTGCAACTGTTCAATTTGTAAATTAAGCAGGCACAAGGCACAAGTAGCCAATTTATTACGTGAAGGGTAAATTCATCTTTGTTATAGGATTGACTGACTCGGCTAACTTTGTGTCAACTTTGTGTCCAAATTCTCCTGTAGCTTCAAAAGCACAGCTTAACAAATATTCATGGCTGGCATGCTCAATAACAAGATTATATTCAACATAATAACTGACAACAGTTCCATATACTGATCATGCTGAATGGCTCAGAAAAAATCTGAGCTTCCTTGATATTCAAATGGGGATATTTTTTGTGATAATGCCAAAATTTTGTCATTATGCACTTCCAACCCACAATTACAAGGTTCAGATGTTGCTCAAGATAATACTGATTGTGAACAACATTTGGAAAAGCCTGGGATTGGGCTTGATATAACAGTACTTACAATCTCCAAATTCTTGTCTGTAACCTCACAGTTTGGCCCAATTTTCTCTGCAAGCATTTGAACAATGTCTCGGATATCACGGTCATTTTCACAGTTCTGTTTTTGACAAAAGTTGTTGATCAGAGATGACACAGACAATGTGGCTGTTGGAGATAGCTTCAACAGGGGCTGAAAAAAATGAAAGACAATTTTCCATCCAAACAAAAAATTATGCAGGTTCAATTTGAATTGTTGATGCCATATATAAATGCTGGAAAAAGTGAATGTTCCTTTGGTCTTGCAATAGAAAGAATTATGATGAATTAGTTGCAAACTGGAACATGCTATTTTCAAAGGTCTTATCTCTTGAAGGCCTCATTCCTACTTGAACCCTTGACCTAAAATGAAAAGCAGACGACAAATAAAATTCTAGAGAATAACTCATTTTTTTCATTTTTTGCATCAAAAACATAGCTTATGGCCCCTCACTGGAATGAGCTCGTTCCAATGAGGGGTCATAAGATATGTTTTTTAGACAAAAAATGAAAAAATAATAAAAAATTAAATGGTGATTTTTGTGAACAGTGCTGGCTGGCTTTACGCTGGGTAAAGGGTTAAGAAGTGATAAAGCCTACAAACAGATTCTCCAACAAGTACATGTCAGAACCCCCCCTCCCCCCTTCATACACACAAACAACCTGAAACAAGTCAAATTGCATTAGATTAGGGTTCCATATAATTAAATATTACTAAATTGAATAACACTGTTCATGACATATTTTTATATTCCAAAACATTTAGCACACTTTTAGTGCAAACTTTACGTATTATTTTCAAATAGCTTATCGTGAAAACCGTGTTTACTGAATATAAAATATTGGGAAGTTTCAAATAATTATACTAATAACACTCAAATTCCTAACCTTCACATACTACTGCCTTCTCTCCAGTACTCACAGTATGAGTATTCAGTCTCTGATATCTTGCTTGACAGAGCTTTATGAGCTCAGTCAAACAAATCATAATAGAGTGAATGTGAAAAATGACCCAATTCTTGTTAACTGAACACTTCTGTCAAACGAATGTATATTTTTCACTGGAAAAGAGGTTATTAATTAACCCTTTACCCAATTCACACGATATAAAAATTTCTTATTTTAATTATTTTTTGGAAAAAGATTTCAATTTATTTATTTATTGGTGTTTAAGGTCACATATTTATGCACAACGGCTGATTGTGACCGTGGCAGTTTTACGGGTGGAGAAAGCCAGAGTACCTGGAGAGAATCGACAAGCAACTTTCAGCTCCTCAACATTCTAACTCTGTTCAAGCACCGCTCAAGCAGGGTTAAAGTGGTTGAAGACATGTGCACCTTCGACGTGCAGTATGCCTTAGTACACAGCATTATCGTGCCCCCATGTAGGCAACCAGGATAAAGTGCCTTGCCCAAGGACACAACACGGGGTCATCCTGGATGGGGATCGAACACGGGACCTCTAGCATAGAAGTCCAACAGTCTACCACTGAGCCACCGCCCACCCAGAAGATTTCAATAAAACATATCATGTGACCCCTCAATGGACTGACCTTGAAGAGCACATTCCATGAAGAGGTCACATGATATGGTTTTGTTTAATTTTTTTTTAATAATTTTTTTCAACTGCTCATTTTGAAAAATGTGTGAATGCATATAGCCGATTTGTTAGGTCTTGGGATAACAGGGTTCGACTTCAGTTCTTTTCATTGATGGAAGCAGATATCTATATATTACTGAAATAGTTCTGGAAGAGTTTCACACTTTGATGAAACATTTCAGTTTGCAGGCAGTATTATCATAAACTTTATTTGATAGGACCATCAATGGTGCACTTTTCTTCAACCAATGCTAATCCTGCTTATGCAAGTTAGTACATTGGGGAGTCTGACAGTTGCTTGCCACTACTTGGTGGTTCTCTCCACAGACTAAAACTATAAAACTTTTACAACTATATTTTCTTGAATTGTTTTTTTATGTGTGGATAAAAAATGGCTGAAGTGCATCATTAGTATTTTAAAAGGCGTGGCAATTTACGTCCCCATACATTGCCACTCCTTTTAAAATGCTAATAATTCCCTTCAGTCATTTACAGTCATGGACAGAAAATACAATTCTAGAAAATAAAATTGTAAACGCTTTATAGTATTGGCTTCAGGTACACTGGCTACATCCATCTGTAAAACTGTCTGACATGATGCGACTGTGGCCATCAAAACCATCATCAACACCCCCCCCCCCCTCCCCCACCCCAACCCCCATAAAAAAAATTGAGAGTACCAATGATTTGTTAGATAATAATATAATGCACAAAATTTCTCTTAGCCTTTTTCCCTATTTAGTGACTATATACGACCAGGACTAATCATAAAAATCACCATTCAACTGTTATTATTTTTACAATGGTGCACTTGCCTTCAACCAATGCTAACCTTACTTAAGTGGAGTTAATATCTTGAGGAGTCTTATAGTTGCTTGCTCCTGCTCAGTGGTTCTCTCCAGATAGTCTACCTTCCTCCACTTGTAAAACTGTCTGACATGAGGTGAGTCTGGCTGTCGAAAGTGTCATTAAACCCCAATCAAAAAAAATTAAAATATTTTTACCCTTTGTGCCTTCCAAAACATAGCTTATGAGCACCTCATTGGAATGTGCTCATTCCAGTGAGGTGGTCATGAGCTAAGTTTTTTAGGCCAAAAATGAAAATTTTCAATAATTCAATATAATTTTGGAAAGTGTTGTCTCTCGCTGTGTTATGTTTAGAAGGATTATAGAAGAGTACTATAACTATTGTTATGTCTGATCAATATAAGTCAAATATAGTCTCCAGTCAAGACACTGTTATTCATAAAGTTTGAATGGTACATTAAAGTTGTGAAGAAATGCATTTTTAATTTTTTTTTCCACTCAGAAATAGTGCCAATGGGCACAAGGGTCTACTGGATCACTAACAGAAATATAGCACTCTCCCCACCCCCCACCCCCAATTCACACACCCCCTCAAGAAATATTAAAATCATACCTTTAGGATGGTCAACATGTCTCTGGTTGGATTCTGAATGAAAGCTAATGATGTTAACCACATATCTGCCTCTGTACCATGGATCTCTTTATCAAGTAGAAAATCTCTCATTAAAGCCAACGAGGATCTTGTTCCAACCATGGGCAAGGCATCCATAAAGAATTTCCTTGAAAAATTTAATTTAAAAAACTTATCTCCCATGTTAATCTTCAGCACAGTGGTATAGCCACAAGTGGGCCTGGGAGTGGGGGACTTGCCCCCCTCCCAAAAATGTTTTTGCCCCTTCCCCCTCCCCTCACCACCACCCCAAAACATTGACTCAATGCAACTTCCACATAACATATAGGGCTCCCTAATGGTCTCCAATATTGGACTATGCACTTTATAAATGCGCCTGATTCGCTCTTAGAGCACTGAATTTTGCAGAATATTCTTGAAGTGGGAGGCCTAGTCCTAATTAGGATGCACCAGCTGTTAATCTCTTTTCTCACTTCCCTTGAAGGTAAATGGAGGCAGGAGTAGAAGCTGTTGTGTCCTAGTTAAGAATAAGAGAGGCCTCCACCCCCACCCCACCCCCTCTCAACAGCCTTCAAATTATCTCCACCCATGCCCCCTCCCCCCCCCCCCCCCCAAAAAAAAAAAAAAAAAAAAACCTAGAAAGAGCCCCCCCTATTATAGAATACTGACTTTGCACCTATTTCAGTAAAAGGGGAACTCCACCCAGTTTCACTTATTTCTAACTTAACCCTCTGCACTCTGATGTCAGAATACCAAAGTTTTGAGCAGCAAATTTTTTCCACAATGCAGCTGAGAATTTTAAAAAATTATATCTTGTTTGACAGAGCTCATTGAGCTCTGTCAAACAAGATATAATTTGTTAAATTTTTCATGCTGCAGGGGCAATATGGAGTTAATTACGAAAAATTTGAAATTCTACCTAAGTGCTAGGAGTTAACTCTCTTCATTGTAAAAGAACATTTTCTAACAAATATGCACCCTGCAGAGTTTCCAATTTTGAGATAAACAGTTCCTCAACACCTCTGTCCCACTTCTCCTCAACCAAGATATCTGTAACAGGAGTGTCAACATAAAGAGTGCCATTTTTATGGTCCTTTCTGTCTCCAATTACATGCTGCTTTTGCTATACCACAAATGGTACAAGTTGAGCCACTGGGATAGCAATAATTATTGCATGCGATCAGTATAAAATATGTTTACTAGGCCAAATTCTGATGAATCGCATTTCACAATCAAATGTTTTGTTTTTCAGTGTTAATCTTTTCAAGTTCATGGTGTCGAAACATTAAAAGGGGTGTATGGTGTAATTCCTGGCAGTTTGTTGGCATTTTATGTCAACAATCTACTCCAACAAAAAGTAAGATTCCAATAGCTCACGTGCTAGGTAATGTTGATTAAAAATCTTCTTTGCATAGCACACACCATGGTGTGTGTCATGCAAAGAAGATTGCTGGTTTTATACAATCCTGATTTTCCAATAAACTGTCCACAACAATTTAAGCTGTAACAAGCAGCTCTATATGTTGTAATGTTGGTAGGTCACTCTATCTATTTGTCGGTTGGTCTGTCTGTGATCATAGACTTTTAATCTTATTGATGTCTTGTTCTTTGTTCAATGCAGGTGTCATTCAGGATACGTTTGTCATAGTTATTTCCCTTTAAGGACTTGGAATTGTTTCATTTTTACCATCCATTGCAGCTTAAGTGCGAACTTGCGATTTTTTCTCCTTTGCGGAAATTCTGACCCTAGTTTAGTCTCAGAAATATAATCAGTATAAAGTTTCATAGTTTTGTTAACCTACTCATGTTCTGTCAAATGGGATATGCCAGGGTAAGACTGTTACATACTAGATGTTCTGTAAGTGTTGCTCACAGTGTGATGAAACAATAATTAACTCTCTGCACAATGATGAGAGAATATCAAAATTTGAAGCTGTAAATTTCTCTTGTAATGCGACTCGGAACTCAATTAATTTAATCTTGTTTGACAGAGTTCATTGAACTCTGTCAAACAACAATCATTTTATTAACCCTTTACCCAACGTAACGGTCAAAACCAGAAAGCGCTATTCTCAAAAATCACCAATTTTCATTATTTTTTCATTTTTTGTCTCAAAAACATAGGTTATGACTCCTTGTTAGAACAAGCTTGACGAGCTTGTTGAACTCGTTCCAACGAGGGGTCATAACCTATGTTTTTGAGACAAAAAATGAAAAAAATTAGTTATTCAATAATTTTTTTTGCAAGTGTCGTCTGCTTTTCATGTTTGGTAAAGGGTTAAACTTCTGGTCACATTATGGAAAAGATTTACTTCTTGAAATTTCAGTATTTTGACATCAGTGTGCAGAGGGTTAGCAAATTTTCTTCTCAGTTTGTAGTTTCAACACAGTTTCATACCTCAAACTTGAGCCTTGCTGTAAAACATAGACACATTTTGACTACACAGACACCAATTTCCAAGCTGAAACATAAATTTTGATGCATGAAATCATTGCACCCAAATTTTATTCAAAGAATGAATGTTTTACTTTGGGCTTTGCTGTCTTTGTTTAACAGCAAGTCTCAATTTATAGCATCTCCTTGTGTCAAATTTTCTACCTGAGAGGAAATTTTTTCAATACAAATCATATAATATATAATATTATTTATATTTTATTAAAATTTACTGTATCATATGCAGTCAGACATGTTAACTCTCCCGGAATTCCGGGAGAGTTAACATGTCTGATATGCAGTGCTCACATTGGATCCCATGTGTAAAAGGTGACTATATATATATATGAAAAAAATCGGGTACGTGAGTAGATCAGAACAAAAGGGCTAGAGATTTTGAGACTATAACACAGTTGCTGACTTTTAAACCTAACCCAGCAGAGTACTTTTTAAAATATTTTTATCCACTCTAGGCATCGCTGCTTCTCAGCAGCCATGACTAGACTTGATGAAACATACATAAAACTTTAACTCAAAAACAGTATACCTGATCTGTCTTGAATTCTCTCGACATATGCTCTTCCTTGAAATATCTTTGTATATTTCTCGCATTGAGTTTTCATTAGCCTCTTTCATCTTGTACACAAGTTCTGCAAATTGTCCAGGTGTTTCCATATGAACCCCATTTGTGGTACACATATTTTTCAAAAGATTCCTGATCTCATTCTGCCTGTCTTCCTGATTGTTGCCATTCTCGTGTTCAAATAACAAGTCAGATCTGCGTTTAATCGGTTCTGAAATTGAGAATATAAGGTTTTTCATCTAGTAGCTGCAACATGAAATGATAATGGAATACAAGGTAATATCCTGAAAATATAACAGGTCACTGACCTGGTATATGCACATGCACCCGGTGTTTTTCAGTATTCCATCAATTTTTAAGTCGAATCTCACAAGCTTAATTGAAAAACATTGTCTGAATGATCTGAGATATTATATTATATTATTTCTATCATATTATTTTCTATTATATTGTATCAGATTAAATATTTATTATATTATAAGAACTGTATGACATCAGGTGATCCTGACTGTTGAAAGTGTCATTAAACCCCAATAAAAAAAAAAATTGTTAGAATTGCATGCCATATCTCATGACAACTGCAACAATCTTATCATTTTTGATTGAAAACTGCTCTTCTGAACTTTATATGTACTGGCAAATTTGAGTTGCCTCCCTTTATTTTTGCTATTTTATCATCAGCAGCACTTTGAATGGGCATATGTCTAGTGAAACAAAATAAAAACATGGTGCATTTTTTGTAAATCAGAAGTTATGTCATACAGTCATAAGATATTTTGAAGAAAATATTTCAGTGAATACCTGGTCTGATAACTCTGTTGGTTTCTCGTGTAAATCTCAATTTCTGTGTTGTTTCTGTCATAGCTCCATTGGGTCCATTAGCGAATGGCCGGAAAACGTGCATTTCTGTAACAGTAGCACTCTGCAGTTGTCCTTTCTTGGAGATCTCTTGTTCACTTGTATGTGTGCTCTTAAGAAGAGGTAATGATTGAATCTCCTGTAAATAATAAGAAACTTCATCAACTGGTAAAGTGCTAAATTACTTTTGGTCATCAAAATTTGTTCACATGTTTTTTGCCTTGTTACAATTTGTAACAAGCTAAATCTGTACATATGAAATAATTACACTTCAAAGATATGAAACCCATCCACAGACAAGCCTAGATATAAGAGGTCGGACACAGACAAAATCCGACTCAGTTATGCATTTGTCAGATGGCCAGTTGCTTGCTCCCGTCACCCTGTCCGAGGCCAATTTTCATAGTTAAGTGGGCAGTGATGCGTGGGAATTGTGGGTGAATTATCGTTCACCTCTATTTTTGTTCATTGAAAGTACAAATCCATAACAGTTTATTTCTCGTCATCATAATACACGTCAATCATTTAGGAATTCCGTATACCACGTTATAAAAATTCAGAGCAAAACAAAAACATAGAACAAGGATTTTGTAGATGAACACTTTCCCAGGGGATTACTCCCGCAACGTATCGGAACATACAGTGCTTACCCTTCATTTGAATTTCTGTATTCACAATTGTCAAAAGCAACCTGAATGCAGTGTTTTCAGTTGAAGTACTGTCGTCACACTGACTTATCAATGATATGGTATAAACCCTTCAAGGTATGTGTTATATTTTCTTAATTATAATTAGAAGTCAAACCTGCAGCTAATTTCAGTGGATGGCTCCTATTCTTTGCCGGTAAGATTTTACAGTCCAGCAGGGTTTCTAAATGTCCGACAACCCCCAAAACATTATATCCAGGCTTGTCCACAGAATATGAAACCTTCTTGCTGCAGTACATGAACCTCCGAGTGGAGTCCAAATATGGGCTTCCAGCACTTGACTAGTTTATCATGAATGAAAGTGTCAATGACACTATAGCTCAACTTGTCAAGACATGTACATGTATAGTATGTGACACAGCAATGACAAACATCTAGGTAATGACCTGATAACAAAGGTACATATAAAGTATTGTAACGGTCTGTACATAAATACTGACCGTAGCCTGTAACAAATGTATAGGTAAAGTATTGTAAAGGTGGGTGACAGTCAGATGCTAAACTAGAAAAGAAATCTTTGAGTCCCAGAGTGGGTCTGACTGAACCCCAAAATATTTGTTCTCATAGCACAGTGATAACAAAGGCACCCCAAAACACACTCTTTCCTGTCCCAAGGTGAAAACAAAGGTACCGTGAAGTTTCGACAAGATCAGTTCATAAATACGAGCTGTATAGAAGTTGTGACAAAAAACTGATTGGACCTAATTTCAGTACAAAATGCCCACTGGCAGCCATCTTGAATTTTGGACCGCACTCAGAAACACTTGTTCTCATCCCAAGGTGATAACAAAGGAACCCAAGAAGTTTCATGAAGATCGGTTGATAAATACAGTCTCGAGCCCGAGCCGTATTGACATGTGCACTTACAGTGTGTAAGTAGCACTAAATAAATCAAAATTCTTCTAATTTGCATAATTTCTGCACGCGAAAAAAACCCGTACTGTATGTGATGTATTCCATTTTACTAAACATTCATACAAAAATTTATTCAAATCAGAACTTTCATACAGAAGTTCTGTACAAAGACTGATTGCACTAATTTGGGTACAAAATGGCTGCTGGTGGCCATCTTGGATTTCGGACCACACCCAAAAACACTCGTTCTCATCCCACGGTGATAACAAAGATACCCAAGAAGTTTCGTAAAGATCGGTTCATAAATACGGCCTCTAGCCTGAGCCGTATAGAAGTTGTGTACAAAAAACTGATTAGATCTAATTTGGGTACAAAATGGCCACTGGCAGCCATCTTGAATTTTGGACCGCACTCAGAAACACTTGTTCTCGTCCCAAGGTGATAAAAGAGGTACCCAAGAAGTTTCGTCAAGATCGGTTGATAAATACAGCCTCTAGCCCGAGCCGTATTGACATGTGTACTTACTGTGTGTAAGTAGCACTGAAAAAATCAAAGTTCATCTAATTTGCATAATTTCTGCACAAGAAAAAAACCTGTATTATATATGATGTATCCCATGGTACTAAACATTCACACAAAAATTTTTTCAAATCGGCACTTTCATATGGAAGTTCTTTGCAAAAATCTGATTTCACCTAAGTCTGTACAAAATGGCCGCCAGTGGCCAACTTGAATTTTGGATCGAACCCCAAAACACTTGTTCTCGTCCCACGGTCATAACAAAGGTACCCAAGAAGTTTTGTAAAGATTGGTTCATAAATACGGCCTCTAGCCCAAGCCGTATTGAATTGTTGACGGACAGACGGACGACTGGCCATGGCATAAGCTCAAATTTGGCTTCGCCAAAGTTGAGCTAATAAAAAATGTAACACGGCACTGAACAACAGTGTAACTCAATGCAGCACCATCTGCATTGTGTCCCTGAGCAAGACAATCTCAATTGTGTAAGTAGGAGCATATTGATGCAGTGTGCTAAAGCATACCTCATGTCAATGTTTTCAATCACGGGAAGTGAAGGGTAGTATGTTGGAGAGTTTGACAGTTACTGGCCACTGCTTGGTTGCTCTCCCTGGGTACTTTGACCTAAAACTGGCTGACACGATATTACCCTGGCTGTTGACTGTTGTTAAATCCAAATAAATAAATAAATAAATAAATAAATAAATAAATAAATAGAGGATTTTCAACTCGCCCTCAGTTTATAATGAAATTTACAAAAACAAGTCCAGAAAATTAGGTTGGGACCAGATCTGGATGAGGTCAAATTTACTGGACAAGTTTTGCAGCTGGGGACTAACTGAATACTCTATCACTTTATCCAGAGTCTGAAAAAAGAAGCCCAAATAAATAATGAAATAACGAAATATACAATGCTTCCTATATCCCAGCTGATATCCCCACAAAGTTCGATGTTGGAACAATCCATTGCTTGGCAGTGCGCCCTCTCAAAATATAGTCCCTGAACAATGTAGATATTTTGAAATGTTCAGTAATAGAATTTTATTGAAACAACAGATCAGAATTCAAAGGCTATACTCCTTCAATGCATAGCATGTAAAATGTTTGTAAATACCGGTGGATGATTATAGATTACAGTTCTGTTTTGTGCATGAATATAACTGTGTATATCTGGGGGCAACAGTACAGCATATAACAAAGTGTACCATCAGGCAACATTATTTCCCCAATAATGCCAGGTAATAATACCATTGCTAATGTTGTTGCCCACCAGCTCTCTACTTTAAGCCTAAAAAAGTTAAAAATCTGTTTCTCAGGCCCTCCCATGTGGTCCTTTTGACTGCCGCATGCTCTCTTTTTATAACCAATGTAAAATTAAAAAAATAAAAATATTTTACACAAGTTAATAAAATTGATAAATTTGTCCTTCAAGTGCAAGAAGGCTTTGCAATGGTTTAGCAATGCAAAGACTTCTTGTACTCAAGGGATGAAATACACCACCACCCATGCTATTCTGTAGATTATGAGTTCTAAAACATAAAACAAACCAAGAACAAGAATTTTTGATGGCAAAGAAATAATTACAAAAATAAAAATAAAAATAAAATAAAAAACTGCAAATTTACAAAAAAAATGGCCTGAGAAACAGAAGATCTACTTTGTGGGGCCTTATTATAGACTAGAACGTTGTGTGCTTCCAGAATCTTATTGAATGATGCAGTGTAAACATTTATGGTAATGCATGTTTTGTTCCTGGAAGGTTACATAAAACCAAATTCTACGTCATCTACCTCATCTTAACGCCATCTAAGCAAGGTCGACCTTAACCCCCTGCACCCTGATGTCGAAATATCTAAAGTTCAAGATGCAAATTTTTCCCATAATGCAACTAGAAATTTAACCAATTCAATCTTGTTTGACAGAGCTCATTGGAGCTCTGTTGAACAAGATTGAATTGGTTAATTTCTCAGTTGTATTATGGGATAAGTGGCTGTTCGAAATTTGGATATTTTGACAACAGTGTGAAGGGAGTTAAAGATCCAAGCTCTTGTCTGGAGTTTCTTCCATTAAACTAATAATATGTTAGTATGTGACTCAATGAGCAAGGAGATTAAAGAGTCCTTTCCAACAGTGTATGATATGATGTCATTTTCTCAGCATCAGAAAATTGCTTCAATGCAGTAACACTAATCCATCAAAAGAAACAATCAAGTCATTGAAGAATCTTACACAGGAGTAGTCAGTTCAAATGAAATGAGTGAACAAAATATATTTATAGCCAAGAAATATTTTATTACATGCCTGTTCTTTGAAATCCCCATCTGCAGCAACACTAAATCATGCGGAAAATGAAAATCTGTTCTGCACACATGTGCTGAATGGAAATCATTGAGCAGACGATTGATCACCCAAAACTGAACCAATTGTGAAATAACAAGTTTAATGTGTACAAAAATAGTGAAGAAGAAATAGAGTCAATATATTATATTTATTTAGTGGTGTTTAACCCTTTACCCAACGCAGACGGTATCAAAATTTATTATTTTAAAAATAATTTTTTTATATTTTTCAAAAAATGTCAACAAAACCATATCATGTGACCCCTCATTGGAACGAGCTCAAAGAGCTCGTTCCAATGAGGGGGTCACATGATATGATTTTGTTGAAATATTTTGAAAAATTTAATTTTTTCAACTGCACAATTTGCATATTAAGTGGGCGGATGCGGGCGGTTCGTTAGGTAAAGGGCTAAGGTCACATACTTATGCACGATGGCTAATCGTGACCATGACAGTTTTATGGGTGGAGGAAGCCGGAGTACCCAAAGAGAACCACCAAGCATTGACAAGTAACTGTCAGCTGCTCAACATTCTAACTCTGTTCAAGCTCCCCTCAAGCAGGGTTATAGCGGTTGAAGACATGTGCACAATCGACGTGCAGTACGCCTTAGTACACAGTGTCATTCTGCCCCCATGTAGGCAACAGGGATAAAGTGCCTTGCCCAAGGACACAACGTGGGTCATCCTGGACGGGGATCGAACTCGGGACCTTTAGCATAGAAGTCCAAGAGTCTACCACTGAGCCACCACACTCCCAGAGTCAATATATGATGGGGGTAATGAATATCCACAAAAAGAAGAATATGAGTACGCAAATTTGGTTGGCGATAAAATGTGTTCTTTTTGTTGATAGTTGTCAAATGAATTGCTGAGTGTCCTTCTAATAATTGTTTTTATAGACGTGAAGGCATGTAATAAACACAAAATGACACATGTGTGTGAATGGGTTAATCAACATGGCACTTGTGCAACTGCAAGCTCATTCCAATGAGAAGTCACATTACATGGTATTGTTGAAATTTTTTGAAAACTTTGAAAAAATTCTAATTAAAATAACAAATTAGATATCATGTGTGTTGGGTAAAGGGTTAATGATAAAAAAAGGTGAGATCATGTGATAAGGTGATAAATAAAAAACCTTTTATCATCAGTTTGCAAATTCATCACAGTATGATGCCTAATTATTGTGGTCAATAAAATGTCTGTACGAGTATTGCACCAATAATTTAAAATCACACATCTGTTCAACTGGAATGTTTTTAACTGGTAAAGTGCTGAATTTTTTTCCAAGCCATTTTGAAACATGAGTAATTTTTTTAAAGATACCATTCTTACAGCACACAAAGCCTTAGTATAGCATAATTTTGATCATAAATAATGTTTTGTTACAATTTATTGGGGAGTGCCCACTGGCACTCTTCAATAAATTATAACAAAATGATTTCATACTACTATTTTTCTTCCACTGCTACAAAAACCAGGCCTTTAGATTACCCCAATTTCACACCATTTACGTGTGTGCCCAAATTAGAGAAGGTATGAAAACATCAAGAAAAATATATAAATTCTCTGTGTCTCTTCTACATTTGAGAATAACTTCCATCATAATATGACCATAGAAACACGAAGAAAGGCATGGCAATAAAACATACGGTAACAGGATAAAGCTGTTATTTCTGGTTTTAAATGTGCCCCAAATTAGGGCAAAAGGGTGTGCCCAAAATAAATAAATTTAAAGACCTAGCAAAAACAATAATGATGCATTCAGTGTAAAGCCACTAATGTGACTTTCAGAACTTTTCAGTAAAGCCATGAAAGTGGCTTCTGGCACTTAACCAGCAGAGCACGAAGTGAAAGAAAAATTTGGGAAATATTCAAGCCAGAAAATAAGCAGACTGTCATCTGCAAAATAAGGTCCCCAGGGGGTGAATTTGGTGATGCTACCCTGCACAACAGGGTAGCATCACTAAATTTACCCTCTGTGGTCCTCAATCTGAATGGAGGTCTCAAACCTAAACAGAAAGAGGTACCCAGAGGATACATTGGCCCACTGTATGGGATAGCATCAGCGCATTCACCCTCTGGGGAGCTCATTCTGCACATGACAGATTGCTTATTTTCAGGCTTGGAAACATTAATACCTACCGATGGTACTCTGTAGAGAGTTCCCTGTAGTGCTGAACGATAACCATGACGATCTGTACAACCAAGCAAATTTTTCTTCTTCTCTATGGTGATTGACTTCCAGGTTGAAGATCCCTTTGTATATTCTGCATCACACATCCCAGTAACATCAACCTGATAAAATACATATATTTCTATTCTTTTCTGGAATCTGAATATTTTTATTTGACAAACAGGCATCTTGTGATACTTCTTTATACAGTGGAGCCCACTTAATTATATATCTCCTTATTGAATAACCCTGTTAATTGAATATAATTTCCAAACACCAAACCATGTACCATGATTTCAGTACAAATTTGACCTGTTAATTGAATATGGGTTATAGAGCAAACTCCTGCTAACTGAATAAAAAATCCTGTAATGTGTCAAGACATTATCCTGACAGTCACCAAATACCCAATGTTTAGAAACCAATTTCACATAAGTGCATCTAAGATAGGCATTTATTCTATTATATCTTGTTTGATAGAGCTCCATGAACTCTGTCAAACAAGATATAATAGAATAAATGCTAAGTTTATCTCTAGAATACAGGAAAGTGACACAATCCCTGTTAATTGAATACTCCTGTTAATGGAATAATTTTCACTGGCAAAGTGGCTATTCAATTAACAGGGTTCCACTGTATAACAACTTCTTGACCCTTTACCCAACATACACGGCTGCCTTACTCACCTAAATTGCCATTCAAGTTACATTATTTTTTCACTTTTTGCCTCTAAGCATAGCTTATGACCCTTTACTGGAATGATTGGAACAAAGTTGTTGAGCTTATTCCAGTGAGGTTTTGAGAAAAAAGTATCAAATTTGAATACCTTTGTTTTCAAGTTTCATCTTTGAGTCATGTTAAGTTAATTACCCAATATCAAAATTTCTTATCTTAATTATATTTTTTCAAAATTTTCAAAACATTTTTACCAAAACTACTTCATGTGACCCATTTGAACAACATTGGCAAGCTTGTTCCAATGAGGGGTCATATGACATGGTTTTGTTGAAAATTTTGGTAATTTTTTATTTTTGCTGCTTAATTTGTAAATTGCACACGGATGGGGCCAATTTGATAGGTAAAGGGAGTTTACTGAATAAGAATTTTGTCATATTAAAATGCTTTTGGAAAAAGCAAAAACATTTCATTGTCCAGAAATTTTGTGGTTTGCTTATTCTAATATCAACTTAGTCTTTCAATTATTATACACAGTTACGGTCATGGTTAGCCATTGTGCAGAAATATGTGACCTTAAACACCAATAAATAAATAAATAAATAAATATTATACACAGTTTGACAGAGTTCACCCTTTGCCTAACACAACTAAAGATAACCATGCCAATAATTTATCTTGAATTAATGTAATTTTTTATCTTTTCCTCAAAACCTTAGCTTATGATCCCTCATTGGAATAATTCCTTACAATGAGGGGTCATAAGCTATAGTTTTCTCCCCTTTAGAAACCCCTGGAAGTGAAGTGGTGCTTGTTTACTGTGGTAAACAGGGTCTGTTTTACTGGTAAATTCGAACCCAGTTGCCAATACTTGGGTAGAAATCCTCTAAAATGGATAGAACAATAAATAAGTAAATAAATAAATAAATAATCTACATTTTTACGATAAAAATAAAAAAAAAATTATCTGAATGTCAATTTTTGTGGTAGATTTGGCAGTTACGTTAAGAAAACCATATCATGTGACCCCTCATTGGAACAAGCTCATTGAGCTTGTTCCAATGAGGGGTCATATGATGTGCTTTTGGTGAAATATTTTGAAAAAATTTAAGAAATAATATATAATATAATAAATTTTGATATTCTGTGCATTGCATTGGTCATGCTTAGCCATTGTGCAGAAATATGTGACCTTAAACACCAATAAATAAATAAATAAATAAATTGCATAAAGGGTTAATTGCTGGAAAGATCCAAGAGAGATCTTTCCAGCAATTTATCAGGTGATAGATTTGCAAGTGTGTCAGTATAAATTTTATTAAAATTTCCCAAATACAGGCGCATATATATATTCTCCATATACGGTAAAAGTGGGCGTGACAGTGTAAGTGTTAACCACAATATAAGTTTAACAACTCGTTATATTTTTCAATGTTGCTTTTCGTTTGCAGACACACCAAGGGGGGAACACTCTAACAGAATGCGTGTGAAGTTGAATAACCCTTAAACAAACTTGAGTCGCTAGAGTTTTGAACTTTTGTTCCGTTGGTAGTTCAATGACCGTTTATCCATTTTATTTAACTGTTATCACGGTTAGTGTAAAAGGATTCTATACTGGAAAATGACCTTGTCACGAAACTGATCAATAACTTTAACCCAATGGCATACGCAGGCCTACGGTGCATTTGTTGACACGATTCCGTTGGTATCATAATCATCTCCAACATTACAAATTACAACTTTTTGAAAAAGGCATTATCATTTTTTGCACCAGACTTCCTCCTCCATCAATTTATTGCATTAATCTCTTTCGAAAAGTGTGACGCACGATAGGCAAAATATAAATGTAAGCACAGAAGTCATAAAATTATGATTAAATATTTCATAAAAAGACAAGCATGTTACCAGGCTACCAAAAAGACAAAGCCCATGCAAGTGCGGCATTCACTCGAAACTGCCGAGGAGTCGCCCGTTTGCTTTTCGCAGTGATGCCTGGCATTTACGTTCAAATTCAGATGTAATCAACCAAGACGCCTTGATCGGTCGCCTACTCGCATCCTGCAAAATGATCAGTGCCCTGTGTGGTTTCTTTCAAGGCGTGACAGCCGTTACTTATTCCCAGTTCCTTATTCGACCATCGTTATCAATCGATAGATCTGTTGATATGAATGTCGAATAAGGAACTGGGAATAAGTAACGGCTGAAACGCCCCCACCCCCCCCACCCCCCCCCTTCCCTTCCCACAAGTACTATAACAATCATATGAGCCAGAGCGAAATAACGACGATAGGGGTAGAGTATCATCAATGAAGAAAAACAGGTGAGAAGTGTTTCTTTTACGCTACAATTTTTCTTCCAACACATATTTTGGATTGCTAAAATTTTACAGAGTTGGCGCTTGTGAAATACCGGAAAAACTCCACCTCGGGTCGTTGGTTCCAGTCCCCCGAACGTCAACTCTTAGTACACGCAGCGCCAACCACCCACACCAGCTTTCTCCACCTTTAGGCATATCGTTTTTGGATGGTGAATTGGCACGGTAAGCAACAAGAAAAAATACCTCGTGTAATCGCTGATTAGACTGTAGATCTTCCATTCTGTTTTGGAAAGCAGAAAGGACTCCTCTTTTGATGTTCAGTACCCATTTGGGTTCGTCGTTTGTGATGCATATATCTTCAATAGCTCCGTCATGGAAGGCAAACCGTAGACTGTGTCTCTCTAGTGCTCTTCTGAACTCCCCAGAACTGTCTGCGTTGATCAGTCTTGACGGGTTATTTGGATCCGACTCGTACAACTGGACACTTGTCAACTGAGGAAAGAAAAGTTGAACAAAATCATGGCATACTTCGGTCATACAAAAATATGTATCAGTGAATTTTGGTTAAACTAGTAAGCCTTTAACCTCGAATGCATATTTTTACCAAATAGAAATTTTGGTACCCGAATAGCAGACGACATGGTGTACAAGAAAAATAAGGAGAATCAGTAATAAATAATCTTCCAGCAATATAGGATTGTAGGATTAAATTACCATCGATCCCTAGTTTTCTAAAATAAGTTAGCCCATGTGCAGTAAATAATATTGTTTTGTACACTGCTGAACAGAACACTTGTTGAAGATGTTATTTCTTAGAATTGTTGAAAGATTTATTATTTGAAGAGATTTAAATTATTTTAGTTCCACGACATATTTTTTTGATGATGATAACAGCCTGAACTATCTTCACGCCTGGTGTTATCATTTTATGCCACACGACACACTGTTGAAAAGATGCCCTTTCGGGTTCTTCCAACAATATATGACATTTCAGCATATCACTACCTCAACAAGGGTGACGCGAGGACTTCCTCAACATGGGAGCCTGTGCTCCCTGACTGGGGAGAGGGGCGTAAGGCATTCCCTGACAAGTCCGCAATATATGAGTCAATTTCCAGTGGGCGAGGGAAAACTAGACCTCTCCAAGAGGAGGTGGCTATAGCCCCTCCGCCCTGCAGAATAATAGAAAAATCTACAGTATTGCAGACCGACAAGATTCGGTTAACCACTTCAACGTATGGATAATTTATCCATACAGAAACTTCAACATTATGGATAATTTCTCCATACAGAAACTCCAAGTAAATGGAAGTGATTTTCGTATGAGTATTGTCTGCATTGGCAACCTGTACCACCTACAATCAACGAACAACAATTTTTCCCCATTTTAGCAAGAAATTTCTTAAATATTCCCCATGCCGTTTTCGTAGTTAATTAGTGAAAGGTACAACTAAAACATGAACAGATCTGTCATTAAAAATGCCTACCCTTTTGGTCAACCCAGTGCTACAAGATTTAATATGTTTAAAACATCTCTCTTCAGATCCTTCCACTAGCAGCATAGAAGGGATTACAGGAAGGCGAGAGGGCAATCCACCCCTTCCTTTAACACCCACAGAGACAAGTCAGTTTGTATCTGTTTTCATTTTGCTATGAATACATAATATACTGTCATACGTATGTTCGATCTTGAGATTCCAGTCATTCCATAAACTTGATGTAAAGTTTGTTCTCTTTCGGATCTATTTTTTTAACCCTAAAACTGACTTGTGGCAGTGGTTCTGAGTTTTCACTGGACCCAAGATGGGGTCCTTAAGTGGCGGCGACATTCTTGGGAATCGCGCTTGCGAATATGAAGCACAAGAATGTCGGCGTGTTTTCTCGGGCCTGCTTAATTTCGAAGTGACTTTCACTCTCCTTCTTCATGTGCCCTCCCCCCCCCCCCCCCAGAACAACAGCATATGCCCATGCGACTAGCTGTTGAAAAATAACTGTCGAAAACAATCTATACTTGGAAAAAAGCAAGATTAACTTATTTGGCGAGGAAGATGTTTTCATACTTTAAAGAGAGAGAGAGAGCCCCCACCCCCCCCCCCCTCCCCCTACCTCCAGTAGACCCCACTGAGATGCGGGGATTTTGCGGTTTAGAAAATCAAAATTATCTCATACGGGGTGAAACCGTGGTCAGAAAACGGAGACTGGGATGAGGGTGGTGATATACTCAGTTTTTATTTCCACTTACAGTCAATGAAAATTCACACTGGCTAATGACTCCGATATGAGCTGCCGCTCTCAACCTAAGTCGGGCGTTGTCCTCGAATGCACCGTCTACTGTAGTACGAGAATCAACATTGTAGTCAAATTCGTAGCTTGTTCTGGGTTTGTAAAAGAAGTTCTTGTTGTCTGAAAGATAGAAATTTAATTATCGCTGTGAATCAAAAGTCGAATATCAATGATTTTGCTCTCCGTTCGTTCTGGTGCGCGCTTTGGAGTACTTGTACTTGTGCACTATAAGTTTTCAAAACTTTAACTAGATACCTCTACATGCCAGACCTGATGAGAGCTGCTATGAAGAAATAAAGATTTTTGTATTCCCAGTTTGAAATTTCAATGCGTATAATGCCTCTAATTTGAGCTCAAAATTATATTTATTTATTTATTTGTGCTTAATGTCACTTATTTCTGCGCAAAGTTATATTTAAACCTTTTCTAATACGCGCGAATATTGAAACCATTTTACGAATCACGAGTCGTATTTTTGTAGGATGAACAGATAAATATAAAAAGCTCACCTCTACAGTGCCTTGCACATGTGTCTCTGTCGAAACTCTGTACTTTATAACTGATTGGTCCTGAAAGAAGAAAAGAACATGAAAGAAATACACAGGGTTGCTGTAAGGCCAAAAAATGTTTTATTTCTAATGTAATTCCTCATAAAATTTCAACACCCTCATTGGATGCTTTATTGCCTTGCAGTGTCTTCCAATACTACTACAGAATCGCGCTACTTGAAACTTTTTTTTTTTGCTATTTATATAATTATACACTTTCTATATAGTCTATGCCTTTGTATGTGAAAAAAAACAGTGGGAACCTTCTCAACCCATGCTCACTATAATATTATACAAGTAAAAAATAAAGGTATCACTGTACTAAATATATGAATTAGAGCTATCCACCTTGAAAAGTTGTACTCTGTTGTGATGTAATCTCCGAAACTCAGAAGTCCTGAAAAAATATTGATTTAAAAAGGCTTTGAAGCACTGTACTGAAATCTTGCATAATTGCTGGATATTGCAGAGATAAAAGAGGAGTGATTTCATGAATTTTGGGGCCTAAATATAAAATTTACTATTTGTGTGTTTTTGTTGGAAATTCCACGAAAAAAAATATGCCCGGCGCTGGTAGTTTCCTTCCTGTAAATTTTTCTCTCTTTGTTGCATGACCTCCAGTTTTGAGGGCTGACATAGTCATCTGAAGGACTATACTTGACAAAGATATTGGAATGGCCAAATTAAAATGATCCGATCATATTTGTTCTCACAAAAGTTATAATGGTCGCCTATGGAAAAAATATTTAGTACTGTGATACCTAAATATCCTCTCTTCTGATTTGAAAAAAATACCCAAGAATCAATTAATTTATTTTGTGTTGACTGAGGAGGTGAAGATGGAAGGCGGTGGATTAATCTTTATGTCTAATAGCAAGTAAAGCTTATGTTAATCAATCAATCGTCACAGCACAAATAATATATCAGGACAAAGGCCCTAATTTTGTACAATATTATTCTTGAAGCGCGATGTAGAGTGATCTCCCTTTGAACAGTATCGATCGAAACTTTTGTGGTGCATGATCGTTGTCGGTGTCGTGCTGTGAACTGGGTTATGAAAAAAATGTTTTTGTGAAAATGTTTTTTTACAATTCTAACAAAACAATTATTTATGAACAAAGTCTTGCAAAACGTAGGCTCACCTTGCTGTGAGCATGGTGTCATTGAAAAAAATACTCGTATTGCAAATCGCCTTTTAAAACGAGTTTAGCTTTCTACTGGTTGTAATACACAAAACCTTCTAAACACCAGACAACGCCCTCTTCTGTCACGCCAAAATGACACAATGTTATAGCCTAAACACAAAAGCCCGCTTGCCACACATTTGGGGTGCGTATATTAAGGTTTAGTTAAAGTTTGGATTGGTCACATTTTCAACCATCCTCAACTCCAAAGGGTGGAAGATGGAGAAATACACCGAAGCAGCTAAAGGTGGAATTTGTTGGTTAAATATAACTAAATCTGTTTGTAACACATTTTTTAACTCATTGTGTAATTTTGCTGCATGCCTCAGTTCGTCGGTGGAAAAAATGGGGTGGGTGTATTCCAAATGCCCCCCCCCCCCCCCCCCGATCTGCCGCAGACGCCCGTCCTTACTCGATCACAAGTTTCAAAATTCTATAGTACCTTTCATATTCAGTCATGTCAGGCCCATTTGAAATCCATGCCACATCCATGTAAATATTTATCACTTCATAATCTTCGAAGAGTTCGTGTAAGTCTAACCGCCAGTGAGGAAGAGGTGGGGGCATTATACGGTCAAACCTGGCGGCATATGTAATTCTACGCAGGAAATTACATTTACTTTGCGATAATAAATAACCACATGGGTGTTGGAGAAAAAATCCCGTTGCATACCGATTTCTTTTATATGTTTTCATTAACGGCTTAATATGCCTTTACATAACACCAAAGGCAAACAACACTTGCAAACAAAATTCTTGAATGACTAATTTTTTTCATTTTTTTGTCTAAAAAACGTAGCTTATAGTCCTCATTGGAACGAGCTCGTCGATCTCGTTCCAATGAGGGCCACAAGCTATGTTTTTGAGACAAAAAAATGATAAAAATAATAAAATTTGAATGTTGATATTTGTGAATTCGCTGACCGGGTTTGGCTGTTACGTTGAGTAAAGGGTTAATGCATTTATACGATAGACGCGTTTCGAGCGTTCAGGGGCGACACGAAGATGACTGATTGGGTTGGGGATGAAAACCTGATTTGTACCGACCGTGATGGTTCAAGTCCCTATTCATAAAGTATTCCAACGATATCATCAAGGCATGCCTTCGTCGAAGGCATGCCTTGATGATGTAGTTGGTGAAGAGGGTTGATTTTCTAACGGATGGACGGAGTATGGTATAAGGAAACAATATGACTGATTCCGATGGAGTAAAACAAATGAGGCCGGTTTCTCTGAAGAGTGTTGTGCGTTACCGGGGTGTAGAATTTTTTTTTAAAAAGAGACGAAAATGACGCATTTTGTGTACTTTAATTTACTGTTGTATTAAATTAATTTACGACCAATGTACAGCTGACTGCATATGAGGTCCAAATTGTCCAGAGTAGAAATCTGATTCATCGAAAGTTCGTATCTTATGAAGAAAAAGGAACTGAGTATAAAATATTGGACGAACTCGACTGCAGATGACAGTGATGACTCCGTCGGTCCGAACCTTACCTAGCCTTAGTATTACAATTGTCATGTAGTAACGGCTATCACAGTTATTTTTTTAATACTTTACTTGACATAGCGGACAAAAACGTTTAGAAAATTAACCAGAATAAGCCTACCACAGCCTAAAATATCTCGGAAGTTTTTCAATAAAACCACATTCGAAAGGTTTTTTTGAAAAATTGTGAAATTTGTTTTCGAAAAATGTGAAATTTAATTTATTTTTAAAAAATACTGAGTTAGGTAAAGAGTTATACTTTCGTCGTAGTTTAATTCAATAGCTGCGCAAGTCGATATTAAAGCAAGGACTCCTCTCCGTTTTAACTGGTTAAATATTAGTCGGAGTGGGAAATTTGATAAGAAGTCGTGCGTCAACCGTAAAATTTCGACCATAATTCGATTATTCAGTTAGACATACAATTTGGATCATTATTCAGAGCTGCAGGTTGACTGATTTTTTAACTGTACAATTATATAACCACGTCAAAGTTCTAACTATTCAAATTTAAGCCACTCAGCACCCCTGACTTGTATCGTCATGAAAATCAACTTTCAATAATGTTACCTCCCTTGAAATTATTAGACGCACGAGAAAAATTCAATTAAGAAGCAAGTAACAGTTGAGAAAACACCTATGACACAACAGAAAATAAAGCGAAGTTTCCTTTAGTTACTTTTAATAAACGAAATCAACAGACAGCTCTCTGAGCTGTCTGTTGTTTTCGTTTGTAAAAAGTAAGAAAAGGAAACTTGGCTTTTTATGGCAAGCTCATTAGAAGCAACTCGTTCATAGTTAACCCGTCATTAAGAATATCTATCAGTGTTACACCTACCAACACTAAAAAGTCCACTTTGATTTTTGTTTAGCGACTGTGTTTTTACAATAATTTACAAGTTTTTGTTCTTCCCAGGAAAAAGTTGCAAATCTCACCTCCTAGACATTATATTAATAGAAAGGACGGCGTCTGTATTATATGTCACGGTACACACACTGTCGATATAATGAACAGAAAACGAATTACAGAACATCAAAAAAAGTGGTGAAAACGTCGTTTTCTTAATTTTATATGGGTTTCAACGGAGAATAACAGTAAAACGTTCAAACTGATGGGGTGGGGGTGGGGGGTGGTGGTGGGGGGGGGGGGTGTAAAAATCCAGCTTCAGTTTTTTTTTACACTACTCCACAAGAAAACGCCTCAAGTTTGTGAAATGCAGCGCACATCGATGATACAAATTCGCTAACATTGCCAAATTTCAATTCTTAAATGAAATTCTCACATGCTGAGTGAATGTTAAATTTACAGACAGCTTCAAGAAATTAAGGGGAGCTAACTCTCCCGTAAAGCTCTTCCAATGACGAAAATTGTCAGCCATGTCCCCCTCCCACACACAGACACTCTACCATCACCCCATTCCTGTCGTTACATCCCTGATTGTCAAATATATTGAATTGCAACCAGTCAAAATTCACTGCTTCTAATCATGTATTCGACTTTCTAAACGAACAAATCTGCTGAAGAATTAGGCGCATATATTAATATCCCAAATTTGGGAGGTTTTTTTTTAACGACGCAGGACATTCATTTCCAGTACGGTAGGTCTTCTAGTTTCCCAAGAGGAGCTTTCAAAATATAATAGACCTAGGTATTTATGCACCCCCTCACCAATGACAGTCCCAGATGATATGAATCCAGAATTTTCCAGCACTCTTTCTGTAAGAAAGTTTTTTTATCTACTCACCATTATTCATAACAAAATAGAGAGACAACATTAACCTGTTAACCCCAATAATGGGTACGCTAGTATTCTTACCGAGAGGAAAGGGTGATAGGAGGGGCAATTATGTAGAATTGGTGATAATTTAATGCTACACCCCATTATTCTTGACATATTAATTTATTACTAATCCTCAAGCCCAAGTTTGGAAGGGGTCCAGGGGATTGACCTGACCCTGCAAACCCACACGTCGGAAAACTACCATTGTCAACAGTTACTGTCGCCTGTTGGAAAATCCTTTTCAAGTTTCTCCTCTATTAATAATTCCAAACTTTCTTCACATCATTACTTGGGAATCTCTCTTCTCCTCATGTTGGGCACATTAACTTTGACCCTGTTAATTCCCCTATAAGTTTTACAGCAGATTCACCTATTAACACTAGACAATATATTGGAAGTGGCGTGAGAAGCGATCCGATGCTGACAGGTGCTGGACGAATGTTCTTCAAATATAAATTAAATAGCAAGTTCTTTCTCGTTTTCCTGGCCTAGTACTGGGCGGCTGCAGTGCTCAGTTGGATAGGTTTGACGTACAGTTCAGTACTTCTAATGTAATTTCCTGAGAAATACCCACAAAGTAGAGTTTCACCCAGTTAAAATGTATAAAGAAGAACCATCAAATTTTCAACTTATGGACCTCCGGGATAAACTCTCAGGTCCATCGGCGAAAACTTTGCTAGTGCTTTTTAATCCTTTACCTAATGGGACGACCAAAACCGACCAGCGCTATTCACACACAAAAGAAAAAAAGGAGAAAAAAAAAGAAAGAAAACAACCCAAGTCTAACAGCAATATCAACATCTCTCAGTACCACTGGATAAGCTCATCTTCGATGCTTTAAATTAAGATTAATTTATCTTTGGAGCGTTTGTTTACTGAAAGCTGTTGCACAAAGCTCCCGACCGCACCCCCCCCCCCCCCCCCAAGGAAAAGGTTGAAGAAGAAAAAATATTCTACCCCTAACCCCAGTAAGAAGGAAAAAATGTCAAAGAAAGAAAAAAATATTTTAAGTGGAGAAACCAGAAAATAAATAAATAAATAAATAATAAATACATAAAAATAATCAAAAATATAAATATACCATTCTCAACATTTTATCTACAAAATACTAAAAGAAGGCCGACCGTTGCTGGATATATAAAAAAGCCTTACCTGCTAGACTGCCGACGATGAGAGAGAGGAGCACCAGTAGTCTGGTGTCCATTGTGATTGTATTTAATGTAAAGTTTCACTCCAGTATGACATTTCTTTATGTGGCCCTCTTATTTATATACCAATCAATCACTGAGAGTCCAAAAGTCGAAGTCCGCAATCAAGAATCGCAATATGTGAAAACGCTGACAGAAAAGTTGAAATCGACAGTGTTAGATAGCTGCATCAAATAGGACAGCTGCTGATGTGAGCATCCTTTTTTAATCGGGTTGAATTAGTGCACGCGCGTGCATGTCATCACGACAACGAAAAGTTAAAAAATACAAAACAAAACAAACAAGGGGACCATCAGAGAGAACACGATGACCCTCGTTTATCATGGTGCCCGAATTGAGTTTAGAACTGCAGTCATGAAGGACTCTGCAGAATCTAGCTCTTTCAGTACGTCGCTTGTTACGACCCGTAATGTAATAAATGCCCATAATGTAATACCTACCCATAATGTAATACAAAAACGACCCATAATGTAATACGAACCCATAATGTAATAAAAAACGACCCATAATGTAATAAATGTAATAACGTGTAATAAATGTTAGGTACCCATAATGTAATAAAAATTTTAAAAAATTAGATACAAATTACACTTTTCCAGGCCCGTAATGTAATAGAATTCTAAGCTTGATTTTTGTTTTTTCTCTTTACTCCAGCAGTGCGTTCGGCTACTTATGACACATCCTGCGCCTTCATCAATGCTGCCAATGGCCCCTATGCCGTACACAGCCAACATGTGTGGGTGTGTTGGGATTACGATAGAGAGTATTCCGGGACCTGGGGCGGGTATACTCTGCTATGAGTGACAGGCATTATCCCTCTTCCGTTTGTACCACCCACGCAAACGACTTCCTCGATAGCCTCTACTGCCCTGCCACAATCTTATAGGTCTACCTTACAAGACATTCAATAATTTTGATTCCAGGATGGTCATTTATAACTGCAATCATCATATTCGACCCGCTGTTCACTTGCATAAAAGCAATGCGGGTAGCAGGTTCCTATACTGTTAATAAGTGCAAGCAATTCTGGCCAAAGTTGCTGAGGCAGAGGGTGTAGTGGGGTGCAGTGGGGTTTGGGTGCACAATAACCGGATAGTGGGGGGGGGGGGGGGGGGCGTATAGTGTGGGATACAAGGAAAAAGATAGAACAGAAGCAAGACGTTGAGTCAACCGGCGCAGAGGAATATCGGGAGGCGATATGGTGAGTGTACTGGTATTGGAATGAGGGATATCCTATAGCTCGATGGGATTTGGATTAGGCTACTTTGCTCCAAATTAAGCGTACAATCTATCCTCTGTCTCTCCAATTTTCACTACCTAAACAAATTAGTAATTTCCCTGTACTGTACTACTATAAGTTCATGTCGCACCCTCCACACCTTGAAACCAATGAGCCCGAGCCCAGGACCACACTTAATAACGACCACATCATATTCCCGGTCCTGTGATCACATGTGTCAAGTAATATTATCAAATGCTTTCCAGTCAAATAGTTTGCACTTCGCACACGCAAGAAAGACCTTACATTTTCAATAAAAATTGTATCAGTTTCAATAGTGACAGCCCTGAGTGAAATGGTTTCAACTCCTCTCAGTGTTATTTTTCTAAAACCTCAACACGCCACAGATTGAACACCCTCAATTGATATGAACCGAAGCAAGTTAAACGCCTTGTAGACTGCTATCATTCACGCAGGCCACCTTTGCGAGAAGATTGGTTAAGAGTATGTCATGTTCACCAGTGGCTGTGACCAGCAACTGAGTCGAGTTAATGTGCACATCACTTGGTTGTACAAAGCAGCCTCTTTGTATTGAGCTCAGGGGATTGCATTCTCAAATAAATTTCACCAGTGGTGTGGCGTCACTCATAGTATGCACAGGACGAATGCAGATCTATAATAGAGAGTAGTTTTGGTGGTTCTTGAGATTATGTTGATTGGAAAAGCATTCCACAGCATTTTCTGAGCTGTGGGGACTACCACTTAAACCACCTACATTTCCTGACAGTTCCTGGCGGTTGGCAGGAACTTCCTGCCAACCGCATACTCTATCACATCGACTATTCGCGTGTTCATCCCCGCTATTGTGCCATCTTCTCCTAGGCTACACTCAAACAACATACGTAGCTAAACACCAGGTGTAACACGGGCATATCCGTTTGACCATGAGGTGTGACCTTGACCATCAATCCGGTGACCTTGAACCTGTGTATGGGCCGATTTTTATGAAACTTGGTGTGTGGTTCGGGCGCCCAACAATTTTGCCACACCCGATGCCCGTCATGTGTGACCTTGATTGATATTCACACCGTTGACCTTGAACCTATATCTCGGCTCATGTTGGGCCGATTTGCGTGAAACTTGGTATGTGGGGGTAGTTCGGGTCTCTCTCTCTCTCTCTCTCTCTCTCTCTCTCTCTCTATATATATATATATATATATATATATTGAGCGTCCTGAACTACTCCCACATACCAAGTTTCACGAAAATCGGCCCAGCATGAACCGAGATACAGGTTCAAGGTCAACGGTTTGAATATCAAGGTCACACATGACGGGCATCGGGTGTGGCGAAATTGTTGGGCGCCCGAACCACACACCAAGTTTCAGGACAATCGCCCAGCAGGAGCCAATACACAGGTTCAAGGTTTCCGGTTTGATGGTCAAGGTCACACACCCGGTCAAACGGATACGCCCAGGTTACTCCTCGTGTCTAGCTATGTATGTTGTTTGAGTGTAACTTTGGAGAAGATGGCACAATAGCGGAGATGAACACGCGAATAGTCGATGTGATAGAGTAGGCGGTTGGCAGGAAGTCCCTGCCAACCGCCAGGAACTGCCATGACTGTAGGTAGTTTAAGTGGAAGGCCGTGTGGTGGACTAACAATATTACTTGACACATGTTATCACAGGATCGGGAATATGATGTGGTCGTTATTAAGTGTCATCCTGGGATCGGGCTCATTGGTTTCCAGGTGCGGTGGGTGTGACATAAACTTATAGTAGTAGTACAGTACAGGGAAATGACTAATTTGTTCAGGTAGTGAAAACTGGAGAGACAGAGGATAGATCGTACGCTTAATTTGGAGGAAAGTAGCCTAATCCAAATCCCATCGAGCTATAGGATATCCCCTATCCCAATACCAGTACACCTATCACATCGCCTCCCGATATTCCTCTGCGCCGCTTGACTCAACGTCTTGCTTCTGTTCCATCTTTTCCTTGTATCCCACACTACCCCCCCCCCCCCCCCCCCCCCCGCCACTATCCAGTCTTGGTGCACCCAGATCCCACGGCACCCACTCCACCCTTTGCCCCAGTAACTTTGGCCAGAGTTACTTGCATTTATTAACAGTAGGAACCTGCTACCCACATTGCTTTTGTGCAAGTGAACAGCCGGTCGAATATGATGATTGCAGTTATAAATGACCATCCTGGAATCAAAATTACTGAATGTCTGGTAAGGTAGACCTATATGGTTGTGGCAGGGCAGTAGAGGCTATTGTGGAAGACGTTTGCGCGGGTGGTACAAATAGAAGAGGGATAATGCCTGCCACTCAGAGCAGAGTATACCCGCCCCAGGTCCCGGAATACTCTCCATCATAATTCCAACACACCCACACATGTTGGCTGTGTACGGCATAGGGGCCATTGGCAGCATTGATGAAGGCGTAGGATGTGTCATAAGTAGCCGAACGCACTGCTGGAGTAAAGAGAAAAAACAAAAATCAAACTTAGAATTTTATTACATTACGGGCCTGGAAAAGTGTAATTTGTATCTAATTTTTCAAAAATTTTATTAAATTATGGGAACCTAACATTTATTACACGTTATTACATTTATTACATTATGGGCCGTTTTTTATTACATTATGGGTTCGTATTACATTATGGGTCGTTTTTGTATTACATTATGGGTAGGTATTACGTTATGGGCATTTATTACATTACGGGTCGTAACATCGCTAAAGTGTACATATAAACGAGTATTCCAGCTATATCATTTAGAAATCCCTTCGTGGAAGGCATGCCTTGATGATGGAGTTGGAACACTAGTCATATAGTTTGGATAGAAGTTAAAAACTCAGGGCTTCTTGGAAATTTCTTAGTGAATAAATAAAATATGCATGTAGTGGTCGTGACGTAACTTCATTCCCAATTAACACGTACCGCACAGGTACTCCAAATAGGTCATGCTGGGCCAGCAGCCCGAATGATAGGATACTACATATCTCCATTTGTATGTAGTGGTGGCGCCAGGATTTCCGCTGCGAGGGGGCTACTACTCCCCGACATGGGGTACGGATATTCCCCAGCAAGCCCACAATAAAGGGGAGCAGTTTCCGCGACCGGGGTGGGGGGGGGGGGGGAGACTTCCCCTACAGGTGAAGGGGCTATGCTCCCGGCACCATCAGGGGTTGTATGACCAACTGTGAGTGACATCAAGTCCAAGTGGCAAATAAAGTAACGTCTTTTAACACATTACCGCAAGGTACCGTCAAAACCGGGCAGCGCTATTCACAAAAATCACCAATTAATTTTCATTATTTTTTTCATTTTTTGTCTAGAAAACATAGGTTATGACCTCTCTTTGGAACGAGCTTGTCGAGCTCATTCCAATGAGGGGTCATAACCTATGTTTTTGAGACAAAAAATTAGTTATTCAAAAATTTTGTTTGCAAGTATCGTCTTTTTTTCATGTTAGGTAAAGGGTTAAGAAAGTACATGAATACTAACAAGAGAAAATTGATATCTTTGACGAAAATGTTTTAACTGGAAAAAAGTATTTGGGGGTGGACATGCGCCCCCGCCTCCCCTCCCTTAGAGGCGGCCCCTGGCCATGCCTATCACAAGTTTTAGTCTGCCATAAATAGGGGTGAGATGGCATGCAGGAAGAAGATTTTTCTCCCGTGCTATCAGGCATTATTGCGACTCTAAAACCGATATTTTGTTTCAAAGAAAAGAGTTTGACACATGCGTCAGATTGGAAAGTCGCTAATACTATACCGTTATAGCTGATCACAGTATGTTCATAGCCTACACCGCAAACTATACTAAACATAATTTGCTAAGGATCACCCCTGATCATCGATATATTTGCACATAAAAGGTAAATGGGTGGGGGGGGGGGGGGGGGGGTGCGTTTCTAATCACTCTCTACAGTTCAGAAAAACTTTCCTCTATCCCTTTCATGTGTTATTACCTGTGTGGAATCCATATCTGGTGAAGTCAAGGATTGTGGAAGCGGGTCAAGCGTTTTTTTTAAAACTAAACCGCCCGTACAGAACCACTCGGTTTTATCAAAAACGATTTGTTAATGTCAAGAAAAACAGTTTTATTACGTGGTAGTCCCCAGTGTCCCCCTCTGCATTCAACATTTTTTTCTGCCAGTACTTTCATATTCTTGGACCAATGTCGTAATATCCGTTGTGGCAGATTGCCCTATTGTCCAACAAGGGTTTGCCTGAGTTCTTGGAGGGTATTAAGACGTATAGAAGGGACTTCACTGTAGTCTGGAGCCTGTCCCATGCATGCTCTGGAAAAACTGAGGCAGACTGACCGCGCTCGATAGGGCCTGGCATTATCATACATCATTGTGAAGTCTGCGCTCAGTGCCCTTACATACGGTCGCCCAAAAGGTTCCAGAATATCATTTCTATGTTAATTCCCTCAGTTTCCCGTTCCAGATCAGACAGCGGCCTGTGTGGTCATACGAACTGAAACCCCCATATTCTGGTGCATCAATCCAGAAAGTTTAGACGGAACATTATCTTATATGCAAACAGACGTTGGGTTATTGAGCCTGTGTCCCGTTTAGAGAAATCTCTGCACCACTCAGCCCTGGATTTTTCTGCGCCCTCCTTACATAAGAACACGGACTGTGGGTTTTCTTGCACGTAGTCCAGTATTCCTTATGTTTGTGTGGATACCGTAGCCCCAGTTGCATTATAGCGGTTGTTTTGAAGAGCTATAGCATTGATGATGCATTGCATTGTGGGAAGAATGCAAATGTCTTAATACGCCGGTGTGAACCTTTGACGACGACCTGCACCATATTTTCTCTCAACTCTCTACTAAGAAGTCTGGACTGATTATACGCCCTTGAGATCACACTTTGGAAGAGCCCTAGTGCCTCTCTGATATGCCGGACAGCCGCATTCATATACCTCTTGGGTGCTTTTGGAGACTGAGAAGTATAGAGGGAGCCGCGAAGATTGGGGAACCGGTTTGGTCCCGATCCCGATTGACTTATATTCCAGCTACATCAAGACATGTCTTCAATGAAGGCCTGCCTTGATGATGTAGTTGGAATATTAGTCAGTCGCGTTTTTGTTTAAAAAAAAAATACTGAAGACTTCTTGGTATTTTATTAGTGAATAAATAAAATACTCATGTAGTAGTCGTGACGCAACTCCCCTTTTAATTAACTCGTACCATAGCTGTACTACAAAGTCCAAGCTGGTCATACTGGGTTGCCAGCAGCCCGAATCGGGTAGTACAGATCAGCATTTGCATGACCGACTGTGTGTGCAGGGACGTGGCGACAGGGGTGTGTGTCACCCCCCTCCCCAATCCTGGCCAAAATTTCCTATAGTTGAAAATCGGAAGGCAAGTCTTGAGTAGTTGGAAATTCCATCTATCTCGAATTTAGAGCTTCTTTGGTGATGCTAATGTCTCCTTTGCTTCCCAAAATTCCAACTCGATTTCAAAAGTTCCAACTGTTACTATTTACAACTGCAGTGTTCGCAATATCGAGCTTCATAAGTATGCAGGATGTCAATCGGTATTAGATTTTTACAATACGTTTACTTATCGGAATAAAAGAAATTCCTCGAAAAGCACTTCAAGAAAATCATATCATGATTGAGCTTGAGCATTTGCTTAGCAAGTTTTCTCGGTAGAGAATTTCCAATAAGGGGGAAGGACCGGGAGGGGGTTTCCCCCTCCAGGTCCCTCCCTCTATTTGGAAATTCACTACCCTACACCCCCCAATCGGAAACGTCTAGCCACGTCCCTGTGTGTGTGTGACAGAAGTCCAAGTATCAAATATTGTCTCGAAAGAAAGTACATGGTTACAAGCAAGAGTTAATCGACATCTAAGACTCTGACTCACAGCAAAATATCCTGACTGGAAAACTTATGAGGGTGGGGTGGGGATATCCCGTCCCCTTAAAAAACCCCACAGCGACGCGCCTGGAAACATAAGAGATACTGATTTTCACAAATAGACTGTCAAACTAATGTTTGAAATCCTTAACAGATTGTGAGAAGTATATAAGGTCATAAGGAGGGCGACGAATTGTTGTCAAAAATACATTTATTCTCTGTCAAACAGCCTGGTCGATTTTTATACAGTCATGAAGGAAGGCAGTAAATCAAACAAAGGGCTATTTGATGCGTCAGTATTCCTGCACGTGATACTAACAATTCACAAAACAATATTCACAAAATTTCCGCGTCCAAAACTTGTCGAGCCTATCCCATTGAAGGTCACACCAAAGCTATCTTGCAACCAGTTTAATTCTATTCGGAATTCGACGCCACTATTATGGGCTGTTTGCTTGCCCACCTTTCGTGGAGTCTGCGCGCAGACGACCGTTGATACAATGTGATGTCCTTTCAGGCATAAATATATACCGATGTTCTTTCATGTTCCAGTTATATATATTCCAGTCAATAAGTGTTTAATTGACCTTTGAAAAGTAATGATATTAACCAATTAGTAGAAATGCACAGAGTATTCATAAAACTTCGACCGTCGTGAGTCTTCATTTATAATGATAATACCGTCAAAGATTTGGTCAAATCGCGCCTCGATTGAGAAACATTTTCTGCGTCGATTCAAAGATAATGGAAGTTTATGGTATTTTTAGATTGGTTAGAAATATTTTCGTTGGTCGAAAAAGCGAGTCGTAGACTCACTTTTTCGACGAACTAAAATATTCCAAACGATTGAATGCTTTTATTGCCGCGCCCACTTTAGCCATATATGGAGGACCTCTATGTACGTCTGTGTGCGAGGAGGTTTCACCCTTTACCTAACGTAAAGGCCAAAGCCGGCCAGCGCTATTCTCAAAAATCGCCAATGAATTTTCATTATTTTTTCATTTTTTGTCTCTAAAACATAGGTTATGAACCCCCATTGGAACGAGCTCGTCGAGCTCGTTCCAATGAGGGGTCATAACCTATGTTTTTAAGACAAAAAATGAAAATAATAGTTATTCAAGAATTTTTTTTGCAAGTGTAGTCTGCTTTTCGTGTTAGGTAAAGGGTTAATCAATTTTATTACATACTTGAAACTCTATGATCTGATTAATCAGATGGTAGGTTTGATCTGCGCATACCAGAACGTACAGCTAATCATCATAAAAGGTAGCGCGGTGGCTCGGTAGGTAGAGGTGCATGCTGCAAGCCGAGAGGTCCTCGGTTCGAATCCCGCCTGCGGCAACCGCGTTATGTCCTTGGGCAAGACACTTCATCTCCATTGCCCGCGTGGGGCACGATGACGCCGTGTACTAAGGCGTACTACATGTCGATGGTGCGCATGTCTTCAACCAATTTAACCCTGTCTGTGCTGCAGTGCGGAGTTACGATGTTGGGGAGCTCACAGCTGCTCGTCGTTGCTCGGTGGTTCTCTCCGGGTACTCCGGCTTCCTCCACCCGTAAAACTGTCACGGTCATGATTAGCCATTGTGCATAAATATGTGACCTTAAACATCAGTAAATAAATAAATAAATAATCATCATAAAAAAGGTGACAATAGTCGCTTTCGGCAGGGTAAGTGTTAATCTAAACTTGAATGATGGACTATTTAAGGGATAACTTGGTCTTAGGCCATAACAGCGTCAAATTCCGTTCAGAATTAGACTGATGGCTCGAGAATTTGGCGAACACCATCAAAGACATTCACAAGATGAAATTGTCAGCGTAATCAACGACAGATAACCTTTCTCGCGATGCGTGTCCAAATTTTTACAGGAACATTCAAAAAGGATAATATACGGCTTGGGGGAAATCTATGAAGGAAAATGGCACCCTAAATGGTCCCTTCTGTCGAAAGCATGTCATCTGGGTATTGTTGGATCAGTTTGTTGTACTATTGTTCTGGAGGATCCTTGTAGGACCGAGGATCATTAGCATCACTTGGTACTCCCATTTTGGCGTATGGAGCTATGAGGATTTGAGGAACACGAAGAATTCTTTACCGAGAACTAGCCGTACATTCCTTATATCCTTATTTGGGTATTAAATTATAATAATTTTCATTTTGCTGTGGTCATGTTGTGGATCCTAGTTTTTTTCTGGTGGTGGTGGATACCTTCAACAAACATAAGGACCGAGAAACATAAGGATCTCATATGTTGCCAACGCAGTGCCAAACCTTTATATATGTGAAGCCAATCTCATATCAGAACATTTTGTTTATCAAATGAACACATCCTGTTTTAACAAAACAAAAACCAGGTTGTTTGTTAATTGCAATGCGCAATATTTGGATTATAGTCTAGCAGTACCTTTAATATCAATGAGAGTTTCCCCTTAAAGCTCTGGACTTCCAAACGACCCCACTCCCACCCCTCCCGTCCCAATTCCACCCGAGATCCGTTCCTGAACAGTTCTGTTTTTGCTTGTCTTTCTGGAGAATGTAGACTTTGTGATTTACAACATGCCGATTGAGTTGTTCTGTTCCATTGTATTTTTAATAAAGGTTATTCCGCATTCATTCTATTTTCACCTACATAAAATTCAGGTTAATAAGCATGATAGTGTGTCAATATCATGACCCCTTTTCACCTTATCGAAAAGTGTTTTGCATGTATTATCAAAAAATAACTGAGATATGGAAAATAACCATGTCATGCAAATTTGTTTTTTGACATTCGGAGTCAATGTTCGTTAAATTAAATTAGATAATGTTAGACAGAATTGTGCTCTGCCAAAAAACATGTTCACAGGTCTACTTCCAATTGATAAACATATAGGCATTCACTCAATTGGAATCCTAATGTTGTTAGTGCTTTTGGCAATTTCGAAGGTCGTTTCATTCCCTTAAAATCCTTTATCCAACGTAACGGCCAAAACCGGCCAGCTCTATTCACAAAAATCGCTACTTAATTTTCATTATTTTTTTCATTTTTTGTCTCAAAAACATAGGTTATGACCCCTCTTTGGAACGAGCTCGTCGAGCTCGTTCCAATGAGGGATCATAACCTATGTTTTGAGAAAAAAAATTATTCAAGAATTGTTTTTGCAACTGTCGTCTGCTTTTCATGTTAGGTAAAGGGTTAAAACCCTTAATACCCAACGACACTTGCAAAATAAAAAAATCCCGAATAAAAATTTCATTTTTGTGTCAAAAACAAAGCTTATGCCGCTTAACCCTTTGAACACGCAAAACCGATTTTTCAGTCTAAGACATAATTTCGTCCCATTTTTGTCTTATTATAAGAGATCTATACACGGGGCATTGATGATAAAGTAACAACTTCAGCCGGATGCCTCCGGCCTGCAGTTATTATTTTATCCTCCCTGTATATTTATATTGGACTGATCCATCTCACCGTAAGTGTACAGAAAGGTGATACCATACCAGGAAACTAGGGTTCAAAGGGTTAAGTCACTCGATGTGTGCTGTTCAAGTGAGCTTGTTCAGCTGAGTGGAGCATAAACTGTGTTTCTGAGACAAAAACTGAAATAAAATTAATACAGTAATTTGAATGACAACTTTTGTGAATAGCTCTGGCCAGTTTTGCCCATTACATTGATAAAGGTTTAGGTCTTAAAATAAACCTTAATCTGTTAATGAGATAATAATCAGCATTTCGAGATTTTTGCCCAGAAGTTTTTGGAAGCATTTTGGACTAGAATGCTCAGTGCCAGGCATCTTAAATAAAAGGCTTGGCCCAAGACCAAGAGCTACACGCCCTGAGACTGGCCCGAGTCATAGAAGATGCATGTTAAACCCTTTTCTTATTGACCTCACTATTGGAAGTGACGTCATACCGCGATGGATGTTAGGTGTCATACGAATTGTCATGGTAACTTTGCGTAAGGGGCCTTGTTATGGTGTCATTGCCCTGTGAAACGTGCATACCCAGCACATGTCGAGGTGATACGTGTTTCCACGTCGATTTTGATCAATGGAGGCGGCCATCTTGGTTTCAACAAAAGTGGCACGTTTTGCTATAAAACCGAGAAGCCTTCAGCAAACCAGAAGTGGGTGTTATGAGGGCGTGTTCGAGTCAATGGGACTATTTTCTAATTCTTTCCGATTACTCGATTTTAGCTCAACTTTGGCGAAGCCAAATTTGAGGTATTGTCATGGCATGGCCCGTCGTCCGTCTGTCCGTCCGTCTGTACACACGGCTCGGGCTAGAGGCCGTGTTTATGAACCGACCTTTACGAAACTTCTTGGGTACCTTTGTTATCACCGTGAGACGAGAACTAGTGTTTTTGGGTTCGGTCCGAAATTCAAGACGGTCGCTGGCAGCCATTTAGTACAAAATTAGGTGCAATCCGATTTTTGCGCAGAACTTCCATATGAAAGCTCTGATTTGAATAATTTTTTGTATGAATGTTTAGTACCATGCGATACATCATTTTTGTCGTGCGCAAATTATGAAAATTGTACTAACTTTGATTTATTTAGTGTTACTATCAGCACTGTAACTGCAAATGCCAACACGGCTCGGGCTAGAGGCCGTATTTATGAACCGATCTTTACGAAACTTCTTGGGTACCTTTGTTATCATCGTAGAACGAGTGTTTTTGTGTCCGGTCTGAAATTCAAGATGGCCGCTGGCAGCCATTTTGTATAAAATTAGGTGCAATCAGATTTTTGCGCAGAACTTCCAAATGAAAGTGCTGATTTGAATAATTCTTTGTGTGAATGTTTAGTACCAAGGGATACATCACATATAATACTGGTTTTTTTCTCGTAAATAAATTATGCCAATTAGACTAACTTTGATCTATTTAATGTTCCTTTCAGCAGTGTAACTGCAAATGTCAATACGGCTCGGGCTAGAGGCCTTATTTATGAACCGATCTTTACGAAACTTCTTGGGTACCTTTGTTATCACCGTGGGACGAGAACAAGTGTTTTTGGGTGCGGTCCGAAATTCAAGATGGCTTCCGGCGGCCATTTTGTACCAAAATTAGTGCCATCAGTTTTTTGTACAGAACATCTGTATGAAAGTTCTGATTTGAATAAATTTCTGTATGAATGTTTAGTAACATGGAATACATCACATATAATACATCACATATAATACGGGGTTTTTTCTCGAGCAGAAATTATGCAAATTAGATGAACTTTGATTTATTCAGTGCTACTTATACACAGTAAGTGTATGTGTCAATATGGCTTGGGCTAGAGGCTGTGTTTATGAACTGATCTTCACGAAACTTCTTGGGGTATCTTTGTTATCACCTTGTGACAGGAACGAGTGTTTTGGGGTGCCTTTGTTATCACTGTGCTATGAGAACAAATATTTTTGGGTTCAGTCAGACCCACTCTGGGACTCAAAGATTTCTTTTCTAGTTTAGCATCTAACTGTCACTTCCACTTTTACAATACTTTACCTGTATATTTGTTACAGGCTACGGTCATCATTTATGTACAGACCGTTACAATACTTTACATGTACCTTTGATATCAGGTCATTACCTAGATGTTTGTCATTGCTGTGTCACACACTTTACATGTACATGTCTTGAGCAAGTTGAGCTACAGTGCCATTGACACTTTCATTTTACTACCTGATCCGATAATTTCATTTCCTGGACCCGTACTGGCTATATTATGTCTTCTGTTTCCCCTAACGCCATTCCGTATTATTCATGGCACTGTGGTAATATTATTCCATTTTTCATGAAATGCACGCCCATGGTATAGCTGCGACGGATTCTGATCCTTAATTTCATTACTATTTTAAGCTTCTCTGTCCTTCAGCGGCTGCGTATGGGCGTTTACTCTTTATTGCTCGGGGTGAGGATCCTCAATATTCCTACACACTAAAAACTAAAGTGTTAAAACTGCCACTTTCAAGGTGTTAAACTCATTCTAACTCTTAGGGTTTGATTTTAACACTCAAAGTGCAATGCTTTAAGCACTTAGACATTACAATCGTCAGACATCTGAAACTTGAATGGATGGCACTTCCCATGTGTCTAGCATTGGTGGTTCTTCCAGAATCGTCCATAATTTGATTTGCGCTTGGTGGGTACATAATTAAAAGGACACAACGCAGATGACGCGGATCAGGCTCGAGAGTTCGAGCCTGATCCGCGTCATCTGCGTTGTTTTTTTTAAGTGTCGCGACATTACTCTTGTCAAGTGGTATTATTGTAACACCTGTCAAGTTCTGGGATATCTACACTTGAACATAGTGCTAGTTCAGCACTTAGTAAGTGTTAAATACAGCACTTCAAGTGTAGTTTTTAACACTTTAGTTTTTAGTGTGTACCAACCACTGGCCTTCTAATATCTACACCTGGATTGCGTCGCCCATTCTCGACTTTCTCCTGGCTTTCCCAGACCCTGTTAAGCTTCTCTCGACCCTTGAATTTTATCAGCTAATTGCGCTATTCTGTGTACTATGCCCCACCGTTTGTACCGATTAATTATATCACCATATGGGGTCAAACAACCAATCCCGACATTTGCACCTTTCCCCTTAGACCTGATCACGCTCTGTCTATACAGAGTCATCTGCCATTCCCGCATCTTGACCTGTGTGATTCCTTACAAGTCACTCGATTCGTGTGATTTGGGGTATCATTAGGAACATCGACACTACCACTGTCTATAACTACTACATGATTCTTACAGGTTTGAAACCAATGCCTTCCACATTTTGTACATTGTTATTGGCTTCTACACTTGCTGCAGGTTGTTCCACCACTACTGTTACCACAACTACCGGTGTCCATGACCAGCATTGGCTTCCACCACTAATGACTTTTATTAGTCCAGTACTTCCAGTTTCATCCACTACAAACACCACCTGTCCTATTGTTGGCTTCTATTATCATTCGAAATACCCATGGCCATATCAGCTATACGGCTGATCCCACCATCAATCTTATGCTTGGCTCCAATTACTACTAGTACCACTAGCCTCTTCTTTGGTCAGTTCTGTGGACAAAACTAGAAGATGAATACCAGATTGTCAGCTTCTACTATCCTCCGCCAAGAGATGTGCTTAGAGGAACTTGAGTGGGGCGTGAAGAATGTTGTATTTCTTACTGGTGTGGGTTACGGAGGATAGTTTCCCCATTCCAGAGAGAAAAAGAAAACTGAAGCCTTAACTCCTAGCACTCTGGTAATATTTCAGAATTTCCATCATTGACTCCATATTGCTCATTTAGCATGAAAATTTAACAAATTGTATCTTGTTTGACAGAGCTCAATGAGCTTTGTCAAACAAGATGTATTTTTTTTTAATTCTCAGTTGCACTGTGGGAAAATGCATTATTGAAAACTTTGGTATTTTGACATCAGAGTGCAGAGAGTTAAAGGGTGTACTCTGGTGGATTCTAGATAGATATACATTTAAACTTTGACAAGTGTAAGCCTCCAACCCTTTTATAGGATCATGAACAGGTGTTAGCTGCCAGAACGTTCGCGAAAACTGATACCTGCGTCACTTTGGTTCAATTTCACACAACAAAACTGGGATCCCTAAGACTATATTGGCGAACAGAGTGGAGTTCTTGCTTTGGTGTAGTCTGCATTAAACCAGGGACTCCCCTCCTATTGTAACTGGTTATTAGGTTAGAGGAAGATATTTGATTAACACTGGCAGAGTGCTATTTTTTGCCAGCAAAATTTGTTTACATGTCTTTGGCTTGTCACAATTTATGGGAGAGTGTTGGCACTCTCCCATAAATAGTAACAAGGCAAATCGATACAGACCAGATAATTTCATTTCGAGGTTAATATGAAGCACATTCACACAATATGAAGCTTTTAAGTTGCAGTAGCCACACTTTATAGTAAAGCCCAAATTTAGGCTTCCATCACTCAACCAGTTAAAAACCGTCTATCGGTCGGAAAATTTCGAGAAGAATCCAGTTATTCGGTTAGAAATACAATTCGGATCATAGTTGAGAGCAGCATCTGCATGATGTACTCAAAGACACAGTAAGGTTGTTGTGGGAAGACACCCGGTCCATTGTTCGGGATCCAGTGTGGACCATGTTTTCTGGTGACCAGTGTCAGAAAAAAACTATTATTTATGGTTTACTCTTTGGAATATTGACACAACTGTTGGTATCTGCAGTGTCCGTTGACTGATTTTCCAATTGTACAATTATATGACCATCAAACTTCTAACTCTTCAAATTCAGGATGGATATGAAACATATCCACCACACCACCACACCCCTGTTGCCACACCTCATTCTCCACCTTACATGCCGAAATTAGGGTTTCACAGAATGTCCCCGTCCAATACTCAGGTTAGAATTTGACATATTCGAGTTTAGCCCTGTGTGAAGTCTCCCTATAAGCCAAACAACCTCATACAGCAAATCGAGATTCTATGCGCATTGCCAGATGTTGGAAAGGGGTCCTTGCAATTGGGGTTGTCACGGGCTGTGGTCCTTTGAAACCCAAATGAGAGAAGAAGGGACGCGAAATTAGGCTTCATTGAGATATTTTCTCAAAGGCTACAAAACCGCATGAAGTCATTCTCTTCTAACGTTAAAGGGAATCTATGGGTATAGCTGTAGGCCTATCGTAGAACGGAGTACCAACAGTGGTAGTTACGGAAAGCAGCGATCAATACCGAGATGAGAAAGTGACGGACGTAAGTTGGAGCCTCATTGGTGGGTTACCACAGGGACTCTTCTCCTCTTACGATAAAAAAGGTTTCATTGAACATAGTCAGCTCCTAGAAAGGGGTGTTGAAATGTGGTCATTTGTTGCGCAGATGAGTGCAGGGGGGTCGTGAGCTCATATGCCTATTTCACAATGATTCGTTGCGTCAAAATTAATTATAATCAGTGATTTGAAATCGGATATTGGGCTTGGTTTGTTGAAAAAGATGAAATAGAAAAGATAAATCTGAAAAAAGATAACCTCATATAAACCCTGAACTGATAAATGAAAACAGGTATAAGATATCAAATTGATAACAGCGCTGCTTCAGTAACGCACATGACTTTTGATTAAACATGGAAAGATAACCATAAGCAAAAACAGATAGCCTTGACATACTCTGAGATCTAGTTTTTTTTGCCCTGTATTGTTTTCGGGTTTCAAATGGGGAATTAAGTTTCTGTGGGTACACTCTAAACTCAATTGGGTTAAAATGAACCCAAATCCACTGGGTTGAGTGAATGTGAACCCAACTGGGTTCATATTCACCCAACCCATTTGATTTGGAATATTTTTTTATCCAACTTATTTTAGAGTGTATTCCATGTGGGGAATCGGCACTGGATATTGCTATCGTCGATGTGGAGAATTCCCATGACCCAATTAGACGTACACTAAATATCAATTTGGCGTACACCGGAGAGTTTTTATTCCTCTCAAATTCTCTCACAGGTCAATAAATATTATAACTGTATTGTTAACTATTTTAAAAATTAATGCTCTCTGCGGGAGCTATTTATCAGTCACGTAATGGCCACGTTTGCACTTTTGGTTAGGAATAGTCTCAATCTCTCCATAAGTACGGGGGATTATTCCCTTAGATATTAGACTTTAAATACGGGTCTCTGAAAATATGAAAAAAATAAAAACATTTTCTATAATTCTAGCTGTGGTTAAAACTCTTTTCTAAACTTCTCCACTTCGTCAATCGCAGTAATCGGTGTCAGGTCCTCAAAGTGGTATAATATCCTCGGGAATTTCCGTGAGAGACGAGCGATCACTCGCCCGCGCATCGCTCTCGTCTTACTTCAGTTGGTGGTGAGCCTCCCGGCACTTGTCTAAAACTTCTTCATTTCAAAAACTACACCCCAGAGGTCCAGTTCTGCACCCAAAGTATGTATTACGGTTACCAGTGAATAAGTTAACCATTTGAACCCGGTGTACATACATTTTTGCGTGAAGATAAAATGGTATAGTGGGCGAGCAGACGATATATACTGTTAATTATTTCCTTCGTCACGATCACTATTATTATTATTGCCAAAATTAGCATGGAATGGACATGACAGACAGCACCCCACTCCTTTCTTTTCCTTTCTTCTTTCTGTAAAAATAACTACTTAGTTCTAGTATTTTTGTATTATGTTTCTTTAAATTACAGGACTGCTGTCATGTGATGTATATATTTGTTAAATAACATGTCTCATGACAGGAGAGTTATCTAAATGGCAAGCACTTTTTTCTCCGATCCTTTTTGTACCCTTTTTGAGACAAATAAAATATGTTTAATCCAGACGATATAAAGAACAAAAAATCTGAAGGGAGGCTTGGTAATAATTTAATCCAACAGCTTGACAGAGCTGTTGGATTAAATTATTACTGAACCTCCCAACAAGACAGGATGGTTTCGCCCATTTCGACGATGACAGTACTGACTGAAAAAATGATATCTTCCAGGACGCCATTGTTGAAAGGGTTAACACCCAGCCAACAACTCATATTCTAGTGAAAAATAATCGTGGAAAATAAATTTCAACTTAGGGGACATCCGTTTTGAATCCAGAGGCCCATTAGCTGAAACATTACTTTTTAAAACAAAAGGGACAAAGTTAATATTGTGAGTTTGTTCAAAGAACACCAATATTATGAACATTTGTTGACTTTTGTTCAACCGTTTGCAGACTGATGTCATACCAAAAATTTCAACCTGCAAATTTATCCCACAATGTTACAAGAAATTTAACTGGTTGAGGGCTAGATTATATTTTGTCTTCTGAAGTTGTTCATCAAAATTCGTTTATTACAAGTTATTGGAGAGTGCCCTGGCACTCTCCAATAATCTGTAATAAAACAAATTTATTTAAACAGAATATAATTTTCTCTTTACAAATAAGATAAGATAAGATAAGATAAGATTTATTCAGCAAATACACCAGAACAAAGGCAGATTGCTATGTACACACAAAATCAACATAAACAGAATCATAAAACACACTAATTCCATATGACATACATAAATCATATTACAGATAAGTCTTTCTTCTGAAGGAAGAGCTGGACCATGTTACAAATAACATTGCATAGCACTGGGTTATCATTAGTCATTATTACTTTAAATTTGTCCATTGTATTCATTAGAGGGAAGTCAATTTTTTCGTCAAAAATTGCGCGAAATAATTTTTCTCTCAATGGTGCATAAAGAGGACATTCCATTACGAAATGCCATTCCGATTCCACCTCCCCATTGTACAAGCATCTGTTTTCCATCGGACGAGAAGGTTGTAAAAGCCTTCCAAGCTCGATCCACAGTTTATGGTTGCTATTTATTGTTGTTGTTTATGGTTTATGGTTGCTGATGCATAATGGCATGAACTTGAATATGAAACATGAACAAGAAAAATGTTGGCTTTTAACATGATACCTTTATTTTTAGCTTAACTTGACAAAGTCAAGATGAGCTATTGCCATCATGCGTGCGGAAGTCTCTTCGTATGTGAGTCTGTTAGTCTGTGAGTCTGTTCACATTTTCCTTTAGCACAGGCTACACCCCGTAGTTTTTGTCCGATCGTCATGAAATTTCATATGCAGGTTTGAGGTCATGTCTAGGTGAGAACATCCCCTTTTGGTCTTGATCGGTGAACCGTGATGGCTGCCCGAGCCCAAAACCCGAAAACCATTAGCACAGTCTACAGGTCGTATTTACGAAGGGATTTCATTGTAACTTGGTAGGATCCCTCTGTTTAATATTTAGATGAGAACGTCCCCTTTTGGTTATGATCTGTCAACCATGACGGCTGCCCAAGCCCGAAACCCCAAAAACGTTTAGCACAGTCTACAGGTCATATTTAATATGGAGGGATTTCATTGTAACTTGGTAGGATGACTCCGTATGATGTCAAGATGAGAACTTCCCCATTTGGTCGCGATCTGTCAACTGTGACGACTGCCCAAGCCCCAAAACCGAAAACCTGTAGCACAGTCTACAGTTCGTATTTATGGAGGGATTTCGTTGTATCTTGGTAGGTTGACTCCATTTAATGTCTAGACGAGAACGTCCCCTTTTGGTCGCGATTGATCAACTGTGATGGCTACAGGGCCCGATGCCCGAAAACCTTAGCACAGTCTACAGGTAATATTTATGAAGGGATTTCACTGTAACTTGGAAGGATGATCCCAGATAATGTCTAGATGAGAATGTCCCCATTTGGTCGCGATCATTCAACCGTGACGGCTGCCCGATCCCACAACCTGAAAACCTTTAGCACAGTCTACAGGTCGTATTTATTGGGGGGGGGGGGGGGGGGATTTCATTGTAACTTGGTAGCTTGACTCCATATAAAGCCTAGATGATAACGTTCCCTTTTGGTCGCGATTGATCAACTGTGACAGCTATAGGAGCCCGAAACCTTTAGCACAGTCTACAGGTCATATTTATGAAGGGATTTCATTGTAACTTGGTAGGATGACTCCAGATAATGCCTAAATGAGAACGTCCCCTTTGGTCGCGATAATTCAACCATGACGACTGCCTGAGCCCAAAACCCGAAAAACTTTAGCACAGACTACAGGTCATATTTATGAAGGGATTTCATTGTAACTTGGTAGTATGACTCGGTATAATGTCTAGATGAGGACGACCCCTTTTGGTTGCGATCAGTCAACCATGTTGGCTGCACAGGCCCGAAGCTCAAAAACCTCTAGCACAGTCTACAGGCCGTATTTATGAAGGGATTTCATTGTAACTTGAAAGGATGACTCGTTTTGGAATAATTTCACTGTAACTTGGTAACTTTCGTTGACATACATTAACTATGAGGGCCACATACATTAACTGTGAGGGACACATTAACCCACCCCTCAATTATTTAGTACAGTCCACACCTCATATTATTTTTATTGAAAACATAGCATACAGGGAAAAGAAATTAACGTATTCCCAATTATCACAATTCTTGTCTTATTTTCTGAAATTCATAATCCTTTCAAAAACGTTGAACATTATCCTTTTCATCAAATACAACACACAGACATGTTCAGCTACAGTGTCATTGACACTTTCATTTTGAAAGCCGCGATAGTGGCTTTTAGCACTCAATCAGTTAACCAATTCAATATTATTTGACAAGCTTGAACTGGTTAAATTCTTAGTTGTATTGTGGGGAAATTTGCTGATAGAAATTTTTATATTTCGCCTTTAGTGTGCTGACGGTTAATGTGTTATGTTTGTCATCAACTTTAGATAAAAAAAAATGTCGCTCGAGGCGAAGTGGAGGATGTTCATTTTTTTCTGCTGGTGATGCTCTTCCATACCATATGGAACAAATGTTTGCATGTACCGAATGTCCATAGAAAGTAAATTGAATAACATGTTGGTGTTTTATATGCTGTTGGCAGATATTCCAGTCTGGGTGCCCGATGGCTCAGTGGATAGAGCATTGACTTTAAACCGAAAGGTCATTGCTTCGAACCTGACCATCGGTAACTGCGTTATGTCCTATGGCAAGATCCTCACTTAATTCCGATTGCACTTTGCCTTCAGCCGCTGCTTGTGTAGGGTTAGTAAGTTGGAGAGTCTGGCAGTTGCACGCCAATGCACAGTGGTTCTCTCCGTGTGCTCCGATCCCTAATAAACTGTCGAACCTAGCTGTTGAAAGTGTTGTCATACCCCAGTACAACAAACAAAACAAGATACTCTCGCCAGGACAGCAGTACTCTTATCCCTCGAATAGGAAGGGCCCTTCGAGTATTCGGAAAACGTATTCGATTCGACTGCTGTATTCGATTCGAATTCAATTCGACAATTCGCGCGAATATCTTTCTCATGTTTTCGTCCGTGTTTTTCGTATCTCTGCGTCGATAAATGCCAGAAATTAACGATAATTGACATCAACCTCAACGGAATTTAACACTGCCGCGGATCAAATTTCTCCTCCTCCATATTTCAATTTATTACATGCACCTTCTACAGGATTGTAATTCCGATATTTTATGACACAGTCACACATAGAGAGATACACGCAATACAGGTATTTGGTTTCGTGGTTTATAAGATACATGTGTTCGACTCCATATGCTATAAAGGGACAGGTTGTGATATTGGCCACATTGCACGTGGCCAATATCACAATCTGTTCCCTTTCATGTCAATTAATGACTTTCGCACCAGAAAATTTGGTACATTTAGCGAGTCTGACGAGAAATGACTATACATGTAATTGTCTGAATAATCTGGAATAATAATAAATGATTTTTAGCAGTTTTTTCGTTGTTTGTTTTTCGGGAAAATGTATTTAAAAGAAGAAATTATGGATGTTTCTATGTCTTCCCCTTTAAGTTTTGTCAGAGATAATTTCTGGCCATATAGTTTTGTTTTTGTGGCAGAGCAAAATTACGGCGGCGTGGCGGCGTAGAAGCGACTTGTGATGTTTAGTTACTAAATTGAATATTCAATTTACTAAATTGAATATTCAATTTACTAAATTGAATATTCAATTTACTAAATTGTACATTCAATTTATTACAAGACTGTTTATTCAGTTTATTACGAGACTGTTTATTCAATTTATTACGAGACTGTTTTTTTCAATTTAGTAAATTGAATATTGAATTTACTAAATTGAATATTCAATTTATTACAAGACTGTTTATTCAATTTATTACAGGACTGTTTTTTCAATTTATTACAAGACTGTTTATTCAATTTATTACGAGACTGTTTATTCAATTTATTACAAGACTGTTTATTCAGTTTACTAAATTGTATATACAATTTAGTAAATCGAATATTCAATTTATTACAAGACTGTTTATTCAGTTTATTACAAGACTGTTTTTTCAATTTATTACAAGACTGTTTTTTCAATTTACTAAATTGAATATTCAATTTATTACAAGACTGTTTTTTCAATTTATTACGAGACGGTTTATTCAATTTATTACGAGACTGTTTTTTCAATTTAGTAAATTGAATATTCAATTTATTACAAGACTGTTTTTTCAATTTATTACGAGACTGTTTATTCATTTTATTACGAGACTGTTTTTTCAGTTTAGTAAATTGAATATTCAATTTACTAAATTGAATATTCAATTTATTACAAGACTGTTTATTCAATTTATTACAAGACTGTTTTTTCAATTTATTACAAGACTGTTTTTTCAATTTACTAAATTGAATATTCAGTTTATTACAAGACTGTTTTTTCAATTTATTACGAGACTGGGGGCGCGGTGGCTCAGTTGGTAAACGTGCAGGCTGCAAGCCAAGAGGTCCTCGGTTCGAATCCCACCTGCGGCAACCACGTTGTGTCCTTGGGCAAGACACTTCATCCCCATTGCCCACGTGGCGGCACGGTGACGCTGTGTACTGAGGCGTACTGCACGTCGGTGGTGCACCTGTCTTCAACCAATGCTAACCCTGCTTGTGTGGAGTTAGTATGTTGGGGAGCTGACAGTTGCTCGCCGTTGCTCGGTGGTTCTCTCCGGGTACTCCGGCTTCCTCCACCTGCAAAACTGTCATGGTCATGATTAGCCATTGTGCAGAAATATGTGACCTTAAACACCAATAAATAAATAAATAAATAATATTACGAGACTGTTTATTCAATTTATTACGAGACTGTTTTTACAATTTACTAAATTGAATATTCAATTTAGTAAATTGAAAAAACAGTCTTGTAATAAAATGAAAAAACAGTCTTGTAATAAATTGAATAAACAATCTTGTAATAAATTGAATATTCGATTTACTAAATTGTATATACAATTTAGTAAATTGAAAAAACAGTCTTGTAATAAAATGAAAAAACAGTCTTGTAATAAATTGAATAAACAATCTTGTAATAAATTGAATATTCGATTTACTAAATTGTATATACAATTTAGTAAATTGAATAAACAGTCTTGTAATAAATTGAATAAACAGTCTCGTAATAAATTGAAAAGACAGTCTTGTAATAAATTGAATATTCAATTTAGTAAATTGAAAAAAACAGTCTTGTAATAAATTGAAAAAACAGTCTTGTAATAAATTGAATAAACAGTCTTGTAATAAATTGAATATTCAATTTAGTAAATTGAATATTCAATTTAGTAAATTGAATATTCAATTGAGTAAATTGAATATTCAATTTACTAAATTGAAAAAACAGTCTCGTAATAAATTGAATAAACAGTCTCGTAATAAATTGAATAAACAGTCTTGTAATAAATTGAATATTCAATTTAGTAAATTGAATATTCAATTTAGTAAACTGAATATTCAATTTAGTAACTAAACATCACATGTCGCTTCTACGCCGCCGTACAAAATAACAAATTTGAGTGCCTTTTTTCCAGGGGAGCATGCCCCCGTACCCCTCCCCTCCCCCAATCTTACAGGGCACTCACGGCATTCAACCCCCCCCCCCCCCCCCCCCCACACACACACACACTTTTAAAATCGCAACCGCATATTACCAAATAATTCACCATTCCTGTTCCCAACCCCACTCAATAATCGTGAAACTTGTGCGAATGTGAACGAAAACTACGGTAGCTTGGAAGCGTCATGTAGATTTCAGTTAATAACTTGTCATTCCGAATTAAAAACTTGTAATGGCCAAATAGCTAACTTGTAATTTCGAAATAGCTAGCATGTAATTACGAAATAATAACTTGTAATTACGAAATAATAACTTGTAATTACGAAATACCTAACTTGTAATTACGAAATATCTAGCTTGTAATTACGATTTTACTTAATCTTTTACATCAACCCTTTACCCAACATAACGACCAAAGCCGGCCAGCACTATTCACAAAAATCAACATTAAATTTTTATTATTTTTTCATTTTTTTGTCTCAAAAACATAGCTTATAACCCCTCATTGGAAGGAGCTCAACGAGCTCGTTCCAATGAGGGGTCATAAGCTATGTTTTTCATATAAAAAATTAAAAAAAATAGTTATTCAAGAATTTTGTTTGCAAAGTGTCGTCTGTCTTTCGTGTTATATAAAGGGTTAACCGTTGGTACTTCTTATTCACCTATTGCTTTTTTTTTATTATCATATGGCTGCTATATCACGTAACTAACTTCTAATTACGAAATGGCTAACTTGTAATTACGAAATAACGTGTGATTACAAAATAATAACCTGTAATTATAATAACTTGTAATTATGGATAAATAACTTGTAATTACGAATTAATATCTTGTAATTACGGAAGAGTAACTTGAAATGACAAAATAATAACTTGTAGCTACGAATTAATAACATGTAATTACGAATTAATAATTTGTTATTACGAAATACTAACTTGCAATTACAAACGTTTGCGTTTTAACCTGACCAATGAAAAGCAGGTGCCCATAGCAAAATCTAGTGCGGTACAATATGATGGCCTGTCTGTACCCCGTTGGTCTTTTCACTTGTGCCATCGCGGAAGGATAAAAGTCGAGGCCTTCCACAGTGGCACTCGTGCTATATCCATTAACCATTCACACGCCTGTGTAGTTCTGTGTTTATTACATGCCTTCACGTCTGTAAAAACAATTATTAGAAGAACACTCAGCAATTCATTTAACAACTATCAACAAAAACAACACATTTTATCGCCGATCAAATTTGCGAGGGAGGCCCGTGTTACTATTTCGCCCCCTGAGTTCCAATGTGTTCTTTGTGCCTATTGGCACATAAAACACATTGGAATTCAGGGTACGATTTTAGCTATCAGTAGCGATTCAAATTGTAATTGCAGTTCACAATTTGTAGATAGTCCCTCAACGATTTCCGGTCTGCACATGTGTGCGGAACGGATTTTCATTTTCCGCATAGTTTAGTGTTGTTGATCATGTAGATGGGGATTTCAAAGAACAAGCGTGTAATAAACTGTTATCCCTTAATACTACTTACTAATCTGGCGCTTTTCACTATGATATGCTTGCTGTGGGTAACATTGTGATGTTACATTATGTGATGTTGTAGAGTAGGCTTGGCTGTCTAGTATGATGGCATAGTATGGATTTTCTTTTACCCATCTGGGCTTTTTTACCGTTGTGGACATCTGATCGCTGTCTGAAGCTCTATAAGGTACCACCTTGTGGGTGTTCTGCTATTTCCTTTCAATTAGACTGTTATGGACCTCCACCCCTCAGTAGAGTAGAAGCATCTTCATATCTAGATTATAGCATTTATAGCTCATATGGATGAGTTAGGACTGCTGTGGATATTTGTGCCTTATTTGGATTAGCCTCTAGACCCTGGTTTGAGAACCAAGTTTTGGGGGACTTACATCAGTGTTTGGTGGACTACGGGGAGTACTAGAACTGAAGATAGTAGTTTTTGTTTTTGAACTATTAATGACTTTTCAGAACTGTAAATGGTAATGGTTTAGGGATTTTTGAGTGAGTAATTCTGGCTATTATACAGAAAGTGATGGCTGTTGATGTAGCAGTTGTTGTGGTTTATGGTGTGGTTGTTGTAGTTAGTTTAGTAGTTGGTCTAGTAATTGTCGTGGTTGCTGTTGTGGTTCGTCGAGTCCTTGTTGTAGTGTTTCATGTTGCATATGTGGGTATTTAGGTTGTAGTGTGTCAAGGTGAAAGCTTGAATTTTCGATTTTGTTGTATAAGAGGGTATATATCTTTGATAATTATTCTCGTTCGGGCCAAAGGTATAAGAATGTGCATTTGTATGATGAACCCCAAAAACCGATTTGTCACTTAAACAGACCAGCAATAATGCATGCGCTGCTAATTAAGCATGAAAATTTAATGGCCATAAAATGCGCATTTACTCAGTACCATATAAGCTGACTGATAAAGATTAAAAGCAGGAGGAACCAGTGTTCTCTTGCAGTCATTATCTGTGTAATTATGTCCATTTAATAGGTAACTGTTGTAAAAACAGTACATCCCACAGATTCTGAACACACACACACACACATATTACGTGTCTGCTCTTTCGCCGAATGTCAACATGTATCAAAATGGGAGACGTTCAAAGGAACTTGAATGAAAATATTAAATTAAGATAGAGCTGAGCGGCCAAGTTCAAAAGAAGCAATTAAAATGAGAATTGATATTCTGGCTATCGAAATAAAAGTTGGGGGGGGGGTTTCTCGAAAAATCCATTCCAGTCTGGAGGCGTGTAAATGTGGGTCGCAGGCGAGGATATGGGGATGTACCATGCTGTAAGTTAGAGGAGGTGCCGCATCGGTGCGAGAGTAAAGGCACGTTGTAGTGTAGGTGAGCCGCAGAGCTCATATTCAGAATAGGGGCAGTCGCGGGCCAAGACAGTGGCCATATCTGAGTGTGGGATCAAAAATAGGAAGTATGAGCTCAGGGAGCTATTGGTATTTAGGAAGATGACATACCTGTTGTAGAAGGTAAGCCATACGTAGGCTGAGTAGGCTTTATCTGTATGGACATTATCCTGAGATAAATGGAGGGGAGCGCTTAATCCCATTAGTGGCGACTGCTTGAGTGAAAAGCGTCCAGTAAAGTGACAATGCGCTACTGGCTGTGCGACGACAGTGGTAAAGTGACATTCCGTCACTTGTTGGAGAGAATGCGATATAGTGAAGTGACAATGCGTTAATGGCCGTGCGACGGCAGTGGTAGAGTGACATTACGTCACATGTTAGAGCAAAAGCGTCCGAAAAAGTGACTATACGTTAGTGGTCGTGCGACGGCCGTGAAAGAGTGAAGTGAAAAGTCGACCAAAGTTCAAACACAAGCAACCAGGAAAGGAAACCAGCGACAACAGAGAATGCGGGCCCTCAAGTGACTCAAAAACTGTGTGGGTGGGTTGTGATTGACGTTTTGTTTTTCTTATTCATTGGATTCCATGTTAGTCAGAAATTACCATATTTATTTATGCATTAAAATTGTTGTTTAGTAGTTGTAATGGTAAGTATTGCAGTTTCAATTAATATACCGACTACTACAGCGCCAACCTCGACAACTAATTCAGCAACAACTACAATACCAACCACTACAAGTACTGTCACAACAACTACTACTGCCCCTACAACTAATGTAGCGGCCACTATAACAACTATACCAACTACCATATCTACTAGACCAACAATTTCCACACCAACCACTGCAAAGCCAACTACATCTATTACACTAACAGCCGTGAAAATACCATCAACCACTACACCTCCATCCACTACAACTACTTCACCACCACCACCACCAACAACAACAACCACAGCACCAACGACTATGGTTACCACACTAACCACTGCACATACAAAACAAATTACGCATTATAACAATAACCACTACAACTACAACACCAACTACTGCAGTTATATCCCAACAACTACATTACCATCCAGTCCAACACCAACCACTACATTTATGATACCCACCACTACAACTACTACACCAACCACTAGTACAAAATCAACCACTTCTTTACAAATAACCACAGCCACAGCAGCAACATACACAAACACACTACTTCACACAAAAAGCAACTACAGTCTTTAGTACGCTAACTAACACAACCACAATGCTAACAACTACACAACCAAAACAACTAGAACACCAGCAACTACAATAACAACAACCACCACAATATCATCACTACAACTATTATACCAACAACCCCACCAACAGTACACAACACTAAAATACTACAACTACTACAAGAACCACAACACATGCTGCATCAACCACTGTGGTTAGCTACAACACCAACCATTACAACTACTTCACCAACCTCAAAAATACCAATCACTACAACTTAACCCTTTATCTAACATGAAAAGCAGACGACACTTGCCAAAACAATTCTTGAATAACTAATTTTTTTCATTTTTTGTCTCAAAAACATAGATTATGACCCCTCATTGGAACGAGCTCGATGAGCTTGTTCCAATAAGGGATCATAACCTATGTTTTTGAGACAAAAAATGAAAATATAACGAAAATTAATTTAACGATTTTTGAGAATAGCACTAGCCGGTTTTGGCCGTTACGTTGGGTAAAGGGTTAAACATCCGCAGGTACAACACACTTCAACTATGACACAAACAATCACTACAACCTCACCACCGCCCACCATAACCACTACATCGTCCACTACAACTACTACGCCAACAGCCACCAGTTTCAATCCAAAAGTCTCAAGTATTCCCCCAAAAGACCACAAACGTCTACTATCTGCAGTCCCCAAACGTTTCCAATAGACACAAGCTACTATCTCCAGTTCAAAAAGTCCTCAGTTGTCCCAAAGCTACCGACATCAGTCCCCAATAGTCATTATCCTATCTTCTGACACAGCTCTCAATATTTTCCACAAGTCCGAAAGTTCCCAACAGTTTCCGAACCGCATTCCTTTGAGACTAGTCCCAACCATCTCACAGATATACACAAACCCCCAGACTAGTCCACACTATCCATAAAATACTATAATCTATGAGCTGTGAAGGCTCTTATACTCTATTGGAGTGCTCTCCATAAAAAATCTAATTTACAGTACGTGGAGAGTGTATTATCACTAAATCACCCGCAGAGTGGAGATTCCACCACCCAAGCAATAATTGCAAATTTGTTGCAAAGCACAACAAGCACAAGCAAAGTTCCAGCCAATGGACCTCCGGGTTATACCCGGAGGTCCATTGGCTGAAACATTGCTTGTTTTTTGTCTACATATACAGAATTTGACAGTGATGCTTTAGGTGATAACTCCACTCCACAGGTGATTTAGTTACAATCCACTCTCCACGTATTATAAAGGAAATGGCGAACACCCATAGGATAGTACCTTATAGAGGTTCAGACAACCAACAGATATTCCCAAGACTAAATAGGCCCAGATGGGTATAAAAATTCCATACTATGCCATAATACTAGACAACCAAGCCTCCTCCACAATACCTCACAATCTAACATCACAGTGTTACCCACAGCAACTATATCATAGTGAAAAGCACCAGGTTAATAAGTAGTATCAAGGGCTAACAGTAGACCAACGGGGTTACAGACGGCCCAAGTTATTAATTCGTAATTACACGTTATTACCTAAAATCTACCTGGCGCTGCCAAGCAGCCGTAAAAAGCCGTTGTCATGGAGTGCAATTCAAAAGGGCACTTTTAAGTTGCATTTTTCAAATTTCACCCACTGGTTCGAATCATGGTCAGTCCGGAGGATCCAGGAGTCAATGGTTACTTGCTTCTGTATCCCGAACAGACCTTTGCTACGACTGGTTGTATTGTTGTAGAAACTTCGCTTCGATAGATTTGGTCATCTCAGAGTTCACGCTGTCGGGTGCCAATTTAGTCAATTACACTAAAAAATTTAATTTGTGACCCAAAAGTCTTCAATTCTAAAATTTTACCACTAAATAAATAAAGCACTGTAGGTAATCACTTTACAGG